>JAGFNQ010004649.1:0-93207 GCA_024364735.1 Boesenbergia rotunda
CTCGGTCAAGCTTTATCCCACCTGAATAGGGATGAAGTTTGACCTCTGGGGCGCCCTGGTCGCTGAGGGCACCTTGGTCGCTGAGGGCGCCTTGGTTGACGCGGTCTTCTCGGCTGGATAGAGTTGATCGGCCTCGCTGGCATAGGCGCGGAGCGCCTTGGTTCCTGAGGGCGCCCTGGGCGCTGAGGGCGCCCTGGATGCAGAGGGCGCCTTCGGCCAGTGCTTAGCCGAACTCCTTTTTGCTTTACCTATTTCTTGTTCACCTTGGAGGCGCCCTAGACACTCAGGGCGCCCTACTCAGCTGCTGCCTCACTCCTTTGAGGCTCTCTGAGCTGCAGACACACGTTCCTTTGGTCCTGCATCCAGGGTTAGTCCGAAAACAAAATAAAGCATTAATTTGTTAGTTTATACAGCCTTAGCTGTCTTGGTTCTGACTTTGGTCTCCAAAATGGAGCCCTAGGTCGAACCGACGCTTACTGTTCCCTCGACGGGGAACGCGTCCTCACCTACTCCTCTCGGGAGAATTTACCTGATGCCAACCGCTCCTTTGGTTGGACTTTTGCCTGACGGTCCTTTGTCAGGTCTTGGATACTGGCAGTCCTTCGCCAGTTGCCTAGCAGTCCTTTGCTAGGGCTTGGATGCTGGCTGTCCTTTGCCAGTTACCTAGCAGTCCTTTGCTAGGGCTTGGATGCTGGTTGTCCTTCGCCAGTTGCCTAGCAGTCCTTTGCTAGGGCTTGGATGCTGGCTGTCCTTCGCCAGTTGCCTAGCAGTCCTTCGCTAGGACTTTGCTACTGGCAGTCCTTCGCCAGTTGCCTAGCAGTCCTTCGCTAGGACTTTATCTCTGCACACTAGAGTAACTTGTTAGAAACACAAGTAAGACTTAACTTTTGACCTATGTTGCCATTATCAAAACACAGGTTTGACTTGGGTGCATTCTGCACCAACAGATATCATTAGATATACTTGAACACTTGTTTCTGTAGAAAGAAACTCTACAAGATAAAATCTGACCAAAGAAGAGAACACTATGAAATCTGACCAAAGAAGAGAACACTATGACATTTGTTTCACTCTCTTTTATGTGATGATACTTGGACAGTTAAAATATTGCTCAATATACTTGCACTAATATCTTATTGCATGGCATCAAAATTTATAATTGTTAAAGATATATTCGAACAAGTATAAAGATTAAAAACGTTAAAGTTGCTTATTAAAGGATATTTATCCTTAATATTAATTATAGGATAATTAAGTATGAAATATAATCAAGATTATTCTGACCTTTTTCCCTAGTTACCACGTTCTCAAGTTCCCTTGCGTGGTTGGCAATCAAAACTGGTGGTGGAGTATTTGCCCCATCTTGAAGTTGAGAATGAGATTTCCTAACTTTTTTACTTTTATGAGTCGCTCATATCAAAAACAAGTTATATAGGATAATTAAAGCATGAAATAAGCATTATACCAAATTCATATAGAAAATTTTATTTTGAAATAAAATTTTCTAAAACTTCATATTTTTTTGATATCTAATACCTGATGTATCAATGACTTTATGGTTTGATGCTTTTTCCATGTGCTTATTTGATACACCTTGTATGTTTTGGCAATCTGCACAAGTATTATTCTAACACAAACTATAAGCAAATTGTATTTTTAAGTATAATCAACTGGATCTTCTGACCTTTTTCCCTAGTTACCACATTCTCAAGTTCCCTTGCCCCATAGACTTGAATAAAGTAGATAATATACAAAAGCAAAAGATCAAATAAGATTTATACAAAAGAAAACTATTGATTGCTTATGTATAAAATAAGATTCTACCTCTTTCTTTTGCATTTCCAATTGAATGGTTGGAAATCAAAACCGGTGGTGGAGTATTTGCCCCATCTTGAAGTTGAGAATGAGATTTCCTAACTTTTTTACTTTTATGAGTCGCTCCTATCAAAAAACAAGTTATATAGGATAATTAAAGCATGAAATAAGCATTATACCAAATTCATATAGAAAATTTTATTTTGAAATAAAATTTTCTAAAACTTCATATTTTTTTTTGATATCTAATACCTAATGTATCAATGACTTTATGGTTTGATGCTTTCTCCATGTGCTTATTTGATACACCTTGTTTGTTTTGGCAATCTGCACAAGTATTATTCTAACACAAACTATAAGCAAATTGTATTTTTAAGTATAATCAACTGGATCTTCTGACCTTTTTCCCTAGTTACCACATTCTCAATTTCCCTTTCCCCATCTTGAAGTTGAAAATAAGATTTTCTAACTTTTTTACTTGTAAGAGTCATTCCTATCAAAAACAAGTTGAAGAGCATAAAAGAGCATAAGAAAAGCATAAAAAGAGCACATTATTTCCCTATTTATAAGAAGAGTCAAAGGATTATCGTCGAACATTGTCAAGACCCATGAGAAAGCATGAATAAGATCGAGCATAAATACTTAACATGAGGTTAATCTTAGCAATAAGCATTGTCCTGCCACACAAACATATCGGAGATGAGCTCATTGAATATAGTCAACATGTTCATTAGTAAAATAGAAATGAACTACATTGCACTTGGTTAGAATGAAGTAGAAATTCAACAAAAGATAATATAAAATTATCACAACACTTGGAAGTCCTATCAGCAGAATCCAGTTACATTTAGAAATAGCATATCTAAAGAAAGAGAAAAACAAACAATCTTCAGGTAGACAATCCATTAGAATTCAGATGTGCTATTCCTTTCTAAAAACCTGTGAGTGAGCGGATCTCAGACTGTGTATTGGAACATTTGTCGTTAACAAACAAGTATACGTTTTGCTCATCTATGATATAACTGATATGCTAGCTATGTAGGGTTCAAGTGTTCAACAAAGTCCATGTACAGGGAATGTTGAAAATTATCAACATCTTCATCAACTCATACCCAAACTGTTTGGGGTTTGGCTAAATGAATTTCATCCATCCTTCCAACTCTAAGCAAGACAAATCATTAATAACATTCAAATAAATTAACACATAATGTTTTCTTTGGTTGTCCTGTAGACCTTGCATCTTCTACTAAAGAATCTATGGTCATCTTTCAATATGTCTATATCTCAATCTATTGTCTCATTTTCTTATTTATTGGAGATGTACGTAACTTCTTTAAACATTAATATATTTTTTTAGTAATGCACATAACCATTTTAACATTCTCGTAAGTTGTATCTGATTCATTAACTTTTGCTACATATTGTTACATAATCCAATCCTCTAATCCATAAACAATGATGGATCATACCACATCTTATAAAAAACAAGTTATATAGGATAATTAAAGCATGAAATTACAATTTTGAGATTGTGCATGAAATTACATAGGATAATTATATAGGATAATTAAAGCATGAAATTACCAAATACTTAACGTACCTTCTATGTATTTGGCAACAGTATTTTGAGATTGTGCATTTGCCTTATCTTGAGACTTTCCATAAGTTTGTCTCTCACAAGTCATTCCTATTAAGAGCAAAAATTATAATTTACAGATAAATAAAATAAAAAGGCATATTAACCATAGTGAAAAACGTCCATAGTGATAAACATAAAAAAAACATGGACAAAATCTAATTTAATATCCTTACACATGATAAAAAAAACTACATAAAAAATAAATGTCCATAGTGAAAAGAGCGAAAGGTAGTTACATATCCTTAGACATGATAAATAAAATGTCCATAGTGAAAAACATAAACAAGCTAGAAATTGATTGAGTTACATATCCTTAATCTCATCATGTATCAACATCAATTTCAACTCCTACAGCATCATCCCGAACCCAAATAACTTCTTCTTGTTCATTGTCGTTTTCAGGATTACAAATACAACTGTGAAGGTATGTATCAACATCTGCCATAGGTTGCATTTTATACTGTGCTCGTGCATCGGTGGTGATAATTACATGCCAATTACAATCAACTGGATCTTCCACATAAAAAACTTGCATGGCCTGGGATGCTAATATATAAAGCTCATTATGGCGCTTCACATTTGTAAAATTGGCTAATAGAAAGCCATCCTCGTCCAATTTTAGTCGTTTGCCTTTGGAGACCCAATCACACTCAAATAAAACAACTCTTCGACCTCCCCCATAATCTAACTCAATCACATTTTGCAAAATCCCGTAGTAATCAAGTTCGCTTGATACTGGATTCTGATCTCTAATACTTGAATAACTTGAAGTAGAGCTCGAACAATTACACCACAATTCTGTGTTTTTCTCTTGCGTTCCACTTCTTTTGTATGAAACCTAAATCCATTGGAAATGAATTTTTCATATCGCATCCCTATAAAATTCGGGCCTCTGCCAAGTGATTTCAGATCATTTGTTTTTGAATCAGCTTGTGAAAGATCTATATTTTCAATCTATCACAAGAAAAAATGATAAATTATGAATAAAAATATAGTATATAACTTTAATGACAATTATAGCATATACTTACATGTTTAGCAAACCAAGACGCAAAAGAATCACTATGCATACGTTCAGTTTGGTGAGGTGGAAGACCAGAATGACTAAGATTCAAAATCCGACGATGCTCACTACAAATTAAGAATGATGGTTTGACAAACATCGATGATTATATATTTAAACACGATGAAATATATAATAACATACTCTATATAAGGTTGTACATGATGACAGTTGAATAACACATATTGATGCGCCTTCTTTAATGTCTCATCATCAAACTTAGTTGCAATGGCCTTTCCAAGTGCATAACCAGAGGATGTAAACACGTCCAATACAAATGTTGAGCCGATAGTTGTATCATCATTTCTTGTTGATTGATTGAATCTTGTCTCTACATAATCAGCTAAATATAAAGAACAGAATGTCAAACATTCCTCAGCCAAATAACCCTCAGCAATGGATCCTTCTAGCCTACTTCTATTCCGAACATAAGACTTCAATGTCCGCAAGTACGTTATATCAAAAATATAAGTTTTGTATTATTTAGTGAAAATAATAATTCAAACAAAATAATATGAATAAGATTTTTTTATTACCTTTCAATTGGATACATCCACCGATAGTAAACTGGTCCAGCAAGTTGTACTTCAGTAGCCAAATGTACAGTCAAATGAATCATTATGTCAAAAAATGAGGGAGGAAAAATCTTCTCAAGTTGACAGAGTATCACCCCAATATCTTTCCTTAGACGAACCACATCACTTGGTGAAATTACTTTACAACACAACTCTCTAAAATACCTACACAATTTAATCAAAGGATTCCTAACTGATTTAGACAAAGTATTACGTAGTGCTACGGGTAACAATTGTTGCATCAAAATATGATTGTCATGGCTTTTTAAACCAATTAATTTTGCCGGTTTCATTTGAACACACCGTGAAATGTTGGATGCATAGCCATCTGGAACTTTAACTTTTTTCAAAACCTTGCAAAATATACCCTTTTCTTTTTTCCCCGTTGAATAACATGCTGGAGGCAAATATACTTTACTTGGTCCCTTGTTAATAGGATGAAGTGCTGATCTTATCCCAATTTCTTGCAAATCACGACGTGATTTAATATTGTCTTTAGTTTTCCCTTCCATATTCAACAATGTCCCACAAATTGATTCGCACACATTCTTCTCAATATGCATAAAATCAAGATTGTGACGTATCACATTATCTTTCCAATAAGGTAAATCAAAGAAAATACTTAGCTTTTTCCAATTGAATGGTAGTTCTGGATTATCATCAACTGTTTTTCCAAATGTCAATTTAAAAATTTTCAACTCATTGATCACTGTGCCTCCTGAAAGTGTTGGTGGTGGTCTTCCATACTCTTTTGTGCCATCGAAATGTTGAGCATCTTTGCGAAACTCATGATCACTGTTTAAAAATTTCCGATGCCCCATATAGCAATATTTTTTGCTATTTTTTAACCATCGTGAATGTGTAGCTTTGTGGCACACTGGGCATGCAAATTTACCTTTGGTGCTCCATCCAGATAAGTTTGCATATCCAGGAAAATCACTTATTGTCCATAGTAATGCAGCATGTAATTGAAAATTTTGCTTGGTTGACGCATCATATGTTTCCAATCCTACCTCCCACAAATCCTTCAAATCTGCAACAAGGGGCTGCAAATAGATGTCAATATTATTTCCAGGAGCAGAAGGACCAGGTATTAACAACGATAACATAAAGTATGGTTGTTTCATACACATCCATGGTGGAAGATTATAAGGGACTAAAATGACTGGCCATGTACTATGCACCACACTCATATTTTTGAATGGATTAAATCCATCCGAAGCTAATCCTAGCCTTATGTTTCGGGGCTCCTTTGCAAAATTTGGGTGATTATGGTCAAACGTTTGCCAAGATGGGGAATCAGCTGGATGTCGCATGTAACCATCTTTCGTGCGAGATTCAGAATGCCATCTCATATGGATTGCTGTTTTGCAGGACATGAACAAACGTTGTAACCTAGGCTTTATTGGAAAATACCATAAAACTTTGCATGCAACTTTCCTCTTGCCACCAATAGGATCATCTTCAGATGTTTCCCATCTAGTCTCGTTGCATGTTTTGCATCGAACACTTTCTTCATCCAACCTCCAGTATAAAGTGCAATCATTAGGGCAAGCATCGATCTTTTCATAACCAAGTCCTAATTGCTTCATCAATTTCTCTGCATCATAGTATGACTTTGGTAAATCTTGCATAGCATTTGGAAATGCTTTTCTCAACAAATCCAAAAACATATTGAAGATTTTATTGGTCATTTTCCCAAGACATTTTAAGTGAAGCAAGCGAATGATGAATGCAAGTTTTGAGAATTTCTTGCATCTGGGATATAACTCTTTTTGTGAATCATCAATTAATTTATAGAATTTCTCGGCCTCTCCAATTGGAATATCTTTCACCTGTTCAAATCCTGTTGTATTGATTGTACTACCTTCGTGTTGTGGGATCCCAAAAGTTTCATGAACTAGTCCCTCCATATCATCGACATCATCATTAGATGGAACATAACTAGATATTGAAGATGCACTGCATGCTATCTCTCCATGAGCCACCCAATGAGTATAACCTTTGATAAATCCATCAACTGTCAAATGATCATAAGCATCCTCTCTTGAAACACATATGCCCATCTTACACCTTGCACAAGGACATGCAATCGTTCCATTTATGTTTGCATTAGAAAATGCAAAATCTAAGAAATTCTCAAGTCCTTTTCTGTATTCTTTAGTTTGTCTTGGCAAAAACATCCAACTTTTATCCATCATAAGTCCAGTAAAAAGATCTATTAAAACTAGTTAAAAAAAAAAGTCAGTCAAAATCTCAAAGATTCAATTACCAACATAGAAATTGGAAAATATATCTACCATCTCGAGTAAATTTATGCAAACTTAATGTGTGAGAAATCCCTTAACAATCATCCTGATTCCTAAATTAAGACAAATTCAAATAATTTATTTTTTTCCTTGAGAAATCATGCTGTTGGATAATTTGCTAAACATTTTAGATTTATATATTGGGCAAACTTAAAAATTAAAGGTGAATTAGGAAAACTCATAGTTAAGAGCAAGCATGATTTCTTCAAAAGTAAATAGAAAAGTATGATTTGGATAGATTCTAGCTAGAATTAAAAAATAATTTAGATATTCGGTTCATTTTTTCTATGATTTTGATAGATTCTAGAATCTAAAAAATGATTTAGATATTCGGTTCAGTTTTTCTAAAAATGACAGCAACTCATAGTCAAGATAGAGCACCACCAACTTCTTTAATCATGTACATTAATTTCCATATGTAAAGACTGAAAATTTACATAGAGAAAGGAAATTGAAGCACAGAAATGAGCTTATAAATATCAAGCTAGAGACATGTAACCCAAAATATGAATTTTGTTTGACTGTTTGACTATTTGAAACACAGAAATGCCTCCTCAGAATATGAATTAAAAATTTGACTGTTGAATTCTGTTTTTACCAGTTCATCTTGTGTATATCATTTGTATCATGCTTGGAAACCTTTCTTTGTTTGAGTCAAGGATCTTTTTTATTCTTGAATACAAGTTGTAATGACCAATTGAGCAAAAATTTCATGGTGTCTTGAAATGGTTGGTACCCTCTCCTAAGAACAACCTCAATCTCGAGAGCTTAGGAGAGGGATTCAGAAAACTAGGATTCAGAAAAAAAGGGATTCAGAAAACCAAACGTGGATTCAAAAAAAGGGATTCATTTTATGTTCTTTAAAATGTTAATTAACATGGATTATACTGGCAACAAGGGATTCAGAAAACTAGGGATTCAGAAAACAAGGGATTCAGAAAAAAAATGTTCTAACTGCTTTGCTAACCAAACGACATCATCATTGAATTCAATTCACACCTTCGATCACAAATCTTAAACAGAGCGCACAAAAACCTTGCAAACTAGGGATTCAGATCATGAGACGGTGGAAGAGGAAAGAAAAATAACCTCAACGGGGCAGACAGCGGGGCAGATGGCTTTTGTGGCCGAGGAGGTGGCGTATGGCGAGGAGGGCTGAGTAGGGAGATGACCGTGCTGATGGGGAGGCGCGCGAGTAGAGTAGACAGCGTTGGTGAGCAGACGGCGTGGTGGGGAGGAGCGCCGTGCGTGGGGAGGTGCTCGCGCAGCCCAGACCGGCTGGTGGAGGTGCGCTGGAGCAGGGAGAAAGGAGCGGCGATCGAGCGAGCGAGGGAGAAAGGAGCGGCGATCGAACTGCGATTTAGGTTTTCTCGTGCTGGCGTGGGCGAGCGAATCTTATGGCCTTTGTTCGCGCGGCGAGCGAAAAATTTAGGCCGGGTTCGCACGATCGCGCGCGTTGGAGAAGGAGTACCACGAGAAAAAAGAAAAAGTTTATTACACAAATTAAAAAAAATTAAATTAACTATTTTAATAAGAAAATCTTTAGATTTATAAAGACATTTATAAATGTGTCAGGATAAACGGTTTAATCGGACATTTTATTAAATAAAATCTCTCTATTTTAATAAATGCCAATATAATTAGTTTGTAATGACATTTACCATTAAGAGTCATAAAAAAAGTGTCACAATAGGTCTTTTTTCTTGTAGTGTGGGAAGACATTTCTTCTGACTATTCTCAATTATCATCTACTACAAGGTTGTTAAATATCAAAGAAGAACATCATTTTTTAGAAAAATATTATGATGAAATATACCAATTAATGTCAGAGTTACTCCCTGCTAATTACATAATGATTGATTGCTTCTATAATACAAAGATATTGGTTAGAGGTTTATGTTTGTCTGTAGAGAAGATTGATTGTTGTATAAATAATTGCATGATATATTGGAATGAAGACAATGAACAGAGTGAATGCAAAATCTGTAGTCACCCGCGTTATAAGCATCGTACTCGTATATCAGGGAAGAAGAAGAAAAATATTGCATGGAAAGTCATGTATTATTTTTCGTTAACTGCTAGACTTCAACGCTTATATGCATCTGCCGCTACAGCAAGCTACATGATGTGACATCATGAGCATGAGCACGAAGCGGGTATTATGTGTCATCCCTATGATTCTCCTGCATGAAAACATCTTAATACTGTATATATCCTTCATTTGTAATGGAACCTCAGAATGTTAGATTGGGACTTTCTGCAGATAGTTTTCAATCGGGACAACAATATTCATCTTGACCAATAATATTGATACCTTATAATTTACCTTCATGGATATGCATGAAAGACGAATTTATGTTCTTTACTGTACTTATTCCTGGTCCAACCAATCCCAAAGATATGATAGATGTTTTCTTTCAACCTTTAATTGCTGAGTTAAATGAATTATGAAATCTAGGGTGAATGACTTATTATGTTGCAAGTAAAATAAATTTTCGTTTGCAAGTTGCATTATTATGGACAATTAGTAATTTTCTAGCATACCCAATGTTATCTGGATGGAGCACAGCTAGTAAATTAGCATGCCCATACTGCATGACAGATTTTGATGCATTTTCATTTCCTTATAGTGAGAAGGTATCTTGGTTTGATAATCATTGAAAATTTTTACCTGTCGACACACTTTCAGGCGAAATAAATAAAATTTCCTAAAGAATGTTGTAGTCAGAAAAAATTCTCTAATTTATGCTTTATGTGAAGAGATTATTGAACAAATAGACAGTTATGACTTCCTACCAGTATCTCAACCTGGTTTTGATGAGATAAATAAATACATTGTTAGGATGTACATGTGTCGATGGAAGAAGAGGAGTATTTTTTGGGAGTTGTCATATTGGAAGTATCTTCTCATTCGGCATAACTTAGATGTCATATATGTTGAAAAAAATTTCTTTGATAATATCTTTAACACTGTCATGAATGTGCCTAGAAGAACTAAAGACACAGCAAAATCACGTGAGGAATTAAAAGAACTAGTTAACAGACCAGAGTTGCATATGAATCAAACAACCAATAGATTTCCAAAGGCTTGTTATATATTAGACAAAGATGGTAAGGAAATTTTATGTAATTGGTTAAGAGAAATAAAATTCTCTAATGGGTATGCCTCGAATATGGCTCGATGCGTGGATATGAGCAACTTAAAGATGTTTGGAATGAAGAGTTATGACTGTCATGTGTTCATGCAATGACTTATTTCAGTAGTTTCCCATGACTTACTTCCACAAAATGTTTGACAAGTACTTACAGAATTGAGTCTATTTTTTAAAGATTTGACGGCAAGGTGTATTATGATGGGTGTATTATGATGGATGATATGCTTCGTCTAAAAATAGACATTCCTCTCATACTATGCAAGCTGGAGTGCATATTTCCACCAATTTTTTTTGATTCAATGGAACATTTACCAGTACATTTGCCATATGAGGCAGAAATAGCTGGTCCAGTACAGTACAGATGGATGCATCCATTTGAACAATTTTTGAGAGAATTAAAGGATAATGTTCGTAAAAAAGCAAGAGTTGAGGGGTCAATATGTAATGCTGTCTGGTTGAAGAAGCATCTTCTTTCTGCTTCTATTATTTTGCTGACAATGTGAAAACCAGACATCGTAAGTATCCTGGAAATTCTGATGATGCTCAACTGAATGACCCATTAATGCTTTCTATTTTCAACTTTCCCGATAAGCTAATGGGTGCATCTGTGTCTAGATGATTAATTGAACAGGAATATAATGCTGCAAGAACATACATACTCTTAAATTGTGATAAGGTCAAACCATACATAAAATAAGTTGACTTCTCTAATGATCTAGTTATCCTATTTTAATTGTTTCCTAGATATCCCAATTGTCTTAAAATATTCCTCTATTACAACTTATACGAACAACAACAATATATACAAAATCCGTCACTGAATGAAAGTGAGGTCGCTGAAAAGTTAGAGGTCGAATTTACATTATGGTTTGAAATATATGTAAGTTGCAATATTGTCAGAAAATTTATATATTTATGTCTATTCAGTTCAATCTTAATTGATGTTATAATTTATGTAAGTGAAAGACCGTAAAATATCAAATATGAAAGATGATAGAATAATGAATCTTGCATTAGGACCGCTCTGTAAAATAAAGATCTACTCTGGATACTATATTAATGGGCTCAGATTCCATGTGGCACAACGAGATTCACGAAGATTAACATATAATTTTGGAGTTTGTGTTAAAGGATATATCGACAACAATAATACAGAATTTGATTACTATGATAGACTTGATGAAATCATAGAGATTGAATATCCTGCATTACCTATAAAACGGTGTGTGTTGTTCAAATGTTCATGGTATGATCCAACCCCAAAAACAGGTACAAGATACATCCAAACTATAAATTAGTGAAGGTTAATAAAAAATAGAAGGTTCAATAAATTTGAACCTTTTATTTTTGGGATATAAATGGGTCAGGTTTTTTTATCTTGAATACCCTACGAAAAAAAGAAGACCTAGTGAATAGTTGTCTGTTTGTCGAATGAAGCCTCGCTCGACTATAAAAATGTCGAACACCATCACTACTCAAAATTATGATGCATTTCAGAATGACGAAGAAGAGAGACATTTTGTTGATTCACAACTCCCATCCACGTCTGATTTACTTGTAGATGTTAATGTGACTTACGAGGATATAAATGATGAAGAGATATCTAGCAGTGAGGATCTTGTTGAACTAGCAGAGTCTAGTGAGGAGGACATAGAAGCTAATGATATTTAAATAGTATTAGTATTGCTCATCTAGTAAGTTATGCTTTAATATTATTTGTATTTTTATTACCCCTGTTACTCACTTTTATTATTATGTATTGTTATATATTATTTTGCAGACATTTCTATGGCAGAGCAATAGGCAGTAATTATCTGTGGCCATCGTGTTTTACGAGTTGTTGGAAAAGTGTAAGTATTTGTTGTTATTAGTAATTAATATTCTTATATTATTTTTAATATCTTATTAATATGTTTTTTTGTTATGCAGTTTTACTCCAAATGGTCATAGGGATTTCAATTATATCACAAGTAAATTTAATGAACGAGCATATAGATCTACAACAATGAGGCATGTAGGTTATGAAATGAAGACATTTTATTATAATGAATTTGTAGTAAGTAAAATCAATATATATTTGATTTTTATATTATATTTACTCATTAATATACTAAATTTTCAATTTATAATTACCGAAAAGATATATATAGGAGAAGGGCCAGGAGGAAATTTTTAAAGTAACATGGAATATTTATTGTGGCAAGCTTTACAAAAACTACCTCTATTATGTTAGACAATAGGGCATAAAATCGACGTATGTTTCTGAGGAGATATGGAGTGCATGGACAACCACTTGGGTTGAACAGGGGTGGAAAGAAAATGCCAATAAGGCTTGAGCTAATAGAAACACCGAGCCAGGTGGCCCGAGTACCGAAACTGCTCGACATACGTCTGGTTCCAAATCTACGATAGAACATGCTTTTGATTTGGTAAGTTTAATTTAATGTTGGCACAAAGTACAATTTTCATTTATTACCATACTTGTATAATATTTGTCTAATATATATTTGTATACATGAATGAGAGCTAGCTCGACCCACCAGTAAGGAGGTCTTTGTGAAGATCCATAAGAAAAAAAGATAACACATTCGTTGATTCTCGTTCTGCGTCCATCCATGTAAGAACATTACTTAGTGTTTATTTTGCTTTTCTGTAGTACTTTTCATCGAATTACTTTTTACTCATGTTATATTTTACAATATAGGTGTAAATCACTAAGAGAGTTGCTCAGGCATCTCAGTTTGCAATAGAGGGGGGAGAGTCACAATCTCTATCCATCGATGTACTTAATGACATATATTATGATGTTGTCGATGGACAGATAATGTTGGGTATGGCTTGGCGGGTTTTCTAAGCGAAAACTTGATCGTCCTTGAGAGACCTCTCCATGTCTACGGATTAAAAAATAATCCGAATGGAGACCCATCTCCCAATGACCATATCGTGCCGTATCGAACGATCCAAATTACAACGCGGCCAATCACAAAGATCGAGCCTTGTAATTTGCTTGATCGTTCGACCGCGGAAAAGGCGACGAGTGGATCACCGACTTTTGTGTTTATGGTCGGGGTCCAGTTAATTAATTATTGGCTATGATTCGCAATCAAAGTAATTAAATAACTCACATAAAATGACAAGGCAAATAAAACATGACACATAATAACGTAAGGAACTTTGGGAAAGAATTATACCTTCCCGATCACCTCGCAGCCTTGTACCTTATGTCCCTCCCTTCCCGGACGTCGTGTGAGCGATGGTCTACCGAGAACCGAGATCACCGAGGCACTCTAACCGAGATCTTCTTCTTGACTTGGTCGAAAACCAAACCCTAGCTCCTAGGGTTTTCTCACCGTAACCTTCCCTCCTCTCCCTTTGCGCCGTCGACCACTAGAGCTGCCTAAGGGCCTCCGGACCAGCATCTCACCTCGAGAGGAAGGAGAAGAAGATGAAGAAGAAGATTCTTCTTCCTCTCCCAACCGGCCTAACAAAGTCCACCTCCCTCTACCATGCAGTGCCGCCGCACCTCCTCTTGCGCCACCTCCCTTCGGCTGCCGACCCTTGCTCCCTCGCCGCCGACCACCACAAAGGCAAGGGAAGATCCCTTCCTTATCCCTGGTGATCCCAGCCGAGTGTTGATGGAGAAGGGAGGAGGAAAAGTGAAGTAGATGAGCCTCCTTCCCTTTGCGTCGATCGAAACCTAGAGGGGGAGAGAGAGAGAGACAGAGAGAGAGAGAGAGAGAGACCTTGGGAGTAATCTCTTGGATTAAGCCTTGGTTTCATGATCTCCTTGGGTATTTATAGGGCTAAGGTAGGGACCAAGAGGAGCAGTTGGATCTTGGCCCAACAATGGATCTAAACCCGATCCATTAAGTAAGATCCATTCCACTAAAGGATCTTAATTGAACTTCCTCACCAACCCCCATATTTTCATATGGGCTCCGCGTATTACGAGTCGTCCATTGTTAGTGATATGAGAGAAGTGTCCTAAGGCAATCGCCTTATGATTGTAATCATTTATTTAATAAATGAATATTCACTATTTGAGTATACATGTTTGTGTATTTGATTGAGATCTTAAACTCATTTACTGAATATCCACAATACAATTCACAGCATGAGAGAATTTGTGATGAATTCACAACTAGTGATTATCTCTACATGTGCAATTGTGAAGTATTGAAATTGTCCCTAATCGATGAATTGATAAATACGGACACTATCAATTATGTTGAGACTAGCATGGGTTATTCTCTAATCAGCTGATTCTCACTGGCTGGTGACATTGAGATGTCCGGAGATAAACATGAATGCTAGTTAAGGGAACTAGTTCATTGGAGTGACTGGCTGTAAAACTTCATATGGTAGTCTACATATAGATATGTCAGTGAAGTTCTTACTGCAGCTTAAGTGCGATGTTCCTTTGACTTGCGGTGTTCAAGTCATCTTGGTCATGGAGACTTATACTTTGACATCTTAAACAAGCATCTCTAAGGAGGTGTGGACCCAGGATGATTGGGTATAAGGCGAAGTGCCAGAAGATGTTTGAACAGCCTACAAAGGATTCACCACTCCTTGCGAGGAGATGTATACCCGAGGCCTATCGTCGGATTGTTACTCGAAGCCTCTGGCCAGAGCATGACATGTTCAGAGTATGAATCTCTTAAATACATGAGAGTAATTAGAATCCGTAGGACGAAAAAACGTTACTTGGGCTAGGTGTGACGTAGTCAACCTAGTGGGGACTGACACACATAGACCATGTCCTGAACCAAGTGGGTATAAGATGGTGAAGGGAATGGGGCACGATTCATTATAGCTGCTGAAGGGTTTCAGAATTGTTTCTGAGGTCAACCGTTGATCTTTCGATTAATTGGGGATCATGATGTACTACTAGGTGTCACTCATGATCGTTCTATAATTGATTAATTATAGACGGCCAACATAAATCGAAAGCCTATTTAGTCACACGCACTACGAGTAATCCGAGGGATTTAAAACGAGTTGAAAATTGAATTTTCCAATCAAGAGAGATTAAGTTTGGTTGAGCCAAACGATAAGTCGAATCTGAATTTTTCAGAGACGCATCGGAAGCGTAAAATGGCTAAGTCTTTTAAAGACTTAATAGATGAATTAAATAAGTTTAATTCATTGGGGCTTGGCTTGGATGGGCCGGCCAAAGAGGGCCTCCATCCTCTTTGCTTGGCCGGCCACAACAAAAGGAGAGAACCAAGTTTTTGGTTCAATTTATAAAATAAACCAAGTGTGGTTTGTTTTATAAAATTATGGATGATATAAATTTTTAAACCAAGGTTTGGTTTATTTTTCATGGAAATTAAAATGAATCATGGATTGGTTTATAAAATCAATCATGGATTGATTTACCATGATAAGGAAATTTATTCCATAAGAGAGAAGAGACTTGATTGATTTTTATCATGAATTAAAATATGATTTTAACCATGATATAAAATCAAACTTGGCATGATGGAATAAGTTATTCCATATTTGAGAGGCTTGATGGTTGAGAGGCCACTATATAAAGGACCCAAGGCAAGGCTTGGGGGATAATCGAAGAAACGAAAGCATAGGCTCTCTCCCTCTCTTTCTCTCCTTCTCTTCTCCCCTTCTTGCCGTGCGCCAACCAGCCCCAAGAAGGAGCACCAGCCGACCATCCTTTTGTGGTTAGTCTTCCAACTTCTCTCTTGGTTTTTCTCGTCGCGTTCTCGGAGAATCTAGTAGTTCTCGAGAACATGAAACTCGTGGCTTTGCGAAGTCATCCCGAAGATACTCGGCGTGGACGCGAATAGAGGCGGAGCTTCCAAGGGACGCTTACGGTTGGATCTCGTCCCTTCCTTCGAGTTACGCGAGGTAATACGTAAATTAGTTTATGTTTCTGTAAAATTTTAAATATATGATCATGTCTACACAAGATACAATTGCATGCTTAGATGTGTGGTTAAATAATTTGAGAAATTATTTATGCTAAACCTTTCGCTGCACGTAATTAATTTTAAAATTACGAACCCGTATTCATGTTAACATGCACCATTTCCCAACATCCATCCCCCCATATTTAAGATATCGAATGCCCATTCATTAATTTAAATTACTGACAATTCAAATTAATTAACTTCTGGATCCTTGATTAGTATCACTCAACCTTATCATCATGCCGGATCAAATCCACCTGCAGGGTTTAGCATGATGATCCTTTTGAGCTCATCAAGGGGCATCATCATCCTGACTTACCAGGGCACGGATTCCGTCAATAATCAACAGTACATCATATTATTAACATTATCTCCCAACTTACTAGGCCTATCGATTTAACAGAAAAGATCTCGCCCATTGGTAAATGAAAGAGACAATAATTAATAATATATGTCCGTTATTATATCAGGATTAAGGGATCATACTCCATAATAAAATCTGAGGTCCTATCCAATTATCGAGTCAGTACAAATTGGATAACCTCTGGTTTTGGTCCTGCTCAATGTACTCAAAGCACACTAGTGTAATTCGATGGTCAAGACCAACCACACCTAATTACACTATAACCATCCCGATGGTTTGTCCAATTCCATCTTGGTTGTGAGCCTTTACTTATACTAGGCAAGGAACTGATAACATGATCTTTCGTGTGACACCACACACCATGTTATCTACAATGCGAAGTAATGAACTTTATGCATATACTAATATAAACAGGCATCTAGTGTAGTTGTGATTCTCTTTTCAAAATGAAGATGTTCATATATAAAAGAAGCATGTCTTTCAGTATACACATCTTACACAGATAAAGAACTCCACCCTCTACAGCCTTGGCTCATAGGCCAAAGTTGTATTTGATGATCGTTTGAGGACTCTGAGGGGTCGTTCCAGTTACCGTTCATCTTATTCTAGTGAGATGCACAAAATATTAGAAGAAAATCCAGACCTGCGCACTCAAGTTCAATCAATGCGAGGAGAGATGGCATAATAGATGACCACTGAGAATGAGAGGAGGGTCGCTGATGAAGCGACGAGGGCCGTTGATAATGTAAGGAGAGGTGAGGAGCATCAGAAGTTTATTATAGAAAATAGAGAACTCATGAGTCATATGTGATCCCTCCTAGCTTCTTTGCCTTGTCCGCTATCACAGGACACTCCAGGACCCTCTCACTCGGTTGATTATTATTTTTTAGATATGTTAAATTACAAATTAATTTTTTAATTTATGAATAATGTATCATTGGATGTGTATTTTTTTCATATATTAAACCTTGCAAAATATATTTATTCTGTTTATATAGTATACTAATATGTTGATTTGATTTTTATTTCAGGGTTCCTCTATGATATTTTGTTTATCTCTAACCGTTCTGATATTTGATTCAGGTATTTTTTAATTACAATTAAAATTAGTTATACAGTTCATGTAAAATATATAATTATATATCATTCGGATCATAATCTATTATATTTTAACTTTTGCAGGTTTTTTATATCGATCTTATTATAAACGGATAGTGTAAGACATCTATATTCATTTGTAAGTTTTTTTAATAGTTGGAATTCATATTTACATACTTTAATACTTGAATTTGTGTTTAGATAATTTAGTTTATGTATTTAGAGTTTATGTGTGTGTTTTGATATGTGTGTGGATGTTTTGGCTATGTTTGGATGCATTTGGTAGCTTTGAATGTATTAGATATGTTTGTATGTGTTAGATGAGTTTATGTGTGTTTTGATATGTGTGTGGATATTTTGGATATTTTTGAATGTGTTTAGTAGCTTTGAATGTATTGGATATGTTTTATATGTGTTTAGATGTATTGGATATGTTTGATATCGTTTGTATATTGTTTTATATGTGTTGATGTATTTTGAATGTAGCGGATATCTTATTTCTTGTTTGTACTGCTGAGATTGAAAATTATATATGTGGTAATCCCAAATACAAATTAAACTACATTTTTTTTGGATTACCAACGGAAATTAATTTCCGTCGGAAGATATCGAAAATGTATTTTCAACGGAAATCGTGATTTCGTCATAAATTTCTAACAGAAATCGTGATTCCATCGGTAATTTATGACGAAATTAGTCGTTTCCGTTGGAAATTTCCGACGGAATCACGATTCCCATCAGAAATTTCCGATATAAATTAGTAATTTTCGTCGGCAATTTCCGACGAAATTAGTCATTTCCGTTGGACATTTCCGATGGAAATCGTGATTTCGTTGGTCGTATTTTCTGACGGAATTTTTATTTCGTCGAAAAATTTACCGACGGTATAAAATTTCCATCGGTATTTCTTACCGACGGATTTTACACCGACGACGAAAATTCCATCGGTAAACACATTTACCGACGGATTTTATACTGACAATGAAAATTCCGTCAGTAAATACATTTATCGATAGAATTCCGTCGATAATGCTGATTAATTTTGTAGTGTTATAAAAGAATAATCATAATTGTTATAATAATATTGAAAATACAGAATATTATAATATTGTCCATTAATGATTGCTATTATGATAATATTAAAATAAATAGTATTTCAAGTATAAAATATTTATTTTTTATAATGCTTATTTGAATTTTCTTTTAATATAAGAGGTTGTTTTGATTTTTACTAAATTTTTGTATTAAAATAAAAATATTATTAACATTTATTGTTTTATTTTAAATGCTACGATTATTTTATAATCAAGATGGGAAGAAAAAAAAACTATAAGATAACTTTGCAGGATTTAGGCAGTCAACGTGTTCATCTTTCCCTCAGCCATTGTAGATATTTATGATTTATCGATGTTAAATTATATTATCTGAGGATAATTTTATTTGACTTAATGGTGCATCGATAGATACTCTTGCTTGCCAATCTTATCCAAAGAAACAAAAATTATATAATTTAACTCGTGTGAAAAAAATTATTTTATATTTCATGGTTGAATTTATTTTGCTCGTGTCCCACGAATAAATAATATAATTTTTTAAAAAATCCCAAGAAAAAATCTTGTGTTTATAATCAAACTACTTTTAATTATTTCATATTAAAAAAATTAAAACTACAAATATTTTTTTTAAATACCCTTAATTTTATATTATAATAATAATTTTCATTAAAGATTATTTTAAACAATTTTAGAAAAAACTCGTTTCTTGTTAGTATTCATTATTTTAATATTATTTAAAATTATCATAATACTAATTAAAAATATTTTAATTTTATTATGAATAAAGATATGAAAATAAAATGAGACACTCTTTTTTTCATAATTTTTTAAAAAAAAACTTGAGGCACCTCTCATTGCATAATATTAAAATTATTACATTTAAAATTTGAGATAAAAAAGATAAGTACTCAACTTTGAAATTATAATAGTCTTTTAAAAAGTTTAATATCAAAATTGTAAATTTAATATCAAGTTTGGAATATGACAGGTGTGTGCCCCATTTTTTTAATGTTATCGTTAGTGATTAATACGTGATAATTCAAATTAAACTATCCTAAACTTGTTTGACTTAGTCATTGTGATTAGTCAAGTCAAATATAACGACATATCTACTACATTGAACAGCCCTAATGTAAAACATGCAATTTTCTTGATTAGAGATGAGATATTTAGCTTAAGATATTGACTTTCTATGCACAATTGTATTCGATATAATTTCAAAATTCTAGATAAAGTTTAACTTAATTTTATCAATTATCCCACCGAAGCATCCATTATTTCTAATTGAAAATTTGTGGTACTATTAATTTAAAAATACCTTTTGAGACATTTTTAAACAATTAATGATAGAAAAGGCGCCTTAATTATTATTTTCTTTAAATGGGCATTAAACATTATTAAAAAGCTCAACATATTTTTCTTAGCTAAAAAATATTTTTTAAATATTACCATAACAACTATAAATTCTATAATATAATATAAATTAAAAGTGATTCAACTAATCAAAATAAGAGCATCATTGAGAAATTTAAACAAAAGATTTTAAACTTAATTAAAATTTTTTATATATGATTATGATCAAATTAAAGTGATCTTAATAAAATATAAATAATTTTGATAAGTTACTAAAATATATTTTGATATAAAAGTATATATAATAAATTTAATAAAATTGGATTAAAAATAAATTATTTAGTTACTTTAGTTTGATATGTTGTTATAATGAATAATGATAGATATTATTGGGAGGATGAAAAATATGATAGAATGATATTTTAATTTTTAAAAAAATGACAGATTTTTTTCTAATAATTAATGTTGTCGCACATGTCACTTTATAATATTTGTTTTTGTGTGTAATTAATATTAACAATATTATTAAGAATGTGTATTTCAACAATAAAAATAAAATATTCTATGTTTGGTAAGTTTGCTTTAATTATGCGGGTAACGTTCTTTGAAATACAGAAAAGAGGGTGCGATTTGAAAAATGTCCAATAATTCTTTCAATATTTCCTCGAATAACAATTTGGTATCAAATGGCGTTTCGTTAACATTCAGAAATCGAGGGGGCGGTATGTAAGAATTGCCATAACCACCGGTCCCGTTCCGTCCGCTGCAACGGCATCGCACGCACCACGTGGCGTCACCAGACATCTGTCTCATCTACCCGCCCATCGATTACCGCATACAACCACCGCACAAATTGCTTTCCGTCCTTCGAATCCGACAAAATTTCAATTCTTTCTTCTTCTGTTTTTTTCTCCTTTAAAAAAAACGAAGAGTCTCGAAGCGGACGCCAAATCCGGACGTTAAATGCCGTTCATAATCAGACGTGGGCCCCATGCATAATTTCCTTTTTTTCCTCCTAAAAATATCTAGAAAAGGATTTTTAAAAACTGAAAAAGAAAGGTAACGCTGCGCCCGTTGTGGATGACCTTAGAATTTCTCCCACTGCATTTTGCAGGAAAGCCCTTGTGATTTCAGAAAACTACGGAAGGGATAGACTTCCACCCCCGTATTCGTCCCTATATATTGAGTCTCCTCGAGTTCTAGTCTCTTCCACCGTGGACAAAAGCCACTCGACTCCTACTGCGTTCTGTTATTACCATTATACCCTCCGTTAGGTTTCCATGGAGAGTTCCGGCGATCTGAAGAGGCGGTGTGTAGAGGAGGAGGAGGTGTCTTCGCCGGTTACGAAGCGCCTCCGCGAGGAGCTCCTCTTTGACGATGACGAAGGTGAGGACGCCGTGGCCGGCGAGCAGGACATCGCGTCGGTGATGAAGAGCCTGGAGGAAGAAATCGCCCAGCCGGAAAAGGGGAAGGGGGGCGAGCAGCCGGACCTGGGGTTCCTGCTCGAGGCTTCCGACGATGAGCTAGGCCTTCCGCCGCCTCCTGCCGCGTCGTCGTCCTCCGACGAGGCCGCGGCGTCGCCGGTTGCCGAGGCTGAGGCGGTGGGGTTTGGTCAGATGTGGGAGTTGGCGGATGATTTCGACGAGTTTTACGGGATGGAGGAGTTCGTCGGGCTCCGGCCGGAGGAGAGACCGGTGGATGAGGCGGAGGAAGTCACGGGCTTCGACCTGTTCAATTTCGCCGATTCGCTGTGGCCGTCGGAGTTGCTGCCGGCGATCTGACGTCATATTGGACAAATAATTTTGTTGTATTTTTCTCCTTTTTTTAAATGAAAACATTCGATAATAATAATCTAATTTTATTGTAGTTTAATCGGGTAAAAATCTAATTCTATTTTTATTATTTCTAATCTATATCTTCTATCTAAATCAATCGTACCGTTTTAATAATTATTATATAAAAAATTAACTCTTATCGGTTTAACTTTAAAACAAACTGTTTTATAAAAAATAATTTAAAAATAATGATTTTCGAAGAAATTTTAAATGATGTTTTGAATTATATTAGCTAATAAATATAAATATTTAAATGAGTTTTGATTTAATATATTATATATTTTTATTATTTAAATTGGAGTTAAAAAATTATGTTATTTTTTTAAATTATCTAATATTTACGTATAATCGCTATTACAAGTTTTATAATTGTAATAAGTTATATAATTGTAATAATTATAAATTTATGGTTGTTATAATTATATAGTAGATATTATTTCGTAATTCCATAAATAATTATAGTACATATGATTTTGTAATTATTCTAATTTATTCCGGTTTAAAATTTAAGTAAAAAACATAGATAAAATAATAATAATAATATATAATAATATAGTGGACGATAATTAAACAATTGTCCATACGATTGATTATTCCAAAAATTAAAGGCGGACTTATTATTCCAAAAATAAAGGACGTTTTCAATTTTTATCCATTTTAATTTCTCACAACATTTTTTTAAAATTAAAACCATCAAGATATAATTTATAAATTTTAAACTCCTAATATTATAAATCTTAGAAAATTTTAAATCTGACCGTTCGAGATTTTGACGCACTGTTTGGTTGACTGTGCCACGTGCGAGAGCAGGACGTGATCACGTGACTAAGTAATGCATTAAATATAAACGATGAGAGATTACCCTGAGAAGTGAGAATCTACTACGATACGATCGACGACGTGCTTAGTCCGTGCGGATTAATTATGCGCATTTAACTACTACCGTATTTTTTTTAGTATTTCTGCGGGAGCCTGCACGTGCATGTCGTCGTTCGCAAAATTTGAAGAATTATACTATTCATTTTCATGACTATCTAATATGTTTTTTATTTCGTCAATTTACCAAAAGGCGTATCTAAGAATAGGTATTTACCCAACACAGTACCATGATTTTATTTTCACCAAAAGGCGCACATAATACTAGTGAACTTCCTCTTATACCCCTCCTGTCATCTACTGTCTTTCTCCTTCTCTCTCTCAGTAACAAATTTCGAAACAACTGCAGATACTTTTTCAGACTTTTATTTTAAAATAATATAATATGAAATCGGCGCTGAAAACGTTGTAAGGTAAATATCAAAAAAATATTTCAGTTAACAAATACCTCATCCAACGTGATTTAAAAATATAAATAAATAATTTTTATATTTGATTAATAGAAATTAATATATTAAATAATATTTAATATATATATTAATATATAAAAAATATTAATAAATATATTAATATCTCATCCCACGATATTTATTAATAAATATATTAATAAATATATTAATAAATAAAAAAAATTTGAAAAAAAACTTTGGCTGAAAATTAAAAAAAGAGTGTGTATTGATTTCAGGCCCACGCTGGGCCTGAAATCAATACATTCAGGCCCAGCGTGGGCCTGAAGTATTTTTATTTCAGGCCCACGCTGGGCCTGAAATAAAAATATTTCAGGCCCAGCGTGGGCCTGAAATTTTTTATTTCAGGCCCAGCGTGGGCCTGAAATTTTTTATATCAGGCCCACGTTGGGCCTGAAATATTTTGATTCAGGCCCGACGTGAACTCAAAATTTTTTCTATTTTAAAAATATATTAATATATAAAAAAACCTATCAAAACACTTAATTTTAGATTCAAACACAGGGCCTGAAATCATCCCAGGAGAATCTGAAGTCAAATAACTTCAGATCGTATAAATAATTAATTTAATAAATAATAATTAAGTATAAAAAAATATTTTTAAAATTAAATTTTTTTTTGTGCCCTGGGCCTGAAGTCTGATGACTTCAGGCCCTCCATCATTCAAATAAAAAAATATAAAAAAATTTTTTATAAAAAGGTTTAATATATAATTACATATTATATATGAGTGATTTAGGTATATCAGTAAGTTTGGGTGCCGAAACATCTAATAGGAGTGGTCTAGGAGATGAGATTTTAGGTGCCGAAACATCTAATCTTGCTGTATCACCAATGCTATAGGAGTGGTTTAGGTATATCAGTGAGTTTTGAGCAAAACTCACTGATGGACCTACCATATTTGGAATTCTGAAAACTCTATATCAGTAGACAGGGTTGAGCTAGGAGATGAGATTTTGGGTGCCGAAACCTCTAATCTTGTTGTATCACCAATGCTATAGGAGTGGTTTAGGTATATCAGTGAGTTTTGAGCAAAACTCACTGATGGACCTACCATATTTGGAATTCTGAAAACCCTATATCAGTGGACAGGGTTGAGCTAGGAGATGAGATTTTGGGTGCCGAAACCTCTAATCTTGTTGTATCACCAATGCTATAGGAGTGGTTTAGGTATATCAGTGAGTTTTGAGCAAAACTCACTGATGGACCTAACATATTTGGAATTCTGAAAACCCTATATCAGTGGACAGGGTTGAGCTAGGAGATGAAATTTTGGGTGCTGAAACCTCTAATCTTGTAGTATCACCAATGCTATAGGAGTGGTTTAGGTATATCAGTGAGTTTTGAGCAAAACTCACTGATGGACCTACCATATTTGGAATTCTGAAAACTCTATATCAGTAGACAGGGTTGAGCTAGGAGATGAGATTTTGGGTGCCGAAACCTCTAATCTTGTTGTATCACCAATGCTATAGGAGTGGTTTAGGTATATCAGTGAGTTTTGAGCAAAACTCACTGATGGACCTACCATATTTGGAATTCTGAAAATCCTATATCAGTGGACAGGGTTGAGCTAGGAGATGAGATTTTGGGTGCCGAAACCTCTAATCTTGTTGTATCACCAATGCTATAGGAGTGGTTTAGGTATATCAGTGAGTTTTGAGCAAAACTCACTGATGGACCTACCATATTTGGAATTCTGAAAACCCTATATCAGTGGACAGGGTTGAGCTAGGAGATGAGATTTTGGGTGCCGAAACTTCTAATCTTGCTGTATCACCAATGCTATAGGAGTGATTTAGGTATATCAGTGAGTTTTGAGCAAAACTCACTAATGGACCTACCATATTTGGAATTCTGAAAACTCTATATCAGTAGACAGGTTTGAGCTAGGATATGAGATTTTGGGTGCCGAAACCTCTAATCTTGTGAGTGGTTTAGGTATATCAGTGAGTTTTGCTCAAAACTCACTGATATACCTAAACCACTCCTATAACATTGGTGATATAGCAAGATTAGAGGTTTCGGCACCCAAAATCTCATCTCGTAGCTCAACCCTGTCCACTGATATAGGGTTTTCAGAATTCCAAATATGGTAGGTCCATCAGTGAGTTTTGCTCAAAACTCACTGATATACCTAAACCACTCCTATAGCATTGGTGATACAACAAGATTAGAGGTTTCAGCACCCAAAATCTCATCTCCTAGCTCAACCCTGTCCACTGATATAGGGTTTTCAGAATTCCAAATATGGTAGGTCCATCAGTGAGTTTTGCTCAAAACTCACTGATATACCTAAACCACTCCTATAGCATTGGTGATACAACAAGATTAGAGGTTTCGGCACCCAAAATCTCATCTCCTAGCTCAACCCTGTCCACTGATATAGGGTTTTCAGAATTCCAAATATGGTAGGTCCATCAGTGAGTTTTGCTCAAAACTCACTGATATACCTAAACCACTCCTATAGCATTGGTGATACAACAAGATTAGAGGTTTCGGCACCCAAAATCTCATCTCCTAGCTCAACCCTGTCTACTGATATAGAGTTTTTAGAATTCCAAATATGGTAGGTCCATCAGTGAGTTTTGCTCAAAACTCACTGATATACCTAAACCACTTCTATAGCATTGGTGATACTACAAGATTAGAGGTTTCGGCACCCAAAATTTCATCTCCTAGCTCAACCCTGTCCACTGATATAGGGTTTTCAGAATTCCAAATATGTTAGGTCCATCAGTGAGTTTTGCTCAAAACTCACTGATATACCTAAACCACTCCTATAGCATTGGTGATACAACAAGATTAGAGGTTTCGGCACCCAAAATCTCATCTCCTAGCTCAACCCTGTCCACTGATATAGGGTTTTCAGAATTCCAAATATGGTAGGTCCATCAGTGAGTTTTGCTCAAAACTCACTGATATACTTAAACTACTCCTATAGCATTGGTGATACAACAAGATTAGAGGTTTCGGCACCCAAAATCTCATCTCCTAGCTCAACCCTGTCTACTGATATAGAGTTTTCAGAATTCCAAATATGGTAGGTTCATCAGTGAGTTTTGCTCAAAACTCACTGATATACCTAAACCACTCCTATAGCATTGGTGATACAGCAAGATTAGATGTTTCGGCACCTAAAATCTCATCTCCTAGACCACTCCTATTAGATGTTTCGGCACCCAAACTTACTGATATACCTAAATCACTCATATATAATATGTAATTATATATTAAACCTTTTTATAAAAAAATTTTTTATATTTTTTTATTTGAATGATGGAGGGCCTGAAGTCTGATGACTTCAGGCCCTCCTTGGGCCTGAAGTCTAATGACTTCAGGCCCAGGGCACAAAAAAAAATTTAATTTTAAAAATATTTTTTATACTTAATTATTATTTATTAAATTAATTATTTATACGATCTGAAGTTATTTGACTTCAGATTCTCCTGGGATGATTTCAGGCCCTGTGTTTGAATCTAAAATTAAGTGTTTTGATAGGTTTTTTTATATATTAATATATTTTTAAAATAGAAAAAATTTTGAGTTCACGTCGGGCCTGAATCAAAATATTTCAGGCCCAACGTGGGCTTGATATAAAAATTTCAGGCCCACGCTGGGCCTGAAATAAAAAATTTCAGGCCCACGCTGGGCCTGAATGTATTGATTTCAGGCCCAGCATGGGCCTGAAATCAATACACACTCTTTTTTTAATTTTCAGCCAAAGTTTTTTTTCAAATTTTTTTTATATATTAATATATTTATTAATATATTTATTAATAAATATCGTGGGATGAGATATTAATATATTTATTAATATTTTATATATATATTAATATATATATTAAATATTATTTAATATATTAATTTCTATTAATCAAATATAAAAATTATTTATTTATATTTTTAAATCACGTTGGATGAGATATTTGTTAACTGAAATATTTTTTTGATATTTACCTTACAACGTTTTCAGCGCCGATTTCATATTATATTATTTTAAAATAAAAGTCTGAAAAAGTATCTGCAGTTGTCTCGAAATTTGTTACTGAGAGAGAGAAGGAGAAAGACAGTAGATGACAGGAGGGGTATAAGAGGAAGTTCACTATTATTATGTGCGCCTTTTGGTGAAAATAAAACCATGGTATTGTGTTTGGTAAATACCTATTCTTGGGTACGCCTTTTGGTAAATTGCCCTTTTTATTTTTAAAATTTTTCTAAACATAATAATATGCCTTAATCTCTAAATCCAACACGCTAAATAAGTAAATCTGATAATAAAAAAATAAATAAAAAATTATATATATATATATATATATATATATATATATATATATATATATATATATATATATATATATATATATATATTGTTGATCACTCGTGTGAATCTGCACTACGGAGATTAGTAAATTAAGAAGCACGAAAGTGATCCGATCGCCTAAGTGCATTGGAGTTGGAGCATCCGGATCAATTTCGATCGCTCTGGTTCTCAAGTCCACACGAGTCAATAGATAATATGTAAAATTCTCTCAATATATAGGGAAATATGGAAATTCATTATAATAAAAGAATTATTATTAAAATAACCGATTCTTTCAATCATTCAAAAAATGGATGACAAATTCAAGTTAATACAACCAATTAAGTAATTCCAATTAAAAAAAAATAACATGGAAATACTCTTTAAATAGAATTTTGAATCATATTCGTAAAGCAAAAAAGAAAAATATATGGCAATTTGATCAATTATAATCCACTTTCCAAATATTTACAAAATTTACTTCCTTTGTTTTTAATAAAAAAAATATCACGCAAGAATTAAATTTGAGATCCTTGATAAAACAATAACATTTATCCCAACTCTGTCATTTTTTTTAAAAAATTTATTTTTTTGGTAACGAATTAAAATTTACCATAAATATTTAAATTAGTTTTTTTAAGAATAAAGATTACTCTCCATCTTTTGCTTCATCGTGACCGTCCGTCAATAAACGCCCCCGTCGACGCAGGATTTCGAACCGTTGGATGGTCATTTTCTTCCTTATTAATTTGCCCCGACGCCAACTTTTTGTTTCTCTCTCACTCCTCTTCCTTCCTCTTCGTCTCGGGGGTTTAGCGGAGACCAGATCGAATCAGCGAAGAGAGAGGTCGAGGAGTCGCCGGTTGGGAAGGCGAGTGGATCGGGGTTTGGATTCATCCTTTATGTCGTCTGGAGCCATCGATCTATTTTCGTTCACCTCCGGAAAGCTTGAAGCGTTGGATCGGTATCATCTCGGTGCCTGTTGGATTGCCGTAGTTTTCGTCATTTTGTTCTTCCTCCTTGCCTGCTCTCTGGCGGCGAAGAAGACGAGCTCGATGCGATATTCCAGGTTTGATCTATCTGCAATACTTTCTTTTGTTAGTAATGTTGTGAAGATTGATTTTGGTTGAAGATGGT
The DNA here is from genome assembly GCA_024364735.1 of Boesenbergia rotunda. NCBI lineage: Eukaryota > Viridiplantae > Streptophyta > Magnoliopsida > Zingiberales > Zingiberaceae > Boesenbergia > Boesenbergia rotunda. The sequence goes on from JAGFNQ010004649.1 coordinate 28,975, forward strand.
TGATTTGGTGGGGAGTTTTGTGGTTGCAGGGTAGGATTTGGAGTGAAGTACTTTGGATTTCAGCACTTAGATTGGTGTCTTTTTTTATTAATCTTCTTGAGAGGAGCTTTCAATTGACGAAGAGATCGGCAAAAACCATACCATTTTGATCGATTTTTTTTTGTTTGGGTTTCTTAGTTTTGATTTTGAGAGATTAAAAAATGAGTGCGCTGAAAGAAGACAAAATGACGAAGATGATAAGGAAGAAGAAAATCCGCCGATCTGATTCCACTTCGCTGCTCGATTTCAAACACTCGTTGAAAAGAGTCCGCGTCGTGTTCGATGATCCTGAAGCAACCGAATCGAGCGAGGACGAAGGAATCGCCACCAAGGGGAAGAGGGCGATTTACGAGTTCCCTGTTCCCGTGCCTTCATCTTTCCACACCGGCCATCCGCCGGTGGGAGGCGGGAGGCAGCACCGCAATACCCCTGACAAAACCCTGCGCAAGGCGAAGGTCAAAGCGGCAAACACTGCTTCCGCTTCCAGGTTTAAAGGCGTCCGGCAGCGCCCGTGGGGAAAATGGGCGGCGGAGATCCGCAACCCCGGCGGCGTCAGGATCTGGCTTGGCACCTTCGACACCGCGGAGGCAGCGGCCGCCGCATACGCAGCCGCCGCCACCCGCTTCAGAGCGGAAAAAGAGAGCGTCTCCGCCGCCGTTTCCTCCGCCGCTACTTCCTCTGCCCTCCGCCAACAATCCAAGAAGGAGAACCTCTCTGTCACCGTCTCATCCTCTGCCTCGGTCAACGTTCCAGTCAAGGAGCCACCTTCCCCCTCCTCCGTCCTCGACGTCTCCTCCTCCTCCAGCCACAGCACTCCGGCGAAACTCCCCGCCGAGGCGGAGCAGGAGAAGTCCTTTGCGGAACTCTTCAAAGCGCTGCCTTTGGAAGCAGAACTCTTACTTGGGCCTGACGACCTTTTCTTCACGAACCAAATGGACTTCGAGCTTTCCTTGAACGACCTCGCCGGCATGGAAGACATCCTCATCACCGATAATGAGATCCACGAGTGGCTGGACTCCGACCTCTAACGGAGTTAAAAAATTTTGCGGAATAGTTTTTACCGATCAAGTTCTTCTGCTACTAGTAAATTAAATCATAGATTATCTGCCATAGATCCGAGTTTAGTAGTTCCAAAGCTTTAATTTTGCTGTGTTTGAGACGATTTCCTTCTAAGAAATTTAAGACCTTTTCCTTCCGCAACTAATCATTTTGTTCTGACCTGTTATTCTTCCTAATTTGTTATGTATTGCCTTATGTTTCTGTTTCTATTTGGTTATTGTGTTGGAGCCAGATGTTTTAATCGGAATTATTTTAAAAATAATGATTTTATTTTGTTGGTTTCGAGTTAGTAAGTGCATTTAATTGGTATACAATCAAATGAAGAAAATGTGAGGCAGTTGGGTCCTGCAGGTTGTAAATACTTCGTACTAACCATGCTCAATGGTTCAGTGTACTGCTCTGCGCTGTAGCAATGCCAGTGAGTTTCCCCAGCCAAAAAGAATTTCTGACTGGTAACTGGGGAAAGGAAATAGAAACATCTTCTTGCTCTTGTTTACTGTCCTTGTAAATGGACTAGGGCAATGCCACTATATAGTAAGGCACTCATTGATCTAAGAAAATTTTGACCACCACAGAATGGAATTGAGTATATCAAAATGTATGCACATGATGTTTCTAAATATCATTTGAACAAGAAAAAAAAAAAAGTGTCATGGAATTTAATTGGATTCTGTAGAGTTAGTTCCTTAAGCATGGAAATCTCTATTAGCTGCAGCTTACAGGTTCAGAATTAAGTATTTCAAAAGTATGCACACGATGTTTCTAGATATCATTTGAACAAGCAAAAAAGTATCAGGGAATTTAGTTACCTGGAAGCACAACATGTTTGGATTCTGTAGAGTTAATTCCTTACTAAGCATTTGCATTAGAGATAATTGAAACAATCGATCACAAACCATAAGCATGGAAACTCTATTAATTTCCTCTTTCAGGGCCAGAATTAAGTATATCAAAAGTACGTACATGATGAATCTAAATATCCTTTGAACAAGTAAAAAGTTATCAAGGAATTTAGTTACCTGGAGGCATTAGATGTTTAGATTATGTAGAGCTAGTTCCTTAAGCATTTGCATCAGAGATAATTGAAACAATCAATTACAAACTTTAAGCGTGGAAATCTCTATTAACTCCCGTTACAGGACCAGAATTAAGAATATCAAAAGTATGCACATGATGGTTCTAAATATCATTTGAATAAGCAAAAAGGAATCAAGGAATTAGAGTTACCTGGAGGCATAAGTGTTTGGATTATGTAGAGTTAGTTCCTTATTAAGCATTTGCATTAGAGAGAATTGAAACAATCACAAACCTTTTTGCATGCAAGAACTTCCTCAGATACCAATTATGGCATTAGAAACAGAAGTACAGATGTTATGAAGGTGTAAAAGATGTAGAAGTGGTGGTAGTTTCAACTAAGATAGGCATCATTCAAAATTTATAACGAAGAACACTATCCACAATTAAGAAAGGGGGGAATTTGATCCTCTTCGCGAGGGAACCCTAAAGTACTTCAACTATCATCTAGGGCAATATTTAATAAAGCTGAAGTAAATGCATTCCCGTTGCATCTCAAAATGCAAGAGTTCAATCAGAAGAAGTCGGAACGGGAATTAAAAGACATGAAAGTATGCTGATGAACTACCAGAAATTAAGAAACCAAAAATTGTTAAGAGATTTGAAATAATTAATCTGATCCGCTAGAGTGGAAGAAGAGGATGGTGGCGATTTAGTTCTGGTACGCTCTAACCCTACAATCCACGGCAGCTAGGAAGGAAAAGAAGAAACAATCGTTTACCCTCGAAAGAGGATAGATCTTGCGAGGAGAGAAGACCCATTGGCGAATCCCTTCTTCCACGGCGCCACTTGGGTCTTGCGGGCTGCTTGGCTGTGACAGCCAGCTTGATGCTTCCGCTACAAAACCGGTGGTTCATCAAGGGAGGAACAGAGCTTCCAGTGATCAGATCGCCCTCGTCCTCCATACAAGTCGCACAACGCCGGCGACACTTCTACAACCTTGTCTTTTCTCATTCTCCTCGCCGCCTGAGATTTGGGCGTTGCCGCTCGTTGTTTATGATATGTCCGAAATCCGTCCCTATACCAATCAGAGCCAGGTTTCGATACCGAACCTGTGATTCTTTCTGCGAGTCCTTTTGTGTTTTTTAAACTGTGATTTGCATGAGATTACACCTATGTTTTATTATAAAAAAGATAATTATCTCCTATTCCTATCTAATATTTACAGAATTAATCAGAAAATCTCTATCCTTATCTTCATCCCTATCCCTATCTCCATCTATTAGAGATCAATTACATCCTATTTGGAAACTCATAGAATTCAATTCCATCTAGGAATTGAATTGAATTTCATAATTTGTAAGTGACTTAAGTGAAGGAATTGAATTCTCGTGAGAATTGAAATTTAACAAAACTAAGGAATTCAATTCCATACCAAATAGATATGATTTGGCGTGGGAATTAAATTCTAACAAATGAGAATACTAAAATAACTTCACATAAATATAATTATGATTCCTAACCTATCAATGAAAGGTAAAATAGTAAAAGCAATCAAATTCATTTAATTTTAGATCATTCTAAATAAAGGAATTAAATTACCGACTCATTCTAAACATAAAAATTGAATTAAATTCCCGTTGAAAATCAATTCTTGATGGAATTCAATTCAATTCCATTGCTTAAAAACTTTCCAAACGGAGTGTCAAAGTCCCACATTGGTCAGAAATTGAAAAAGATCATGAGTTTAAAAGGATATCTCCATTGGCATGAGACCTTTTGGGGAGAGTCCAAGAGCAAAGTCATGAGATGATTAACGAGGTTTTTTCAACCTTGGGCGACCGACCTGATCCCACGGAAGTTTCCCACTGACCGCTAGGGTAAATCGGGAAGCGCTCGCGGTGGGCGGTCTAGAAGCCCAGCGTCCCAGGGCTCGCAACCTATTTGGAGGAAACATTTCTACAAATATGTCATAGCTAGGGATTGAACCGCGGATGCCTGGGATAGCAACTAGTCGTCCTACCGTTGTACCATAGCCCCGGAGGCCCAAGAGCAAAGTCATGAGAGCTTAAGCTCAAAGTGAACAATATCATGTCATTGTGGAGATATATATATATCCTTGGGGCTCCAACAGTGGTATCAGAGTCATGGTTCATACCATGTGCCATGTGGGAGGAAGGATCCTCAAACGAAGTTGTGGGAAGGCTTAGAGCAGGTCAAGTGTGATCAGATACCTACGAAAAAGCTTGGAGTAGGTCAAAAGTGATCGGGTGTGGATGCTAGCGGGAGACCCGGAGCAGGTCAAAAGGTGATCGGATTGTTCGTGGGTAGGCCCGAAGCAGATCAAAGAGTGACCGAATGCTTACGAAGATGACTCATATCAATGATGGTCATTCGTTTGACGGGGAAGATTGTTAGTGATCAATCAAAGTCCCACATTAATTAGAAATGGAAAAGATCATGAGTTTAAAATGATGAAAAGTATTTCGATTGGCATGAGGCCTTTTGGGCAAAGCCCAAGAGCAAAGTCATGAGGACTTAGGTTCAAAGTGGACAATATCATACGGACAATATTATACCATTGTGGATATATATATAATCCTTGAAGCCCCAACACTCTGTCCCCATTCTCATCCTCCATCATATCATCGATGATACTTGTATGTCCATATCCATCCCCATTCAAATACAAGATTTGAAAAATTTTCAAATCTGAATCCACTCTCCAAGATACTCTTCGAACCTGTCTCTATTTTGAATTTTTTCCTCGAAGCTCTGAATCTAAACAGAAAATCATCTTTCCTAAATATCATGAGACATTGCTTGTGACCAAGCAAAGTCATATAGTAATAAAAAGACAAAACGCTCGTCTCTAACGCTTCCATCAGCTCACCTAAGGACCAATACGGAAGAGATAAATTACGATGACTGAGAAGGTAAAAGGTTAGGAGAGAGAAGAAAGAAACATTTTATACAGAGTGTAGAGATTTACGGCCCACTGGTCCCATGACTTAAATTCAAGATCTTTAATGATAATCTATTAATCTCTTACCAAATCAACTATATCTCCCTCGAGCAGGGGCGGAGCCACACCTGGGCTAGGGTGGGCTCCAGCCCCATCCACTTCTTTCACACAATATATATATATATATATATATTCTCTCCCACAAAATTAATTTATTTTCTCTGCCTCCCCTCTCTCTCGTCCATTTTCGAAGAAACGACCAATCCTTCACCGTCGCGCCCACTGGTGGCGGCCTTCGACCGCCGCCCCCGAACAAATTTATAACCGGTGAGGGATAGGTGAACCCGTCGTCACCCGTCGCAACCGTCGGCATTGCAAGAGAGGATCGGCGCCGTCAGAAGAGGATCGGCCAGCAAGGATAGGAGTGCGCTTCGACCGCCGCCGGTGGGCGCGACGGCGAAGGATTGGTCGTTTCTTCGAAAATGAACGAGAGAGGGGGAGGTAGAGAGAATAAATTAATTTTATAAAATTATTTTTTTAAAATAAAAAGTAATTTATTTGAGGAAAAATTAAATTTTGAAAAATAAAATAAAAACCAAAACGTATGTAGCGCATAGGAATGTTTTGTCTAGTAACGTACAATATCAAAACTATATATATATATATATATATATATATATATATATATATATATATATATATATATATATATATATATAACCCACTAAAATACAATTCTATCCAATCTTTTTCAATTATAAAGTTTAATTAAATCAAAATCAACTTAAAACTTTTAATTAAATAAAAAATATATGCTTTACCAATTAGGGCAAATAGAAAAACTTTAATCAAAATCATCGATTAACTCCCCATCGCACACATCTGTTGCACGCTGCCATTTTTTTGTTCTTCTTCATAGCCACAGGTAAAATAGAAAAGATTTTAATTTCTATTATAATATCTTCAATCATAGTTAGCCCCATCTAACTTGAAAGTCTGGTTACGCCCCTGCCCTCGAGGCACAAGCAAAGTCATATAACTCCTTTGGATCGTCGTTTTTTCATAATTAATATATATTAATTAAATTTTCGAGACAATAATTTTGTCCCTAAATTAGTATTACACATTACAGATTTTTAAAGAAAGTTGCCTCGAGCTGCAGTAAATGTGTAGTAATAAGGAAGATAACACTAAAGTAGGAGTACAGGTTGATGCTGGCCATGGAACCATGTTTCAACAGGTTTAATACAAACTGTTGATGTGCCTTGTGGCCCTTTTCCACTCCACCAACGACAACCCTACAGGGCGTGCAGTGTGTAAATTGATATAGATGAACAGAACTGGACTTGTGTTTGACGAACCTGAGACGAAAATAAAAATAGCCCTTTTATATGGTAAATAATAGTAGTACTCAATTTGCATATAACAAATATATTAAATACATAAATAAATCAAAAATAATATATTATATCAATTAAAAGTTAACAAATATTTAAAATAATTATATAACTAGTTGTTTCAGAAGCAAAAATATTTATTAAATTTACACATTTAATCTATCCCGTGACTTTGTTGATCGCAGATGATTCTTAATTAATTTTAATTTCGAGAAACTTCTTTCATGCAACTGTTACTGAAATGGTTAACAAAATCTTATAAGTAATGCAAGTATTTGGGAATAAATCATTTAGTTTTGCTGGACATTGCAACATATCAATTGCCCTTTTTTTATTTTTTAAATAGCATCTCGTAACCATCAACTCTGAACACAGCTCATCAACATTAATGTCTAAACATCCATCGTGACTCAAAAATTATTGAACCTCCCTTCATCAGACTAGTTAAAGGCTCACTCTTTAACTTCTCCAAATTCAATAAAAAAACTCAATTTTTTTTTATATTGTTTAAATTGTTCAAACGAACTTGAAGAGAAGATCGAGCTTGATTACGTATAAATAGAAAATATTCAACTCTGAAAGACTTCACTGATCGTGTCACAACATCATTGCAACTTTCATCAAATTATTTCTTACTTTAAATAATACATTTTCTCTAAATTTAGGTTCAATCTCCATTTCACTTTCCATTTGTATAGCTTCATTCATGAAACTAGTAAACCCCTCTTCTCTAAACTCATCAAGAAATTGATAAAAAAAAATGATTAACGAGGTTTTTTTAACCTCAGGCGACCGGTCTGGCTCCACAGAAGTTTTGTTGAATCCGAAAGTTTTGCGTCACTCCGAAAAATTTCTCGGAAAAGGTCCTAGAATTTTCCGGGCTCTGGAACGAAGTTTAAGGGTTTAGTGGATAGGAAATTCTAAACCTTAGGGATTAGATTGCAAAAGCCCAAACTTGGCAGGGACTAAAATGCATATGTGCCCACAATAAAGCTGCCCTAGCTTCTCCATCACTCGCTGCCCTAGCCCGAACCCAACAGCCGACGCTCATTTCTTCTCTTCTCTTCCACTCATCGCACAAGCCTCTGCCCTAATCCGCCGCAACCGTAAGCATCTCTTCATTCTTGTCGCACTCGCCGCAATCGAAGACGCCGCCCCCTTCCTTCTTCATCGTCTTCCTCTGCTCTCTTTCTCTCCAGCCGGTCACACCTCCTAACCCCTTCTCTTTGTACAATCGGGTTTGTGTTCCCTTCACCGTGCCCTAATCGGGAGCTGGGGTATTTGGAGGTTGTTGAGAGGAGAGTCACCGGCATCAGGGCTAGATCACAGGGATCTACTCGAGGTAAGCACTCGATTCCTCCTGTTCGTGCATAGAGGATACATTTAGACCGAATTGATCCAAGCTGCTGATGGAGACCTTAATTAACAACAAGTTGTTCCCTTTGATCGCAGCATGTTCTTGAGGTTCCGGTGAGTCGGGAATTTACAGGAGCTTGAGATCTTGGATCTAGGGCTAGGCGGGGCTTCAGATCCTGTTCTTCTTGGTTTTGGCTGTAGTAGACTTGGGATTTATTCTCCTCAGTTGTTATTGCTGTGAGGTTCTGCCATTGTTTCTTGGAATTGAGGTAAGGAACTGATTTACGGTAATAGTTCAGTGTCTAGCTTCCTTCTTGGGGTCTCGAATTTGGCTAGGTTTAAGCTGTTCTTGCTTTGTATGATTTGTGCAGGATCTGTGAATTGTGATGAGCGAATTTTTGAGTGCTTCGGGCAAGTTAATCAGAGCGGTGGATTGGGGGAATTTATACCACCAAATCTGAGGTAAGATTTTTGATTGACTCTGATCATATATGTGCGACTCGTCTACTTGATCTAGTTAGACTAGGTTGTTAACCAAGTATATAGATCTTCTAGTGTCACCCAGGCTACTTAGAGTTGGATTTAGGTAAGGTTTAATTTGAGATTTAAACCTAATAACCTAATCTTGATGAGGTTGAATTGAAAAGGAATCTAAACCTTAATTACGTGGGGTAATTGGGGACATGTCTATTTAATTAGACGTAATTAAATGAAAGAGGATAATTGGGTAAACCCTAGTCGGTTTAGGGAGTAATTAGCTAATTATCTTTATGTGCAATAGCTAAATTAAATACATCCTTGATACAGGAGCTTGATTGGATTATTATTGGCGGGTGGTTCCATCTCGTTTGATACGGACACCTACTCTTGGAGGCGGGTACCCTTTGACTTATCTCTTTTGATATTGTCATGTTGTTATGCATAGACTATTATAGATAGCAGTAAGATTATATGCTATCCTGGTTTATTATGCTGTTCTGGATACTTGTTGTTTATCCCTGAGTTATTATGCTATTAGTTCCTTACAGTCTCAGGTATTGTCATATCTATATGTATGCTTAGAGATTGTGATGTATCTCCTGCATTTGATCTTGAGAGATCTGTAGTTTCCGGCCAGTATACCTTGTAGGTTACCTGTATTTCCTGTTATAGGATTTCAGACTGAGACCTAGTATACTGAGGACTTGGGGAGGGAGGTATGTGTATCTATCATACACCATCCTTGCATTGTTGCATGTCGGCGATCAGCGACTCCCTTGTGGTTGAGCCTATCGTCTTCCGGTACATGATATGTGCACACGGCCACTCATGGGTTAGTGGATACCGTAGGATGTGCGCATTTGCCCTGTATTGCTCCGTTCGGCCACTATTTGGAGGGTGAGCGCGGGCGTGGTAGCAGCCAGGGATCCCTTCTCGTACTGAGCCACGAGGAGATGAGAGCTAGTCTCCCCATTGCTTGGGGTAGGAGCGGAGTCTCCACCAACATCCTGTCCACCCGGTCACTTAGGAGCAGTGATAGCAGGGTGCGTATAGTTGTCATAGCCCTACCCTTTCAGACGTCCCTATGACAAGTGTACGATGATCTGACTGGTGTCAGGGGTGACACATGTCATTGCACCATGTGCATATTTTGCATCGTGCATTGTTTGCTGCACTTGATTTCTGCACTTGTTTGACATGCATATTCTGGAGACTTGTTATCTGAGATTATATGTCTATTGGTATTCTATTGGTATTTATTACCCTCTTTACAGATTAGATGGATTCAGGTATGTATCTACCTCAGTATGTTCAGTACTAGTCTTTCCCTACTATTTATATGAGACTGTATTAGCTGAACTCTTATTGTTAGTATAACTTTCTATGCATATCTGTTGGGTATTCGCTGAGTTGTGGACTTACCCCGTTGCCATACATGTTTTTATTTATTTCAGGTTGATGCCTGCCAGGAGAGCCCTAGCCGCCAGTCCCCAGCTCGAGAGGAGCTCTGCTTCATTTTCTTTTGTGTTGTTTTTCGGTTATGGACTCTGTAGTATGTACTTTGCTTCTGTTGCCATGTGTTGGACATGCATTCATGTTTTATTCGATGGTATTGTACTTTTAAGTCCTATGTTGGACTTCGTGGGGTTTTGGCTTTGTTCCTGCCCTCTGACAACTCAGGTGAGTTCGTATTTTAGTTTTACGATAGTTATAATTGTTTAACTGCTGTTTCTGCATGGATTTGAGGCCTGAGGCCATTTAACTGCGTGGCTGTGTTATTTGTATCTGTGTGTATACGTAAATTGTTCGTCGGACAGGGGAGGTGCTGTCCGATTCTCTATTGGATCAGCGGCTCCAGGGTCTCGAGGCGTGATAATTTATTTTTGGTATCAGAGAGTAGGTTTGCGATGCCTACTTGTTTTTACGAGGCTTTTCGGAGTTTTTTCGGCAGTTATCTGATACCAATTTATTTTTGGTATCAAGCCCAGGATGCGGGATACCATCGATTCATGAATTTTTCGAAATTTAAATCTGACACTGAACTGGTACGTGTCGGAGCTCGGGTCCGATGTTATTCATCCGAGTACATTACGGATTTTAAGGTCGTGGTTGCGATGCGACGACCATTTGGGGACTTGGCAGTGACAGGACTTCTCCAGGCGGCAAAAAGGTATATCTTTCTAGTACTATCTTAGCTTTAATGCTCAATATTAGATTTTGGATTGGTTAGACTATCCTAGCTTGGTGGGATCATATATTCATACGGGATAGATATATGTAGACTTGGTTTAGTTGGATTGACATGTGATCAATCTATCTTATTCGTGATCGTTCATAGGAGCGATTAGTGATATGTTGCGGATGAGATCTTGGAGCAGAGAATGTTAAATTCTCTAGTAGCCCCGATCGTTGAATCAGACAACTAAGGTCGAATATATCGACAACTTGTTGAAGGTTAAGGATTTTGATTTTTCAGGACTTTACTATTTATTGTACGTGTGCTAGCTATTATTAGCTGAGCAAGAACTAGGGATTGCCTACCAGAGTTGGCCATTTATCATCTGCGAGATCAGGCGTATGCTTGGTGGATTATGCAGCAGACCGTCATTGGCGAGGAGTACGTCACCTGGGACACATTCCGAGAGGCATTTGAGGCAAGGTACCTTCCAGTAGCGTTCCGCAGGGCTAGGCGATAGGATTTCATGGTTCTCAAGCAGAGAGACTTATCAGTACTGGAGTAGGAGGCGGAGTTTAACCGCCTATCAGAGTATTGCCCTCACATAGTTGCATACGACATGGAGAGGATGACTCAGTTTCATCAGGGTTTAGCGGCATACATTCAGACTCGTATGTTAGGATTTGTCCCGACCTCCTATCGAGAGGCATTAGAGTGAGCACTCATTATTGAGATGACTCAGCACAGACTGTTTGTGGGTAAGAAGAAGGGGAAGCAGGCAGTAGCGGACTCAGCTCAGACACAGCAGCCGTAGACTACTGGACGGAAGCGTGGCAGCCACACTCAGGCAGCTTCTGGCACTTCGGGGGCATCCTTTGGGCCCCAGAAGTCGAGACGTTCTTCCAACGGATCCTTCCAGTCTTCTCAGCAAGATCGGAAGAAGACTGCACCGACATCTTACTGTACCCGTTGCGGATCCAGAGAGCACGTAGTAGCAGACTGTCACCTGGAGCAGGCCGTATGCTACTACTGCAGACTACCAAGACACTTGAGCAGGGACTGTGCCTTGAAGGCACAGAATGAGAGGACGGGAGCCACTAGCCAGACTGGACATTCGGGGCAGTCAGGAGCTCATAGAGGCGGATGGAGGACTCAACCTTCATTCCGCCAGCCACATGCTGCCCCATCAGCACCTGCATATGGTATGCTAGGACACGAGGCCAGTTACACCTTAGCCATATCTCAGAGCCCAGCTTCAGGACTTCCATAGCAGACCTATCCAGCTTATCAGCCTGTGATGCAGCAGCCGTAGTACCCGGTGGGAGGGTCAGTTCAGTAGCCTCAGTCTTAGTTGCAGTTCCCATCGCAGCAGTACCCAGCAGTGCCGCCACCACCACCGCCTGAGACTGGACAGGTTTATGCTGTCACTCGAGAGGAGGCCCAGCGGGCCGACGGATCGGTATTTCGCGGTACTATTTCTCTTTATGCCTTTCCTGCTGAGCTATTAGTTGATACTGGTAGTTCTTACTCTTTCATATCGCGGTTATTCATGAGTAGGATTGGTAGATTGGCTACCGCTAGATTACAGCAGTTATCTGTATCTTTACCCTCAGGAGAGATCTTGAGTATTACACAGGAGGTCAGAGCATGCCCACTAGATTTTGGTAGTATTACCCTCACGGTTAATTTGTTAGTTCTGGAGATGGTGGACTTCGATATTATTCTTGGTATGGATGTTCTTACCGCTTATCATGCCACAGTCGATTGCCAGACGAGGGTGGTCACTTTTCGGCCTCCGGACCAACCCTCGTGGGATTTCACTGGCATCAGGGATGAAGGCTTATTAGTTATTTTTGCGCTTCAGGCACAGAGATTGCTAGCTCACGGTTGTCAGGGTTTCTTACTGTCATTTGTTAGCACCGACGACAGCAGTAGCCCTCCGCTCTCGGACGTTCCAGTGGTCCGAGAATATCAGGACGTATTTCCAGAGGAGCTACCGGGTTTGCCTCCCAGGAGGCAAGTGGAGTTTACTATTGAGCTGATACCGGGGACTTCGCCGGCATCGAAAGCTCCGTATCGTATGGCACCGAGAGAGTTGGACGAGTTGAAGGTCTAGCTCCAGGAGTTATTGGACAGGGGATTCATCAGACCTAGCATCTCACCATGGGGTTCCCCAGTTCTCTTCGTGAAGAAGAAAGACGGTTCTTTGAGGTTGTGCATCGACTACAGACAGTTGAATGTATTGACCATCAAGAACAAGTACCCCTGCCACGGATTGAGGATCTGTTTGATCAGCTCAGGGGAACATCTGTGTATTCCAGGATTGATCTGCGATCCGGATATCATCAGTTGAGGGTCAGAGAGTTAGATGCCCAGAAGACAGCGTTCCGCACCAGATATAGACACTATGAGTTTTTGGTGATGCCATTTGGGCTTACCAATGCTCCAGCGGTATTCATGGACTTGATGAACCGCGTATTTCTGGAGTATCTGGATCAGTTCATCATAGTATTCATTGATGACATCTTAGTCTACTCACATTCCGAGGAGGAGCATGCACAGCATCTTCGCATCGTATTGGAGACTCTCAGACGAGAGCGTCTATATGCGAAGTTCAGCAAATGTGCCTTTTGGTTGTCATCAGTAGGTTTTCTGGGACACGTGGTATCTAGCAGAGTCATCTCAGTAGATCCCCAGAAGATCGATGCTGTTACCAGCTGGGAGCAGCCGAAGTCAGTTACGGAGGTTCGCAGTTTCTTGGGTTTAGCCGGATATTACCGACGATTTGTAGAGAGATTTTCCACTATTGCTATGCCGCTGACACGTCTTACCAGGAAAGGCGTGAAGTTCATTTGGACAGAGACTTGCGAGACCAGCTTTCAGGTGCTGAAGCGGCGATTGGTGATGGCACCCGTCCTCGTTCTTCCATCAGGAGAGGACGGATTCGTGATGTATACTGACGCATCTCATCAGGGGTTAGGCGCAGTTCTGATGCAGCACGGATGGGTAGTATCTTATGCTTCTCAACAGCTGAAGGAGCATGAGAAGAACTATCCGGTTCATGATTTGGAGTTGGCCGCCATCATCTTTGCATTGCGGATCTGGAGGCACCACCTGTACGGTATTACCTTTGAGATTTTCACTGATCATAAGAGTCTCAAATACCTATTTACACAGAAGGAACTCAATCTCCGATAGAGGAGATGGATGAAGTTCCTTAAGGATTATGATTGCACCATTAGCTACCATCCAGGGAAAGCTAATGTTGTGGCGGACGCATTGAGCAGGAAGTCCAGAGGGACTTTGGCCTGCCTCCGGGCATCAGTTACCGAGCTAGTTCAGGGTTTCTCAGAGTTGGGCTTAGAGGAGTAGGGACGGACTGAGCAGGGTATTCTTGTGACTATGGTTGCTCAGTCGTTGATCCAGACGAAGATTCGGGAGGCCCAGGCCACGGATCAGCACCTGCAGTCCCTTGGCAGCCAGATAGCTTCATTACCGCAGACTGAGTTCACCAGAGATGATGAGGGTACTCTCTACTTCGAAGGAGACTATGTGTACCCGAGTCCCGTCCGGTCCGAGAGGAATTACTTCAGGAGGCTCATCGCTCCCGATTTGCTATCCACCCGGGTGGGACCCGTATGTACCGAGACCTGAGGCATTCCTACTGGTGGAACGACATGAAGAAAGACATCGCGGATTTTGTAGCTAGATGTCTAGTTTGCCAGCAGGTTAAGGCTGAGCACCAGAGACCTGCTGGACTACTTCAGAGGATTCCCATTCCCGAGTGGAAGTGGGAACACATTACTATGGATTTCGTGGTGGGATTGCCTAGGACCAGACGAGGCCTTGACGTGATTTGGGTAATCGTTGACCGATTGACCAAATTCGCGCACTTTCTAGCTATTCGGAGGACCGATTCATTTGATAGATTAGCAGAGCTGTATTGTAGAGAGATCATCAGATTGCACGACATCCCGTTGAGTATCGTCTCCGATCGAGATCCGCGTTTCACCTCACGCTTCTGGCAGAGTCTGCAGAGGGCCATGGGTACCGAGCTCAGATTTAGTACCACCTTCCATCCGCAGACAGATGGTCAGTCAGAGCGTACCATCCAGACTTTGGAGGACTTACTGCGAGCCTGTGTTATGGATTTCGGAGGCAGTTGGGAGGATCATTTGCACCTTATCGAGTTCGCCTACAACAACAGTTATCATGCGGCTATCCAGATGGCACCGTATGAGGCATTGTATGGTAGGCCTTGTCAGACACCCACCCTCTGGGAGGAGGTTGGGGAATCCCAGCTGTTAGGACCTCAGAGAGCTCAGCACGAGGCAGAGTTAGTCCGTACCATCAGACGCAGGATATCTGAGGCGTAGGATCGTCAGAAGAGCTATGCCGACCGGAGACGGAGACCTCTGGAGTTCTCCGTAGGTGATCATGTGTTTCTGCGAGTTTCACCCACGAAGGGGATGAAACGATTCGGTCTTCGAGGTAAGCTCGCTTCGCGTTACATCGGTCCGTTCCAGATTCTGGAGAGGATTGGAGCAGTTGCTTATCGTTTGGCACTTCCACCATCCATTACCGGCGTATATGATGTATTCCACGTATCGATGCTGAGGAGATATGTACCAGATCCTTTCCACGTGTTGTCGGATGTCTCGGTTCCCCTTCAGCTTGACGCGACTTACGAGGAGATTCCTGTATGGATTTTGGGTCACCGGGAGCGTCAGCTGCGGAACAAGACAATCCGGCTGGTTAAAGTCGGATGGCAGCATCACTCAGATGAGGAGGCTACCTGGGAGCTTGAGGATGTCATTCGAGCTTGCTACCCCCACCTATTCATTTGAGGTATGTATGGTTCGTTACTGTTCAGTATTTATATCAGCATACTTCTTAGTAGTGTTTACTATAGTGAATATCGAAATTTGGGGACCAAATTTTTATTAGTGGGGGAGGATATTGAATCCGAAAGTTTTGCGTCACTCCGAAAAATTTCTCGGAAAAGGTCCTAGAATTTTCCGGGCTCTGGAACGAAGTTTAAGGGTTTAGTGGATAGGAAATTCTAAACCTTAGGGATTAGATTGCAAAAGCCCAAACTTAGCAGGGACTAAAATGCATATGTGCCCACAATAAAGCTGCCCTAGCTTCTCCTTCGCTCGCTGCCCTAGCCCGAACCCAACAGCCGACGCCCATTTCTTCCCTTCTCTTCCACTCATCGCAAAAGCCTCTGCCCTAATCCGCCGCAACCGTAAGCATCTCTTCATTCTTGCCGCACTCGCCGCAACCGAAGACGCCACCCCCTTCCTTCTTCATCGTCTTCCTCTGATCTCTTTCTCTCCAGCCGGTCACACCTCCTAACCCCTTCTCTTTGTACAATCGGGGTTGTGATCCCTTCACCGTGCCCTAATCGGGAGCTGGGGTATTTGGAGGTTGTTGAGAGGAGAGTCACCGGCATCAGGGCTAGGCCACAGGGATCTACTCGAGGTAAGCACTCGATTCCTCCTGTTCGTGCATAGAGGATACATTTAGACCGAGTTGATCCAAGCTGCTGATGAAGACCTTAATAACAAGTTGTTCCCTTTGATCGCAGCATGTTCTTGAGGTTCCGGTGAGTCGGGAATTTGCAGGAGCTTGAGATCTTGGATCTAGGGCTAGGCGGGGCTTCAGATCCTGTTCTTCTTGGTTTTGGCTGCAGTAGACTTGGGATTTATTCTCCTCAGTTGTTATTACTGTGAGGTTCTGCCATTGTTTCTTGGAATTGAGGTAAGGAACTGATTTACGATAATAGTTCAGTGTCTAGCTTCCTTCTTGGGGTCTCGAATTTGGCTAGGGTTAAGCTGTTCTTGCTTTGTATGCTTTGTGCAGGATCTGTGAATTGTGATGAGCGAATTTTTGAGTGCTTCGGTCAAGTTAATCGGAGCGGTGGATTGGGGGAATTTATACCACCAAATCTGAGGTAAGGTTTTTGATACACTCTGATCATATATGTGCGACTCGTCTACTTGATCTAGTTAGACTAGGTTGTTAACCGAGTATATAGATCTTCTAGTGTCACCCAGGCTACTTAGAGTTGGATTTAGGTAAGGTTTAATTTGAGATTTAAACCTAATAACCTAATCTTGATGAGGTTGAATTGAAAAGGAACCTAAACCTTAATTACGTGGGGTAATTGGGGACATGTCTATTTAATTAGACGTAATTAAATGAAAGAGGATAATTGGGTAAACCCTAGTCGGTTTAGGGAGTAATTAGCTAATTATCTTTATGTGCAATAGCTAAATTAAATACATCCTTGATACAGGAGCTTGATTGGATTATTATTGGCGGGTGGTTCCATCTCGTTTGATACGGACACCTACTCTTGGAGGCGGGTACCCTTTGACTTATCTCTTTTGATATTGTCATGTTGTTATGTATAGACTGTTATAGATAGCAGTAAGATTATATGCTATCCTGGTTTATTATGATGTTCTGGATACTTGTTGTTTATCCCTGAGTTATTATGCTGTTAGTTTCTTACAGTCTCAGGTATTATCATATCTATATGTATGCTTAGAGATTGTGATGTATCTCCTGCATTTGACCTTGAGAGATCTGTAGTTTCCGGCCAGTATACCTTGTAGGTTACCTGTATTTCCTGTTATAGGATTTCAGACTGAGACCTAGTATACTGAGGACTTGGGGAGGGAGGTATGTGTATCTATCATACACCATCCTTGCATTGTTGCATGCCGGCGATCAGCGACTCCCTTGTGGTTGAGCCTATCGTCTTCTGGTACATGATATGTGCACACGGCCACTCATGGGTTAGTGGATACCGTAGGATGTGCACATTTGCCCTGTATTGCTCTGTTCGGCCACTATTTGGAGGGTGAGCGCGGGCGTGGTAGCAGCCAGGGATCCCTTCTCGTACTGAGCCACGAGGAGATGAGAGCTAGTCTCCCCCATTGCTTGGGGTAGGAGCGGAGTCTCCACCAGCATCCTGTCCACCCGGTCACTTAGGAGCAGTGATAGCAGGGTGCGTACAGTTGTCATAGCCCTACCCTTTCAGACGTCCCTATGACAGGTGTACGATGATCTGACTGGTGTCAGGGGTGACACATGTCATTGCACCATGTGCATATTTTGCATCATGCATTGTTTGCTGCACTTGATTTCTGCACTTGTTTGACATGCATATTCTGGAGACTTGTTATCTGAGATTATATGTCTATTGGTATTCCATTGATATTTGTTACCCTCTTTACAGATTAGATGGATTCAGGTATGTATCTACCTCAGTAAATTGTCCGCCGGACAGTGGAGGTGTTGTCCGATTCTTTATTGGATCAGCGGCTCCAGGGTCTCGGGGCGTGACAAGTTTCCCACCGTCCGATTGGGTAAATCGGGAAGCGCTCGCGGTAGGCGGTCTAGAAGCCCAACGTCTCAGGGTTCGTGCCCTATTTGAAGGAAAAATTCTTGCAAATACACCGTAATTGGGGATCGAACCGTGGATGCCTGGGATAGTGACTAGTCGCCCTACTGCTGCACCATAGCCCCGGGAGCATCAAGAAATTGATCAAGTCCTTGTAAGAGGTTGATCACAATATCAATATCCATATCTTCAGATAAATAAGCTTACAATATTTATTGCTCGTAACAAATTATACCAAATTATCATTCCAAACAAGAACTCAAAAGATCATATGGTGCTTAAGTGACTCTTTGTTTTAAAAGCTTCAGCAACTTTCACCAAGTCAAGTAAAACATCTCTTATATGTACAATTTGCTCTTTTATGACTTTCACACTTTCAACCTGACTTCCCCAATGAGTACATGACAATGGTTTAATAGTCAAACCAGGCACCTTATCTTTAAAAAATTTTCATCTTTGTATTGGAAGAAAGCAATATGTAGATGCGTTGCACCACTCCAAAAATGGACTTGACTTTAGGACAACATTCTACTATATCAACTAAAGCCAAATTAAGACTATGACAACCGCATAGTGTGTAAAAAACTCTCATATTTATTTCAAGTAATTTTCTTTGTACAGCTTTGTGTCTTCCACTCATGTTAGACCCGTTGTCGTATCTCTGTCCTTTTATGTCATCAATGTCAAGCCCAACTCTAGTAACACATTCAAAAGTTCACTTGATAATCCAAGACCTGACGCGTCATCCACCTTTAAAAACTCAACCCAATATTCTTCTACTTTTGGTGTGTCTGTTGAATCATCCAAGCATGGATGTAAAATACTGAAAAAATATAAGGCTAAAATGGTAAAATTCGAAATATAGGGGTCTTGTTGGAATTAGCCAAATTAGAGGGGCCTTTTTGTAAAAGAGCGAAAACAAATAAAAACCCCTACTTTTCCTCTAAAAAACTCTCTTCTTCTTCCGCGTAGCCACTCGCTTGCCCGAAACCGACGCGCCTCCCCTTCGTCGTCTTCTTCTTCTTCTTCTTCTTATGTTCCGACACCCACGAAGGAGGCGCCAACTGGTCTCCCTGCTTCGCGGTTCTCTCCTCTTCTCCCTCGCACTGCAAGCCCTAGCTTATCTTCATCGTCACCGCGCGATCGAGTAGCCGCGGAAGCCACGCGACTCCTCTCCCTCGCGCAACAGCCAAAGTCGCCGAGCCCTAAGTTCTTCTTCTTCCTTCTCTTCGATGTCGCGCCTCACGTTGTCGTTCCTTGTTGCTTGCGCTGGCCACCCATCAGGTAAGGATCGTTTGTTTTATATTGGTTCTTGGATGGATTTTTATGGGAATAGTTTCAAATTAGTATGTGGTAGGTGAATGTATTAAATCATGGTTGATCACTTGAATGTTAATCCCTTTGATCATCCCTTTCAGTGGCATGTTTCGGTCCTCTTCTCTATTACATACAAAAAGTAAGTTACCAGTTCAGGTACAAGATACTCTTATTACCGCCTGGACAATTAAATATCCAACCTATAATCGCAATGACCCAATTACAAGAACAGAGATCTACCAACTGAGAATTGTAGGATAGATGTACGTGAGAAAGGGGGGGGGGGTTAAATCATGTGAGTTTTTAAAAACAATATTTTTTAACTTTTCGAAATTAAGTGTGCAAAAGAAAACTATGAATGAAAAATACACAAAAAAAAATGTAAGTGTTTTTACTTGATTTGAAGCCTTCGGTGACACTTACTCCAAGACCTAGGTCTCTTGAACCTTTCTGATGGGTAATCATTAAATACTCTTCCGGAAAACCTTTGGAAGAGTAATCAAGTACAAATATATAGGAAGTGCAACAGCCCTATGTAGGATCGATGCACATGAGAGAGGGGATGGTGAATCACGTATATTTTAAAAATAATTTTTTCGCCTTTTTAGAAAATAAATGCACAACGAAAAAGACTAAGAAAGCAACTAAAAAAATTGAATGCTAAGATTTTAACTTGGTTCGGAGCCTTCGGTGACTCCTACTCCAAGGTCTAGGTCTCTCAAACCTTTCTGACGGACAATTCACTAATATTCTTTACTAGCAAACTTTCGATAGAGTAATTGAGTATAAGAGAAAAACTAGGAAGTATAACAAACCTACACTTCCCTTTTCCAATAAAAAGAATTAACAATTTTAAGTCCGCTACCCAACACAGTTGTAGGAATCCGATTGTGTTAACATGTTAGTGTCGATCTTCCTGCAACGATCGGGCATAGACAAGTAGTAGAACAACCACAACACGAAGATAAATACTTGAGCTCATATGGAAGTTGTTCTTCAGTGTTTGCTCAAACAAGCCTTATATAGAGGTTGAGGGCGTCTCAGTTGGGAACTGAGGCACCTCAAATATGAAATATAATCATATCCGAGAGCTTTGACCTTTATCCAGTTGAAGGTACTTTCATCACCATATGAGGTACCTCAGTTCGAACTGAGTCGCCTTAGATCCCAGGTAGGGCACCTCCCAAGCTGAAAATCTTATCTTCGCACCTTATCTTCGCTGAGTCACCCTTAGCCATCTAGGGCGCCTCCAGTGTGAACTGAGGTGCTTATGGTACTGTTCATCCGAGGCTATTTTTACACTTTCAACACTATAAAATATATTAGTCCAAAACATAAATATTTACCCTGTAAAACAAAGTTAGTACATTATAAATAGGGTAAATAACATTATTATTAATTAAATCCTATCTTCTCAAAATCAGGATCTAGTCAAGGCCTCAGCTTAGATCTCTAAAATGGCTCTAAGCTGGATCGTTCCTATGATTCCATCGGGGACTCGTCCTCACCAGATCTATTCTCTAGTGACTTACCTTACTTATCATTTGCAGTTTCTACTTGGCTTCTTTTTCCCATCATGTCTTCTTACCATATGCCTCATTTGGACTTCAACCGATTGTCAGGTCCCACAGACCCAGCTAGACTTCATGTCAGGTATAAACTTACCTGAGTTTCAGCCAGTTGTCAGGCCCCACAAACCTAACTAGACTTCATGTCTAATATCAACCTACCTGGACTTCCATCTAGTGTGAGGTCCTAAGTCTTTTAATCTTGCACACATGATAAAAAGGTTAGAAACACTCACATCTAACTTTTAACTATTGTCATACATCAAAACCAGTGCTTGATCATTAGATAAATAGTAATGAAATTCAATAATTAAATGTTACTAACAAAAGGGTTACGATTTGATCTGTCTCGGATGTTGGTGTTGGTCTTCCAGCAACGATCGAGTGTAGTAGAGCAGTAGTATAGTCGCAGTATGAAGACGGAGTAGCAGAATGATTGTAATAGAAGTTGTTATCAAATACTTGGACGAATAAGCCTTATAAAAGTTGTTGAGAGCACCCTAGTTCCCAACTAGGGTATCTACAATCTGAAGATTTTATCTGTATGAAGTTGTCATAGCTTATATTGAAGGTGCCTTCATCACTATTCGAGATGCCTCAAGTCTGAACTGATGCGCCTTGGCTCCCAACTGAGGAGTCTCAGATGCTGAAATATGATCTTCATTGCTTATCCATGTGGAGGTGCCCTCAGCCATCCAGGACGCCTCCAATGCGAACTGAGGTGCCTCAAGTCCCACCTGAGGTGCCTCGAACACTGTTCACCCGAGGCTTTCTTTTTATGATTTGGTCCTGCAAACTCTGTTAGTCCACAACATAACATATCCGGCAAAACAGAGTTAGCACAATTTATAAACAATGATTATTAACTATATCCTATTTTCTCAAGACTAGGATTTAGTCAATGCCTCAATTTAGATATCCGAAATGGCTCTAAGTTGGACCGTGCCTACAGTAACATTGGGACTCGTTCTTACTGAATCTCTCTCCTCCAGTGGCTTACCTTACTTACCATTTACAGACTTACTCAACTTCTTAACCCACCAGGTCTTCCTGCCAGATGTCTCATCTGGACTTCAGTTGGTTGTTAGGTCCCGCTGACCCATCTGGATTTCCTACTAGGTATCAACCTACTTGGACTTCAACCAGTTGTCAGACCTCGAGAACCTAACTGGACTTCCTACTGGTATCAACCTACTTGGGTTTCAGTCTGGTGTCAGGTCCTGAACCTTTTAATCCTGCACACTTGATAACAAAATTAAACAAACGACAGATCTAACTTTGACCTTTTGTCATGCATCAAAACTTAAGTTTGATTATTAGTGCAAACTACACCAACAATTATATCCCCCAGCCAAGTGGAGTATGCATGAAAGAGTCAGACACTTTTTCTATTATTTTCCATGATGCAGCTCGGTCATCCTGGACTTGAATCAGAGACCTCGCTCATGAAGTAAATCATCGCACCTAAGAACTAACCAATTGAGAGAGAATCAATAGATTATTTTTAGGAGTGATTCGCCATTCCTAACGTTTTAAATGAGTGAATGACCTCTTGATGGGGATAAATTGAAGTTCTTGGTCAACTTTGTTCTCGTTGCATTATCCCCCCTAGTGGAGTATGCACGAAAGAGTCAGATGCTTCTTCTATTCTATTCCAAGGTACAGCTGGGCTATCTTGAACTTGAACTAGATACCTCGCCCGTGAAATAAATCATCACACATAAGATCTAACTGATTGAGAGAAAATCAATAGATTATTTTTCAAGACTGATTCACCATTCCTCACATTTTGAATGAGTGAATGACCTCTAGACAAGGATAAATTGAAGGTGTTGGTCAACTTTATTCTCGTTGCATTGTTCCCCCTTGCACGGGAATTTTTCGCTCGAGTAAATATCTGTGTGGGTTCCTTCTTGAAAAAACCTACAAGCCCCTAATCGACTATGCAGGAGCATTCTCGTCCGTGAACGCCCTCATCTCACAGCTTGAGACATACGAACATCCTCACTCAAAATATCTCTCCTAGGCTTGACTCCTCTTATCTAATATTATCATTCTTGCTAATGTTTCTCTAATTATGAGTATGACATAAGGCATTATCTTAAGAATGGACATACCAGGGAGATGATGTCTAACAGACTGGGCGTACAAGTCTTCATGCACAAAGAGAAGTCAACCGGGGGTCATATGTACATGTCCTCTCCGAAGGACCATGCCTGTGATAGCAAGCAGTGGTAGATAGGCAACATCTATGCCTTTGAGCACCTGGTGATACACATGGCAGCTTGCATGGTAGCTGATCTCACTAGTATATAAGGGGAGGTGGGTCATCAAGGAAAGCTTCTTTCTCTATGGACAATGGCCAATCGTGATAGGTGGCTCTAAGTCAAGAGAGTTGACTTGGTCAACGAATCTTCTATTGGAGGATATACACTCTTTCGAAGAGTTCAAGAATAAGTTAAAATTACACAAATTACAACGTAGCTATTGAGTGGTCTGAGCCGCCTTTTATGTAGAATGCAGACTTCCATACTAGATCTCCCGACCTGGACTCCCAAGTTGAATCTCCCGAGCTGGACCACCGAGTTGAATTTCCCGAGCTGGAATTCCAGAACAGTATTTCCCGACTTGGAAGTCCCGAACTGGACTTCCTGAGCAGGTCTTCCCGAACTGGTCTAGGAGAGTTACCAATGCCTGCGTAACGCAGTTTCCTTGAAACAAATTTGTCCCCCTCCGACGGTGCTTCGAGGTTCCGATAGACGTCTGTCTCTCAGGATACAATAGTGGGACCACAGGCACAACGAAGTACTCGTTGCTCGTGGCGAATTGAAAAAATACCCGAACGCTACCAGGGAGTTGGGAATGAAGTGGAAGACAATCTAATTTCTCTATCTCTTTTGCTCTCGGTCACAACCTCATTATATAGGCTCAGACCCTCGCAGTAATCAATGACCGAATTAACATCATTTACTGTCAATTAACCATCCAGATCCAAACAGTTGGGGGTTACTGATTTTGTATTAATCAACAGTTAATGCATCCATTACATTTGAGCAAAATGTTGGTTCATCCGCTTTGACAAATTTTGCCCCGACCGATCGGGCATTCGACGCGCGCAGGTCATGCACGCACACGAGTCTACTTGGTTCAGTATAAATCTGAGTCCTGGATTTGCACCCTCCTGTGCACCCACGCGTGAGAGAGAGCTTCTTCACTTGCATTTGCTCACAACTAACATGCTTGTGAAATAATATAAATCAATAATTATGCCTTAAGACTCCTAATGTGGGACTAAAGTCTCATTCACAATGGAGTCTCTTTATTCTCCACCTTCCTTTCCATTCACTAGAAACTCTCAATGTGAAACTAAAATCTCATTCACAATGGGCATCTTTCCTCCCTTTCCATTTACACTATATCCAACATCTTCTTCTTCTCTCAAGCTCTCTTCCTGGGAGGAGGCACACAAAGAAAGGTATATACAGCGGATATAGGTTAGGATGATGGAGGGTATGTAATTGCTAGAGGCTCCTCTCATTTCCACTAAGCTGATCCCCTCAGCTTCTCTACTCTCAAGCCCTCCTCATTGGAGAAGGCAACCCTTTCTATTTTTTTTGGGAGGAACGGTTAAGTGACAAGGAGAATCCATGAGTTATACTCTACTACTAAGTTGATCCGTTGAACTCTATTTCGTTTAAACTCTTCTCTCTCTTGAAGAAGACACTGCATTTCATTTCTTTCAGTTCCACGTTAACTTTTCTTTCAGCTACACACTGAGTTTTTTTCAGCTCTGTGTTGACTTGATCATCAAAGGGATCACATCAATCGACTATGCCCGCTTCCGATGACGAGTGATAAAGTGTAGGTGCAGGACCTGCTTGAGTGCAGGAGGATGGGGGTTGTACCGGAAATGAATTGTGGGAGGTGGCGTGGTCGAGAGCAAACCCGTGCCAGTCGCAGACCTGTGCGAGTGTGAAGGATCATAAGATCTATCAGATTTCGACCAAAGAGAGAGTTGCAACCATTCGGGTGAACGACCCATGCAGGTGAAGGACCCGTCGTGGTGAAAAGCAAAGATGACAAAACCAAGGAAGCAAAGTACTGCAAGAGATATCAAAATATGATAGAACTTGAGTTTTCTCCAAACCACATGAATTCTAAGAATAAAATAAGAACTTGAAAGAGAAAACATACATATGAGCATGAATCTATTTTTTCTTCGAATCATGACATAACAAGACTAAAAGTGTAAACAGAAAGACAAAGAATCTGATTGAAGAGTCATATCCTTGTCTTTAGCGTCGTCGGTTTGATCCCTATGGAAGAAGATGTAACGAAAAGAAGAAAGAAGATCTTCTAAGGGGCTTAGGGTTGACGGCGCCAAAAGAAATTCTAGGTTAACGGGGAACCAAGAGCTCTGTCAAGATAATACCCTAAACCCTTGGGGAGCTCTCATTTATATAAGAATTCAATATGATATCTAATAATCTGAAATCCAATAAATATAAGTTAGATCACTTTAAAGGGTTCATATTGTATTTACATATGCAACTTACAAATATGACCCCCTAATAGGATTACTAATATCCAACAATCTTCCACTTGGACTATATGTGAGTTGTATATTAAATACAAGTAAACTTTAGTTGATATTAAATTTTATGGGTACAAGAGACCCCTATAAACAATCTGATCCATTAACTTCATTGATATAAGATTAAAGAGGTCATAGCTACTGTATATGATCGTAACAAGCTCCAACAGTAATCACAATACCAATGTCATTAACAACATAAATTAAGATGCGGATGTGTAAAATGAAGATTACACGAAATGTGATCAATACATGTCAATTTCCAACAAGTCCAAGTGGCCCAAAAGAGTCTGATCATATTTGCAAATACCTTATACTAAATTGTAATAGCAAATCATGATCTAAACTTTATGATTCCAAAAGAAATCTATATCAAATTTATAAACACCAAATGCTAAACAATAATAGTAAATTATGATATCATATTCAGATTGGCAAACAAACATATGAATTCCCATTAATATTTTAAACTTTAAATACATACAATAATCAAAATAAAATATTTATCTTTATTAACATAGTGTAATAAAATAAATATAAACTCCCACTAAATGAGTTCTTCTCCCATAGGAACTCCCATATCCATCACATGCGCATGAAACACCTTAGGCACCAAGCCCTTGGTGAGTGGATCGGCCAACATGAAATTTGTGATGATGTGCTCTACCATAATCTGACGTTGAACTCTCTTTAACCGCTAAAATTTGATGTCGATGTGCTTGGACTTCAACAAACTGTGATTATTCTTGGCATAAAGTTCTGCGGTTTTATTATCACAATTGATCCTTAGTGGACTGTTAATGCCATCAATGATCTATAATATTGTGATGAAGTTTCGCAGCCAAATCCCGTGATTGACACTCTTCCAAGATATAGTCCCTCCAGCAAATATGAAGATATAGCCCAAAGTAGAGCTCCTACTATCCAAGCATCTAGCAAAATCAGAGTCTGAATAACCAATCGCCTCCAGGTGATCTGACCACCGATACGTAAGCATGTGCCCTTTAGTTCTTTGCAAATACTGCATCACTCTTTTAACTACTTTTTAGTACGACGGTCTTGGATTACTAATATATTTGCCTAACATCCCAACTATAAATGAATCTCTAGTCGAGTACAAACTTATGCATACATGAGACTTCTCACTGCTGATGCATATGAGAATTGTTCCATCTCTTTTATTTCAACTTCAAGTTGTGGACCTTTCAATATTGCCTAACACTCCAGTATTTATATCCATTTGATGTAGCTCCAAATCAAAATGAGCTACAAGTATCATGATTACCCTAAGAGAGTCTTTCATCAACACAAGTGAGAAAGTTTTCTTATAATCAATGTCTTCCTTCTAAGTGAATCCCTTGGCAAAAAGATGAGTCTTATACCTTTCGATATTGTCTTTCGAGCCCTACTTGGTTTTAAATATTCATTTACAACTAATGAGTTTCAAACATTCAGGTAATTCGATAAGTTCTCAAACGTCATTGTTTGTCATAGACTTCAACTCTTCCTGTATAATGTTAATCCACCTTTCAGGGTTAGAGTATTGTTTGACTTCTTGAAAAAAATATAGAATCACTTTCCAACCCTATATCAAAATCATGCTATTGGAGATAAACATAATTATGATAATTCGTGATTCTTTGTTCCCTTGTGGATCACCTTAAGGGCACATGTATTTAACGTGATTGAGGTACTTATTCATCAATATGAGGCAATACTTCAATTTCAGTGGTTCAATTATATAGGAGATGTCTTGGGAATATATTGTTCACTACACTTACTAGATGTGCAGTATCCATAATGTGCGGTATGATAACCATACCACCACTGATCGCACTAGTATTGACCATAAGAGGATCGCTAACTCTTTTCTTAAAAGACACTTCCTTGATTTTATCACTCCCACCGTCCTCAATGAATTTGGAGTTTCTCGTTTCGAAAAAGGATCTATTAGAGAGATTATAAAATGTATACCCTTTTGATTTCTCAGAGTAACTTACAAAATTACAGCTAACTATTCTAGAGTTCAATTTTCATTCATTAGGCCTGTAAGGCCTAGCCTCAGCTGGATAATCCAAGACGTGTAAATACTTAATAGTAGGCTTCCTACCCGTCCACATCTTGAATGGAGTTGTAATTAATGTCTTACTAGGTACTCTATTGAGTAGGTTGTTCCAGAAGTGAACGACAGGTCACCGTGGTGTAGCCTTGAACGATGACAAAGGAGAATGTTTGCGCCTACGAGATTAACATGAGCGTTAAGGCGATATACCGGAAGGAGTTTCGGCGGAACCCTCTCCGACACTCAAGTTAGAAATTACTATCAAAGGGGAAGCGAGCAAGAAGAATCAATTATCTAGAGTTTAAGCGAGCCCCCCTTTACCTAGGGATCTCAGCACCTTATATAATCGCTACTTTCTTTCTTTGAGTGCTCCCACGTTGCTGTAACTACCTCCCCTGTTCCCATGCCTCATGATTGGCGGTTGTCTATCATCTGCCATTCACTGGGGGCTACTGGTAACGGCTGTCACACACATTTAATCATGTGTTACGGGTCATAATTGTTGGCCAATATTCTTATTCAGGGAGGGGACGCTTGAAATTGTCACCGCCTATATTAAGTGTGTCATTATCGTTGTTAACAATAAATTTCTCCTCATCTGTCCTCTCTCTCTCTCTTCTGAGTTAGACTCGAGCTATGCCCTTCGAGTTGAGATCGGGAACTTTCACTGCCCGAGCTGATCTCAGACACTTCTCTCCCGAGTTGGTCTCGGAAATTGGGAACTTCTCTCCCTTGTTGGTCTCACAGACCTCTCTCCCGAGTTAGTCTTGGACACTTCTCTCCCGAGTTGGTCTCGGGAACTTCTCTCCCAAGTTAGTCTCGGGTACTTCTCTCCCGAGTTGGTCTCGGGGACTCTCTCAAGCACTTCTCTCCCTCCTAGCAATGACACGCAGCCTTTGCGCCATGTGTTCACCTTGGGCTACTCATCTCGATCATAAATAAACTATAGTCTTGAGTGTCTCACCCCACAAAGACTCCAGTAGAGAGGTAAAGTCATCATATTTCTCATCATATCTTTTAGGGTTCAATTGCAACGCTCAGATACACCATTTTGATTGGGTGTACCAGATATAATATACCGAGGCACAATCCTACACTCAGTAGGGTAATTTATAAAAGGTCCTGGACGTTGTTCACATGATCCATCATATTGACCGTAATATTCTCCTCCATGGTCGGATCGGACGACTCCAAGTTTCTTACCTAGTTGAAGTTTAACTTTGCCTTTGAAAATTTTGAACATATCCAGAGATTGTGACTTCTCATGAATAAGATATAGATAACTAAATATGGAATAGTCGTCTATGAAACTAATAGAATATGTGCGTCCATTTACAAGATGCCTTAAGAAATGGTTCACAAATATCTATATGTATTAGCTCCAAAATGTCACTACAAAGTCTAGCCTCTTTGTTAGTTATCTTCCCGTTAATATACTCTATGCAGACGTCAAAGTTGTTGGTGCTTAGATGGCTAGAGAGGAGGGGGGGTGAATGTAGCCAGACACTAAAATCGCTTTCTTTTTGAACTTATTAGCACTTCAGAGTTAGCAGCGGAAGCAACAAACAGAATAGAAATGCAGAAACTAAGAACCCTAAAACTAAACACGAATTCAAGACGCTAACAAAAATGGTTTACAAGGTTAGGGGATAATTTGCCCCTACTCCTTGGCGTGCCCGTGAGGTGGGTGATCCCTTGATTATCGGCAGATCAAGCCTCGAAAACTCGGATATCAAATACCTCCTTCTCGGTGGAGAAACCTCTCCACAATAAGTCTCCACAGACAGATATGAAGTGAAAGCACAGAGACAAAAACAAACTTACAGAGCACAAGGAGAAACATCTACAAAGCAATACTCACAACCTAGCACAACCTCGGCAAGAGCCTTCACTCAGCTCTCCCTTGTCTGTTTGTTGATCGCCTTGCAACGCTTCCAAGTGCTCAAGTCGCAGATTCAACAGATCGCTCAAAGTGTATGCAAGAGTCGCTTAAGGTTTAGAATGATCAAAGTTCTTCCTGAGGCTTCTTAGCTACCTACTCTTAAGCATCTGCCCAAAACCCAGGTCACAGGCGCGCCTCTGCAGCTCCTAGCTGCTCATCTGCAACTGCCCCAGCTACACTGACCTCTCCTGGACTCCCTGAACTCTTTTCAGCTGAGCCCCAGTCAGCTTCTCAGTCGTTGCCAGTAGCATCAGACGTCCGTTGAAACCTGAGAAGAGGAAAATGTCTAAACCTGCTCAAAGGAAAGTCCCCAGTTGACTCTCCTCCATTGTTTGAATCCTCCCTGTATCACCTGCACACTTAGCAGATACTTAGCAAATGAAATCAACCGGGAATCAGTAAGTAGCAGAGAAAATACAGAGCAAACAGACGCGATCAGAAGTCTGACAGCGGATTTGAATTAAAGCTGTCAGCTACTGATCGGTCGGAGATCGATCAGAGAGGACCCTGATCAGTCACCAGACCGATCAGGGTAAGCCCTGAACGATCAGGCTCCAGCTTGATCGACCCACAGTGAGAAACCAGGGATCGCGGACTTCTTGTGATCGGTCACACTGACCGATCACAGCTCAGGGATCGGTCACCGGACTGATCCTCAACTTGCAGGAGCTTTCTCCAGCTTTCACCAGCCAGAGACCCTGATCGGTCACCTGACCGATCAGGTTATGCCTTGATCGGTCTGGTGACTAATCAGGTCACTCCCTGACCGATTAGGAGCCATCCTGATCGGTCAGGAGAAGGAATCTCACAACAATTTGATCGGTCAGATTGACCGATCAAAGTTCCTCACAGAAGAGCTCTGAACTCTCCCGATCGTTCACCAGAACGATCAGAAACCCAGTATAAGCCTTCTGTTCTCTCCCTGATCGTTCACCAGATCGTTCACCAGAACGATCAGGAGCCGAACAGAAGCATTTGGCTCTCCCTCTGATCATTCACCAGAACGATCAGACTTCTCTGGATCGTTCACCAAACCGATCCACAACAGGAGTTCATGCCAACTCCCTGATCGGTCTCCAAACCGATCCAGATTCGACCAAATCAGCCCTAAGTCTAGAGAACAGCCTTCTCTGACTCATTCTGGTCCCAGAGAATGAGCTCATGTGCCCTCTCCGACCAGTACACGCAATGCTCAGTCCCCCGGACCAAGACTTCGTGTCCAGCTTCACTCACTGGGACTTCATTCAACTTAGCTTCCCTAACTAGGACATGACTTCACTCACCAGGGTATTAGTCACCCGGCTTCACTCACCGAGATTTCCATCACCTGGCTTCACTTACCAGGACCCGGCTTCACTCACCGGGGTTTCAATCACCTGGCTTCACTCACCAGGACCCGGCTTCACTCACCGGGGTTTTCAATCACCTGGCTTCATTCACCAGGACCCGGCTTCACTCACCAGGACCCGACTTTACTCACCGGGGTTTCAATCACCTAGCCTCACTCACCAGGACCCGGCTTCACTCACCGGGGTTTTTAATCACCTGGCTTCACTCATCGGGATTTCCGTAACCCGGCTTCATCACGGGAGTCGTGCCCAGTCCCCGACCAGGACTTAAACCAGACTCAACTTATTAACCTAAACTTAAATCGGTGTCAATACCAAAATAACAATCAGGGTCAGACTGCATCAACAATCTCCCCCTTTTTGTTGTTTGACAACCCGATTCTATGTTTAGGTATTTGAAATCAATTGTAACAAATTTCACTATCGTAGGAGAATCAGAGTCCTCCCTCTACAATAGTTATACTTGTAGTCATCCTAAACTTAACTAACCACACTCTCCCCCTTAGTCAAACACCGAAAAGAGTGTAGACTAGTTGTTAAGTTTAAAAGATACCTCTCCCTTAACCCTGGGGGTTCCCCAAAATAAACAGGATATGATTAATTGATAGACATATGATAAGCATATGAAAGAAGATGTCAAGGCAAAATACTCACATGCATCATATGAGAATATGAACAGCAAAAACATAAACTAGCAGTCATACAAGAAATCCATCAGGCAGGCATACATAACAAGTCACGGAATGAAAATCAGAATCAAAAGTACAACCAACAATCAATCCTGGGCAGGTGGGTCGTCAGACTGCATGGGATCGTAGGATGTGTCATCGTCCGGTAGGAAGCTCCCAGGAGCAGTGCTGCTGGTGGGCGCAAATCCAAGAAATGTAGGCTGGTACGAATGACCAGCTGCCCAAGCGCGCCACTCCGCAATCCACGCCTGCTGATCAGCATGGATCCCAGAGACGTCGGACTCTAGTGAGTGTAATCTGCGGTCGATAGTCTGAACCTCAGAGCTGATTCCCTGTCGCCAGAGCTCGAACACATGAAACTCATGCTGCATAGACTGCTCGAGCTCCGCGATCTGCCAGTGGAGATCACGATCTGGCTCGTACTTGTAGTCGGCTGCAGCGGGTGCCTCATGATGTACAGCCGGAGCTGCTGGTACCTGTATGTGGGTGGCCCGAGGTAGCTCTCCTAAACCCCTCCCATCCTTCCACAGAAGGCCCTGAGGTCCGACAATGATGTCAGACTTGGCAAATGCACATTTCCCAAGTCGACAGTCTTGCCGAACCATCGTCACAGTCCTGCCCTTGGTCACATCAATACCGACTGACTGAAGCCAATCAATAATAACGTGACTAAAAGGAATGTAAATGGTACGACGGCCGGGCTCTCTATAGGAGATAATGGACTGGAAGATGCTCTCTATAATGTCAAAATCCAAGTGGTGATGCATCCCATAGAGCATCAGACAGTGATATGGGCGGATCTCACTAAGAGGTTTTGAAGTAATTGGCAGAAGGCAGTTTGTGATGATCTTAAAGAGGATATAATCAACAGGAGAAAGACAAAGGGCAGCAAAAGTAGGGAAATCAGGTCCTAACTCATCGAGGCCATCTGGCCTAGGGTGTCCAAGGAAATGCTCGTAGATGGAATGGGGTGACTCCCTCAAATGGAGGTAGTAAAGGATCAGGAATGTCAGGGTAGGGCGATCGTCGACCGCCAAGATACTCAGAAAAATTTTCGTAGGTGAAGTCAAGATTTGTCTTGGCTACCCGAGTTGTAAATTCGAAACCCCGTCGCGGTCCCAGTTGCAGATTGTTATAGAATTCAGACACAAGATCAAAATTGATGGTCCGCTCGAGAGAAAGGAGAAATTCAAGGTTGTAGAAATCAATCACCTCTTTAATAGAGGGGCAATGTTCATATAAGAAAGGCCTATCAATCAATCTGCAAGGGAGGAGTTTGAAAGTTCTATTTTGAAAGGCTTGCTCAAAAGCGGCATTGGGGAATCTAGAACTTGAGGATGGTTGGAGTCTACGAGAGGGTGTAGAAGATGAAGGACCTTTTCCTTTTGAGGTCCCCACGATAGGTTCTTTGCCCTTAGAAGATTTCCTAAGGGATGGAAATAATGGGTCACGGTATTTGGATGGATCAATTGAATCATAATAATGATCAAATCACGACATAAAATTTTGGGTTAAGGATAAGTAAATTGAACATTGGGAGGTCACAACACAAGTTGAATTGTTGAATTGAACACATAATGATCAAATGAAATTCGGTTTAATCAGTGAGGTTAAGGGTCATGGCAGTGTCACGGCAAACACAAAAATAAACCACACAACCAAAGGATTAATGGGATTGAGGGAAGGGCACGACACAGCAAATGAGATTCATGATTAGTTCACAAAATCACAGTTCATGAGATAATCATCAAATAAAAGCTACAAGAATATGTTTACTTTGGTGCCATGAAGTGGGAAATTGGGAGAAGATCTTGACAACTTGAAGAGGAGAGGACCTTGCACAAGAGATGGAAACTTCAGAACCGGGAGAAGCTCACAACAGAGAAGCCCAGATCATACACAAGCAGGAAACTCATGGCTTGTAGGGGTGTGGAGTTCGCCAAAAGCTTGCGCAGAGAGAGTTCTCAGGGAGTAGAGTGCACGTGCACTCAAGGACAGGCTCGCCGAAGGAAATGTTGGTGCAAGTTGCTTCAATGATGTTCTCCTCTAAGTGTTTTAATGTTTGACAATACACTTAAGTCAGTGATACATTGAACAGACAAAGGGGAGCAAAGGAGAATTAACCTAAGTGGAAGAAAAGTCTTAGCGAAGGGCTGCTAGGCATCGAAACTCTAAGACCTGGCGAAGGGTTGCTGGGCACCTAGTGAAGGGCTGCTAGGCATAGAGACCCTAAGACCTGGCGAAGGCCTACTGGGCACCTAGTGAAGGGCTGCTGGGCATTGAAACCCTAAGACTTGGCAAAGGGCTGCTAGGCACCTGGCGAAGGGCTACTAGGTATCGAAGACCTAGCGAAGGGCTGCTAGGCACCTGGCGAAGGACTGCTATGCATTGAAGACCTGGCGAAGGGCTGCTAGGCACCTGGCGAAGGGCTGCTGGGCAAAAGTCCACCCGAAGGACTGGGTGGCAACCGTCTCCTGAAAGGAGTAGGTGAAAGGAGCGTTCTCGGGGGTGGGAACTTACGCCGGTTCGACCTAGGGGTTTGTGCAAATCTGAAGTCCGAACCAAGTCCTTAAAGTTAAGGATGTGTGTATATTTGCTTTGTATGTGTGTATCTTGCAGGTACCAAGATTGGAAGACAAAGCACACAAAAAAACTGGGCTGAAGGCTTTGAAGCCAGGCGCAATCATCAATGGGGGCGCCCCCATGCATCCAGGCGCCCCCATTGATGGGGGCGCCAAAGCCAAAGAAGGAAAAAGCAGTTTTCGTGTGGTAAGCAGAATAGGCTTCAAGCGGGGCGCCCGGGAGTCCGGGGCGCCCGAGTTCAAAGTTGTATTTGCTGTTTCGAGTTCAAAATACAGATAAGCCTTCACACAGGCGCCTGGGAGGTCCCAGGCGCCCTGGTCAGAAGTTTTATCAGCCGCGGCGAGGTCGGCGCGGGGATAAGGTTTGACCGAGTTTATAGGGGCGCCCCGACGTCCAGGGCGCCCGTATGAAGCCTATATAAGGGGCTTCGACCCCTCTGCTTCAAATACAACTGCTAAGAACGATCCTGATCATTCTGACTGACGACAACGCACTAAAGACGAGGCTCTACGACCGGGAGGCTCCAGGAGGAAGTGCGCGGCACTTCGGAGGTCCAGATCGGTCGAGTTTCAGATTCTTGTTCAGTTTGCTTTTATTTGTTCCGTACTTAACTTTCAATATTGTTGCTTGTAACTATACACTATAAGACGAGTTTTCTCCGCCTCTGGAAATTCCGTAAAGGAGACCAATAGTGGACTCACGCCGAGTACATAGGCCTTGGACGTAGTGACCCTGGGGGGTTGGGAACCAAGTAAATAAATCCCGCTGTGTCCTTGTGTTCTTTCTATTTTATTTTCCACTACACTAACGCTCTGAGTCCAGTACGAACTAAAGTCTTACGAAGTTTGCGAGAATTTTCAACGGTTGATATTCACCCACCTCTATCGACGGCACTGGTCCAACAAGTGGTATCAGAGCCAGACTGCTCTTCACCTGACTAACCGCCGACGGAGCAACGACGTCAGGAGTTGAGGGGGAGCCCAGGGGTGAATCAGGTATATTTTTTGTCTAATTTTAAATTGCATATTATTTGTTTCACATACAGGGAGAGAGGGCACTATAAAAATCAGTGCCCTACTCGTAAGACTCGGTCAACACCACCGGCAGTAAAGGAGGTACCATCGCCAGAAGTCCGGAAAAACAAAAATCACATCAGATGCTTCAAATGCAAGAAATTTGGACACTACAAAAATAAATGTCCGGCAAAGGTACGTAAGATTTATGTTCCGAAAATTTTCAAATCTCCTGCAATTTCTTATGTAAATTGTTTAGATAATGTTACTGAAAAATTAAATTGTGTAAGTAGGCAAATTAATATTTTGAATGATCAATTAGAAAATATAAATAATGTTAAAATATCTGAAATTAACTCTTTAATTTTTAATGTCAATTCAAAAATTACTGAAATTAATTCTAAAATTAGATCTGGTAATACTACTGGTACTCCTGAAATTAAATCAGATAATGTTAAAATTCTTGATAATAATTCCGAAATTAATCTTAATTTTAACTCTGATAATTCTGAATTAAAATCTGAAAATCTCTTAGATAATTATGAATTCAAATTTGAAAACCCTTTGTATAAACCTGAACCTAAATTTGAAAATCCTTTAGATAGCTATGAATTTAAATTTGAAAATTCTGAGGATAATAAGGATAATTCTGAGGATAATAAGGATAATTCTGAAGATAGTGGAGATGATATCTCTTTAGATAATAATTTAATTATTCCCTTAGATAATCCTGAAAAATTAACTATTGGCCCATTTACTCCACTTACTTTGAGGTTATTGAAAGATCTAATCTTGAGGAGGAGATAGAATTTTCTAAGATAAAGGTCATAGTTAATAAAAATCACAAATGCTCAAATAAATCAGAATTACTAAAAAAAAATTTGAAAAGAAAAATAAGGATGAGTCAGAAATTTTTGAAATAATGAAAATTATAAACTTAGACCCACAACTGTTAATTAATCATTTCAACCTTAATTATTCAGGTTTTACCTAATTAAATATTAAATTAATTTAAATTAAATTCAAATTAAATCCTAAATAAATTAAATTAAATTAATTCAAATTAAATCCTAATTAAATTAAATTCAAATTAAATTAAATTACATTAATTCAAATTAAATCCTAATTAATTTAAATCCTAATTAAATTAAATTCAAATTAAATCCTAATTAAATTAAATTCAAATTAAATCCTAATTAAATTAAATTCAAATTAAATCCTAATCAAATCTTAATTATTCAAATTCAAATTAATTAAATCTTAATTATTCAAATTCAAATTAATTAAATCTTAATTATTCAAATTCAAATTAATTAAAACTTAATAATTCAAATCTTAATTAATTAAACTTAAATTAATTAATAAATTCAATTCAATCTTAATTAATTCTATTAAATTAACTCAATCAAATTAATTCCTAATTAATTCAACCTCAATTAATTAATTCAACTTCAACTTCAATTCTTAATTAACTTGAATCCAACCAAATCTTAAATAACTCAAACTCAAAATAAAATCTTACCAAAACCGCAACAATTAATTTAATAAAATTAAATATGTCAATGTGGGTTGACATATTCGTCAGTTCACACGACATGTATCAAATCGGGAATTTGATACATATTTAGAAACGTAATTAAAATGCTTTGGACTTGTTTGACTCATGCATAATTGTCATGCCATGCATTTGCTAATTCTTTTAAATATATGACATGTCATTCATATTTAAATTTTGTATAGTTTAGAATGGCTATAGGAAAAAGAATAATTGAAACTTGATCAACCTAGTATTGGGAGGAGGTGAGATGATAGTACGTTAGGAATACCTTTTCTAATAAGGTCAAGTATACTCTACTTGGTCTCTTTAGACTGGTGGAACTAGCCGAAGCTACCGATCCAAGACCCAAACTAGTTAGACCAAAATCTTTCAAGGAGTAACTTGAAAATGGATTTTCAATCAAAGGCTTTGTCAAGGAAAGGGTTGATGATCCAATAAGGCTACGACCAAAGAAGGTCTAGTGCCTCGCCAAGACCTAGAAGTCGATTATTGAAAACCAAATTCACTTTACTATTGTCAGATTTGAATCTAACACAAGCTTCAGTTAAATCTTAGAGTTAATAATAAATTAAGAAAAATGATTCAAGCATCTCACAATACACCTATAAGGCAACTATGTTTGCTGTATTGAGACATCTAAAATGGGTAAGATGTAAAGGACTAATAAATTAAAAAATATTTTTCAAAACTGTTTTTCAAAATTGCTAGAATATTTTCCTAAAAATATATTTTTAAAATAGTGCTTCAACATAATAATATTTTTGTGGAATTCATGATTGTCTGATTGAATATACATATTACATATTTTCAAAAATTATATCTTTTCAAACATTGTTTGACTCACGCAATTAGACACAAGCCTCTTAGGACAACACTAAAGTTCCTTAAGGCACTTAGATAAAGTCAAACGGTATCGGGTACAGGGGGAGTGCTTTTAATTTTTTGAAATGGTTTTCGAAAACTACACTTTAAACATTATTATCATTTGAAAATACTTTTCAAAAACTGTGCTTTAAATCATTATCACTTGTGTTTTTGAAAAATGCTTATGTTTTAAAAATTATATGTTCAAAAAATTATGCCTATATCTCTTTTGATTTTGATAAACCCTAAAGACACAAAGGAAGGTCCACTTCATGATCTTCAAGGACTCCTAGGATGTGTCAAATTTAGGAGGAGTCTGAGTCAAAAGAAAGAACTTCAGGAAATTTTTTTGGTAATCATTTAATTTTTTTAAAAAAAATTTGTTAAATAATTCTTTTTGATCTGAACCAAATCCTAAAGACTCAGAGGAAGAGTACTTGTGGTCAACAAGCTTCCCAGGACTGGGTCAAGTTTAGGGGGAGGTTAAATTAAAAGAATTATTTTATTTCCATGAACTATATCTTCAAAATCTTGCTGAAAATATAAGTCTTTCAAAATACTATTATTCAATTTTTCAGAATTTTTGTGTCTTATGAAATTGCTTTTGAAATAATATTTACTTGGGTTGAAGAATTTCCAGGACACTTAGGAAAATGTCCTTGTAGTCAATAAGGTTTCCTATGATTGTGTCAGACTGGAAAATAAACCAAGTCAAGTAAAATATTATGCCTTCAAAAATTCATACATTTTTCAAAATGTACGTGCATATATTTTCAAAATACTATCATTTTTTTTACTTCTGTTCAGAAATAATACTTACTTGAATTTGGATAATTTTCCAAGACAC
The DNA here is from genome assembly GCA_024364735.1 of Boesenbergia rotunda. Lineage (NCBI taxonomy): Eukaryota > Viridiplantae > Streptophyta > Magnoliopsida > Zingiberales > Zingiberaceae > Boesenbergia > Boesenbergia rotunda. Next base: position 67,261 of record JAGFNQ010004649.1, read on the forward strand.
GTAGGAAACTGTCCTTGTGGTCAACAGGGTTTCCTAGAATTGTGTCAGACTGGAAAAGAAACTATGTCAAGTACTTATGCTTCTCAAAATTCATAACAATTTCAAAGTACTTTTGTTTTCAAAAATTCTAATATTTTTCTAAGTACCAATACTTAGATTGTCAAAAATTGCATAATATATTTCAAAAGTACTTAGATATTTCAAAAAGGATCAATCTAGTTTTTTAAAAAATACTTGCATGTTTCAAAGATCATTTTTCAAAGTATTTATACCTTTCAAAACTCATAATATTCTTTCCAAAATACGATATTTTCTAAAAAACAATATTGGTTAAGTTTTTTGAGTTCAAGTACTTAGTTTTATGCTATGTTTTCAAAAACTTATACTAAGTATTTTCAAAAAGAACCAAATGTTCTCATTGTTGGCGCAAGTATTTCAGGTGATTTTTGATGTATGACAAAGGGGGAGAGGTGCGCTTAAGTTAGAAATTTTTTCTCCCAAAGATCAAAAATATAATTTCAAAACTTATATCATTTTTTTTGGTTTCTATCCCAAGGATAGTAAGTTAGCCCTTTCAACCAATCTAACTAAAGATATTGTCAAACATCAAAAAGGGGGAGATTGTTAGTGCACGTTGCATCAATGATGTTCTCTTCTAAGTGTTTTAATGTTTGACAATACACTTAAGTCAGTGATACGTTGAACAGATAAAGGGGAGCAAAGGAGAAGTAACCTAAGTGGAAGAAAAGTCCTAGTGAAGGGCTGCTAGGCATCGAAACCCTAAGACCTGGCGAAGGGCTGCTGGGCACCTAGCGAAGGGCTGCTAGGCATAGAAACCCTAAGACCTGGCAAAGGGCTGCTAGGCACCTGTCGAAGGGCTGCTAGGCATCGAAGACCTAGCGAAGGGCGGCTAGGCACCTGGCGAAGGGTTGCTAGGCACCTGGCGAAGGGCTGCTGGGCAAAAGTCCACCCGAAGGACTGGGTGGCAACCGTCTCCTGAAAGGAGTAGGTGAAAGGCGCGTTCTCGGGGGTGGGAACTTGCGTCGGTTCGACCTAGGGTTTTGTACAAATTCGAAGTCCGAACCAAGTCCTTAAAGTTAAGGATGTGTGTATATTTGCTTTGTATGTGTGTATCTTGCAGGTACCAAGATTGGAAGACAAAGCACACAAAAAAACTGGGCTGAAGGCTTTGAAGCCAGGCGCCCCCATCAATGGGGGCGCCCCCATGCATCCAGGCGCCCCCATTGATGGGGGCACACAAGCCAAAGAAGGAAAAAGCAGTTTTCGTGTGGTAAGCAGAATAGGCTTCAAGCGAACCGCCCGGGAAGTCCGGGGCGCCCGAGTTCAAAGCTGTATTTGCTGTTTCGAGTTTGAAACACAGATAAGCCTTCACACAGGCGCCCGGGAGGTCCCAGGAACCCTGGTCAGAAGTTTTATCAGCCGCGGCGAGGTCGGCGCGGGGATAAAGTTTGACCGAGTTTATAGGGTGCCCCCGACGTCCAGGGTGCCCGTGTGAAGCCTATATAAGGGGCTTCGACCCCTATGCTTCAAATACAACTACTAAGAGCGATCCTGATCATTCTAATCGATGACAACGCACTAAAGACGAGGCTCTACGTCCGGGAGACTCCAGGAGGAAGTGCGCGGCACTTCGGAGGTCCAGATCGGTCGAGTTTCAGATTCTTGTTCGATTTGCTTTTATTTGTTCCGTACTTAACTTTCAATATTGTTGCTTGTAACTATACATTGTAAGATGGGTTTTCTCCACCTCCGGATATTCTGGAAAGGAGACCAATAGTGGACTCACGCCGAGTACATAGGCATTGGACGTACTGACCCTGGGGGTTGGGAACCAAGTAAATAAATCCCGCTGTGTCCTTGTGTTCTTTCTATTTTATTTTCCGCTGCACTAACGCTCTGAGTCCAGTACGAACTAAAGTCTTACGAAGTTTGCAAGAATTTTCAACGGTCGATATTCACCCCCCCCCCCTCTATCGACGGCACCGGTCCAACAGGAACAGCTCTCGCCAAAGGCTCAGAGCTCACGCGCAGGAAGAAGAGGAAAAGAGAGGATGCAAGAACTCGCAGAAAGAAGAGAGGATGCTCTCAGCAAAAACTTGCAGCAAGAACTCGCAGGAGCGATTTGCGCAGACTGAGGGAGTCGGCTAGGGTTGAAGACTGAAGTGGAGATGTGATTAAACGGGTTAGTGGACCGATCACCAACCAAATTATGGTAGATCGGGTCCACCGTCCGATCTTCGGATGTCCAGACCGATCAGGGAACCTCCTGATCGGTCTGGCTGGGTCCTGATCGGTCGGGTGACCGATCAGGGAAGCCCCGACCTACCGTAATAAACAGAGAGTTTGGGAGATTTTGTGAGCCTTCTGATCGGTTGGTGGACCGATCAGAAGGGTGGCCAGATCGGTCAGTGGACCGAGCAAATCCAAGACAGAAAGATTTCTGTGGATTGTCACGGAATTTCGTGATCGGTCTTTATGACTGATCAGGCCAACTCCTGATCGGTCCGGTGATCGATCAGGGAGGTCCCTGATCGGTCTGTGGATCGATCAGGCACCGAACAGATTAGTCGTGATTCTGTGAGCTTACTGATCGGCCTGTGGACCGATCAGCCCACTCCTGATCGGTCTGTGGACCGATCAGATATATATCAGAAACTTTCTAATGCGTGACAGAATTCGCAGTTTCAGACCTTCTTTCGAGTTCTGAGACGATTGGATGTAAGTTTATTGATTGTGGAGGTGTTCTCTCGACTAGAATTGATCCCTTAACATGAATCAAGAGTCCTTATGGATTTAACAACCTCTCCGTTGTAAAAACAAGCACCCAACCAAGTGAAGTCAAAATCAATCAAAACATTCATCCAATTTAAAACAAGTTTGAATCAATAACAAAACTCCAATCAAGTTTCCTTGATTGGAATGCCCAAGTATGATCATGAAACCAAATACAAATGTATTATGCATTGGTTTTCCCCATACTTGGTCAACTTAATGATTTTTGTCTCGTCAACCAAATTTTTCAAGGGATGCGTGAACATTTTGAGTAATTAGGTTGTGTTGGTGCAAGTTGCATCAATGATGTTCTCCTTTAAGTGTTTTAATGTTCGACAATACACTTAAGTCAGTGATACAATGAACAAACAAAGGGGAGCAAAGGAGAAGTAACCTAAGTTGAAAATGTCCTAGTTAACCTGGGTATTGAAACCCTAAGACCTAGCGAAGGACTGCTACGCACCTAGCGAAGGGCTGCTAGGTATCAAAACCCTAAGACTTAGCGAAGGGCTGCTAGGTATCAAACCCCTAAGACTTAGCGAAGGGCTGCTAGGCACCTAGCGAAGGGCTGCTAGGCATAGAAGACCTAGCGAAGGGATGCTAGGCACCTAGCGAAGGGCTGCTAGGCATAGAAGACCTAGTGAAGGGCTGCTAGGCACCTGGCGAAGGAATGTTAGGGAATGAAGACCTGGCGAAGGACTGCTAGGCACCTGGCGAAGGACTGCTAGGGAATGAAGTCTTGGTCCAAGGGACTGAGCAACTTAGCTGAGCGATGACTAAGGACAGGAGTAGAGATGGGTCAGGGTTTGGGCGTCTCGAGATCCGGAGGTATCGGAAGCTAAGCAAAAGTCCACCCGAAGGGCTGGGTGGCAACCGTCTCCTGAAAGGAGTAGGAGAAGGGCGAGTTCTCAGGGATGGGAACTTATGCCGGTTAGACCTAGGGTTTCGTGCAAATTCGAAGTCCAAACCAAGTCCTTAAGGCTAATATTATATGTATATATGCTTTGTGTTTGTGTATCTTGTAGGTGCCAAGATTGGAAGACAAAGCAAGCAAAAACCAGGGTTGCAGCCTTTGATGGGGGCGCCTCCAGTGTTGGGGGCGCCCAGAGCAAGGTATAAAACCCAGTCTTGGGTTTAAACAATGATTGGGGGTGCCCGAAATGATGGGGGCGCCCGGAGTAAAGAGGAAAATGCAGTTTTCATGAAGTAAGCAGAATAGGTGTCAAGGGGGGCGCCCGGAAGGTCCGGGGCGCCCGGGTTGAAACCTATATTTGTTGTTTCAGGTTCGAAATGCTGATAAGCGCTCAAGAGGGCGCCCGGGAGGTCCGGGGTGCCCTGGTCAAAGATTTTATCACCTGCGGCGAGGTAGGCGCAAGGATAAGGTTTGACCGAGTTATTAGGGGCGCCCCCGACGTCCAGGGCGCCCCCAGGAGTGCTATATAAGGGGCTTCGACCCCTCTGCTTCAACAAGAACTTCCAAGAGTGATTCCAAGCATTCTGACTGACGACAACGCGCTAGAGACGAGGCTCTACGACCGGGAGGCTCCAGGAGGAAGTGCGCGGCACTTCGGAGGTCCAGATCGGCCGAGCTTTAGACTTTGTCATGTTGGTTTGCTTTTATTTTCCGCACGTAATTTTCTATTGTACTTCTGCACTGTAAGACGGGTTTCTCCGCCTCCGGAAATTTCGGAAAGGAGACCAATAGTGGACGGGCGTTTCCGTGCTTAGGCCTTGAATGTACTGANAGAGTATTAAAATACTTCGATCAGATCGAGGTGGAGAATACTTGAGCCATGAGTTTCGTGACTACCTAGCTGAGTGTGGGATTCTATCCCAACTCACTCCCCCTGGAACACCACAGTGGAATGGTGTATCCGAAAGGAGGAATCGTACCTTATTAGATATGGTACGATCTATGATGAGTCACGCAGATCTTCCTATATCCTTTTGGGGATATGCTCTAGACACGGCAGCGTTCACACTTAACCGTGTTCCATCAAAGGCGGTCATGAAGACACCATATACGATATGGACTGGGAGGAGTCCCAAGATGTCTTTCATGAGGGTTTGGGGTTGTGAGGCTTACGTTAGACGTCAAGTCTCAGACAAACTAGGACCCAAATCCGATAAGTGCTATTTCGTGGGATATCCCAAGGAAACTAAGGGATATTACTTCTACATTCCCAGTCAGCACAAAGTGTTTGTTGCTAAGACTGGGGTCTTTCTAGAAAGGGACTTTGTTTCTAGAAAGACTAGTGGGAGTTCGTTTGATCTTGAAGAAATTCAAGACAACGACCATAGCACTGAGCCCTTGATAGATACTGAGCAGGCACCACAAGAAATTGTGGATGAGATTGTTACACAAGAAATTGTGGAACAACAACCTGTTCAGGTAGACTTACCTCTTCGCAGGTCTGATAGGGTACGTCGTCAGCCTGAGAGATATTCATTTCTTTTGCCTGACCATGATGACGTTATGATAATTGAGAATGAACCTACCACCTATCAGGAAGCTGTGATGAGCCCAGATTCTGAGTCATGGCTGGAAGCAATGAGATCCGAAATGGAATCCATGTACACTAACCAAGTTTGGACCTTGGTTGATCCACCTGAAGGGGTCAAACCCATTGGGTGTAAATGGGTCTTTAAGAGAAAGCCTAACATGGATGGACTTACTCATACCTATAAGGGTAGACTGGTAGCTAAAGGTTTTAAGCAAATTCATGGTATTGACTATGATGAAACTTTTTCTCCAGTAGCGATGTTTAAGTCTATTCGGATCATGCTTGCTATTGCAGCCTACCACGATTATGAGATCTGGCAGATGGATGTCAAGACAGCGTTTCTGAATGGAAACCTCCTCGAGGATGTGTACATGACACAGCCTGAGGGTTTTGTAGATCCACAGTATACTGGCAGAGTATGCAAGCTGCATAGGGCCATTTATGGTCTAAAGCAAGCTTCTCGGAGCTGGAATCTTCGATTCGATGATGCGATCAAACAGTTTGGTTTCATCAAGAACGAAGATGAACCTTGTGTCTACAAGATGGTTAGTGGGAGCACAGTAGTCTTCCTAGTCTTGTATGTGGATGACATACTACTCATTGGGAACGACATCCCTTCGCTACAGTCTGTGAAGACTTGGTTGGGGACTTGTTTCGCAATGAAGGACTTAGGTGAAGCAGCCTGCATTCTAGGCATTAAGATCTATAGAGATAGATCTAAAAGATTGCTTGGCCTAAGTCAGAGTACATACATTGATACCGTTTTGCAACGGTTTGCCATGCAGAATTCCAAGAAGGGAAATCTGCCAATGTCACATGGCGTGAGTCTTTCGAAGACTCAAGGTCCCTCTTCTAGAGAGGAGAGAGACCACATGAGCAAGATCCCTTATGCCTCAGCCATAGGATCTATCATGTACGCCATGTTATGTACTCGTCCTGATGTCTCGTATGCTTTGAGCATGACGAGCAGATACCAGTCAGATCCAGGTGAACGTCACTGGATAGCAGTCAAGAATATTCTTAAGTACTTGAGAAGGACTAAAGAATATTTTTTGATATTTGGAGGCGAAGAGGAGCTAACTGTAAAGGGTTACAGTGATGCTAGCTTCCAAACTGACCAGGATGACTACAGATCGCAGTCAGGGTTCGTGTTTTGCTTAAATGGTGGCGCTGTCAGCTGGAAGAGTTCAAAGCAGGATACAGTTGCTGATTCTACAACAGAAGCTGAGTACATTGCTGCATCTGAGGCAGCAAAGGAGGCAGTTTGGATCCGCAAGTTCATTACTGAGCTTGGAGTGGTTCCTAGTATAGCCGACCCAGTACAGCTCTATTGTGACAACAATGGAGCTATTGCGCAGGCTAAGGAACCTCGCTCACACCAGCAGACCAAACACATACTACGGCGATTCCATCTCATTCGAGAGATCATCGATCGAGGAGATGTGAAGATTTGCAGAGTACCCACAGAGGCTAACGTCGCAGATCCCTTGACCAAGGCTTTGGCACAGATAAAGCATGATGGTCACACTAGGTCATTGGGTATTAGATACTACAGCGATTGGCACTAGTGCTAGTGGGAGATTGTTAGTGAGAGCCCTAGAGCCAATCATATGATGATTACTTTTTGGACTCATTGTATCATATTCTTGTACATATATTTCTTATATATAAAGGCATTTCTTATGGTTATTGTACTTATGTGTATTGGTGCCAAATAACTTAGTATAATAACGTCCTTGAGTAGAAGGTTCTTATCTATATCAATCGATTAGTTGAATCGATAGTGAGATGATATAGAGAACACTACTCTTAATTATTCCTAGTCAAGTATTAACATTCAAGGACAATGTTAATGCATAGAGACTAGCATGTAGGTCAACATGATGACTTGATCTCACAAGTCATGGATATGAGATATCAAGTTGACACATGGGTATACATTAGAGAATGTATACTGAATGGCCCGCCATGAGAAAGTATCATGGATCGTTATATGAGTGTCATATACTTTCTCATGTGACTATTAGTATGACTATTAGTCCTTAGACCTGAAGTCACCATAGTTCCCTACATAAGGAGTTATGTACTTTGGTTTCGTCAAACGTCACCCGTAACTGGGTGGACTATAAAGGCGATTACTGGGTATGTAACAAATTATGCGGAGGGATGTGAGTGATGTAGATGCGATCTATCCCTCCTATATGACGGGAGAGATATCATAGTCTTGATAGAGTGAGATCACGAAGTGCATGGCCATGCCCAAATAAGGCAATATGAGATATTGAGCTTATTTGATTATAGTGAGTCTACTTGGAGTTCAAGACACCTAGATTGATTGGAGGATGACACGGTCTATGCCTCATGAAAGGTCGATCTAGATATCGAGGATAGAAGGACGTTGTCACATATTGTGATGGTCACAATTATTAGTCACATTGGTGATGTTGAATCTCAACATTCTTGTAACTTGGGTAGCAATGATGTGTTGCTAGATACCGCTCATTGCTTATGTTTCTAAGAGGTTAGAAGCATTGCCAACGTTACAAGAACCTATAGGGTCACACGCAAAGAACAATTAGATGGAGAAAAATTGAAGTCAAGTTTGACTTGGCTAAATATGGAAAGTCCATAAAAGGCAAGTTTGACTTGACCCAAATCCAAATCAAGTTTGACTTGACTTGGTTCCACTTCAAGTTAGACTTGACATGGGAGAAGAAATGGAGTCAAGTTTGACTTGACTAAATATGGAAAGTCCATAAAAGGCAAGTTTGACTTGACCCAAATCCAAATCAAGTTTGACTTGACTTGGTTCCACTTCAAGTTAGACTTGACATGGGAGAAGAAATGGAGTCAAGTTTGACTTGACTAAATATGAAAATTCCATAAAAGGTAAGTTTGACTTGACCAAAAGGCCACCTCACCTTGACTTGACCAAGTGATGACTTGGCTTGGTTTCCCCCCCATTTGAATTTGAATTCAAATTGAAAGGGGGTTAAGGAAGGCCACCTAATGGCCATTAGTGGCCATTATGGCCGGCCACTTAATGGCCATTAATGGCCATTAAGTGGCCGGCCACCATGGGAGAACAAAAGTGGGTTTTGTTTCATTTTTCCTCTAAGGGTGTCTTCTCTTCTTCCTCTCCAATTGTTGGAGTTCTTATTCTTCTTCTCCTCTTGGCCGAATCCTACAAGGTGCTAGCACACCTAAAGGATTTCATCCATCTACTTTTGTTCGCGTGGATACTTCTAGAGGGACGGCACTTGACGTCCTAGAGATTCGACATCCAAAAGGGAGCGAACGGGATTAAACGGGGCACGCATCAAAGGTAAAATGTTTATCCCTCTTTAGATCTAGGAGTAGATCGGGTTTCGAAGCATGTAAACGAGCACTCGTAATTTTTGAAATGGTTTTCTTCGCTCGGATCCTTGCTATTGGGGCTTTCGGGGTTTCCGCGACGCGAAAAAGCGGTTTTCGTGGCCTGAAAAACCCTACACGACCTAAGTCAAACAATGAGCTTGTGTTAAATTAACTCAGGTTTATATAATTTCATAAACTCACTACAACCATTCTAAGTTGTGAAATCAAGGTTTAAGGGCATGATTATACTCAAGAAAGTTTTAGGAATGCATTGGTCCGATAAGAATAAGTTCATTAATGAGTTTTAGCTAAAACTTATTAATGATCGTACAATATCTATAGTTTGAAAATAACAAATTTACTCATAGTTGTATTGTTGGGGATCTATCAAACTCTCATATTGGTTAGAAATGAAAAATATCATGGGTTTAAAAGGATAGAAAGTTCTCCATTGGCATGAGACCTTTTGGGTAGAGCCTAAGAGTAAAGCTATGAGGGCTTAGACCCAAAGTGGATAATATTATGCTATTATGGAGATATGCATATGTTGGATCGGAGAAAATCGATAGAGGGGGGGGTGAATATCGATCAAGAATTTCAGATTAAAAGTTAGAGCGATTGCGCAGCAGAAAAACAAAATCAACGCTAACAAGTTTCTTTTACTTGGTTCGGAGCCTAGATCGACTTCTACTCCAAGGCCCACAGTCCTTGACCGTTTACTTTGGGCAATTCTATAATTCGCACAAATAAGTACAAGAATAGAATATGGAATTGAGTACAGTACTTTAACAAAATTTATACCGACGACGAAAAAGTAACGAAATCTGAGCCGCGGGTCGTCGTTGGCGCTTGAGATGTGAGCACGGGGCTTTCTGGAGCAGAGCGCTTGGAGAAAATAGTTGGAAGAAGTTCTTCTGAAGCCTTGGGGGTGAACCCCCTTATATAGCAGCCATAGGGGTGCCTGTGTCGATGGGGGCGCCTGACACGTGGCCTCTCCTACGCGAACTCCAATCCGCAGGCTCAGTCAGCGCTTATCCCCTTCACTGGGGTGCCTGGGCTGATGGGGGCGCCTGTGTTAACACGGGCGCTCGAGCTGACTTGGTCCAGAGGCTTCGTGGCAGTTTGCATCGATGTTTTATTTTTGGCCTTGAACTGGGGCGCCCGTGTCCATACGGGTGCCTAGTCCTAGTGAGGCGCCTAAGCTGCAGAAACCCGTTCCTTCGTTCCCTGCAACCAAGGTTAGTTCCAAAACACAAGAAGCAAGTATGTTAGCCATTATTTACAGCCTAAGTTGTCTTGGTTCTGACTTTGGGTCTCCCAAATGGAACCCTAGGTCGAACCGACGCCTACTGTTCCCTCGCACGGGGAATGCGTCCTCACTTACTCCTCTCGGGAGAATTTACCTTTTGCCAACCGGCTCCTCCGGTTGGACTTTTGCCCAGCTTTACTCACCAGGTCTTCGTGCCTAACTTTCGGTCAGGACTTCTTGCCCAACTTCCGATCAGGTCTTCGGTACCCAGCTCTTTGCCAAGACTTCTTGCCCAACTTCTGGTCAGGTCTTTGGTGCCCAGCCCTTTGCCAGGACTTCTGCCCAGTCCTCGACCAGGACTTCTTGCCTAGTGTAACTAGGACTTTCCTGCACACTCAGTAAGCTTGTTAGATCACAACCACACCTTAACTTCTGAACCCTTTGCCATTATCAAAACACAGATTTGACTTTGGTGCTTCCGGCACCAACAATCTCCCTCTTTTTGGTTTATGGCAACCCGGTTCAAAAGGTTAAGTTAAAAAGATAACAAGCAAAGAAAAAAACAAGAAATTCAGTTCTCCCCCTGAAACGAATACTCTCCCCTTGAGTTTTTCAAAGATACGTGGGTTTTTGTAAACCTTCTAAGTGCTTTAGATTTTGACTAAGTACTGAAGTATTTATACTTAGATAAAAAATTTCAAGCTTTCTACACTTAGGAAAATTTTTCAAAGAGTTTTTACAAATTTTTTAAACTTAGAAAATTTTCCAAACGGTTTTTGCAAATTTTTCAAACTTAGAAAATTTTTCACACAGTTTTTGCAACTTTTTCAAACTTAGAAAATTTTCCAAACAATTTTTTGCAAATTTGTCAAACTTAGAAAATTTTCCAAACGATTTTTCCATACTTAGAAAATTTTCCAAGATTTTCAAGTTTTTCATACTTAGAAAATTTTCCAACAGTTTTTTTATACTTAGAAAAATTTTCAAACAGTTTTTCCATACTTAGAAAAACATAGTTTTAAAATGCTTAGATTAAAAAACATTTTTAAGCACTTAGTTATTTACTTTACTTTTTGAAAAAGAGATAAAAATTTAGAAAAAATTTCTCTTTTCCTTTCTCTCCCCCTGTGCCATATATCAAAAAAATAAAACAATAAATTGATCCTAATTACAGCAAGTAAATTAGAGCTAGTAAAAACAATTGAAATTCTGTATTGAACTAACTCTAATAACTTTAAGCATAACCTGGACCAAACCAAATTAAATTGTTCTTGTTCGGGTCCTGTCTAACCCAGTTAGCTACTTACTAACTGTCATAAATAGTAACTTTTGCTAGGGTTAGTCAAGTTAAGTGATTTGATCAAGTTAGATTTTCTAAGCTTGACACTTAACCTGATTGCTATTCAAATTGTATCTATTGCCCCAATTACTGCAGATGCACTGACTTAAAACATCTTGAATCAAGGCATAGACCAAAGCATCTCAACCCAGTTTAGGTTATCAATCAAAAGTACCCTAAGGTGCTTGTGAGATGCTGGCTTCTAGATCTATAGGTGCATGCAGTTCTAGGGTTAGGGCCTTAGCTAAGTCCATTTGCGAAAAAGCCTTAGTTTTGAAGGGGGTAAGTTTTTGAAAAAAAAACTAAGTCGGAAACTCATTTAAAATTTCAAGAACTTGATGAAAGAAATGATTTTTCAACAAAAATTAAGAAATAAGAAGTAAAACAGTTTTTTTTATTTCAAAAAAATATAGAGCAGTCCTATTCTACTAAGCATAACCCTAATTGCCTTCTTAGTGAGCTAAACTCAGACTTAGGTAAGGGTTTGGTAAAGATATCAGCTAAGTTGGACTTTGAGTCCACATGCTTAAGGACTATTTCACCCCTGGCTTCATTATCTCTTACAAAATGATGTTTAACTTCTATATGTTTTATTCTGCAGTGTTGAATTGGGTTCTTAGTCAGGTTGATTGAGTTAATGTTATCAATATAGACTTGGGTTTGGGTGTAGTCAAGCTGGAAGTCCTTAAGAGTATGCATCATCCATAAGAGTTGTGCCACACACTCTCCTAAGGCAACATATTCTTCTTCGGTTGTAGATAGGGCTACGCAGTGTTGCTTCCTACTACACCAGCTGACTAGACTATGTCCTAAAAGTTCGTAGCTTCCACTAGTACTTTTTCTATCTAACTTGCACCCAGCATAGTCAGAGTCAGAAAATCCTGACAATTCGAAAATGGAAGTCCAAGGATACTAAATCCCTACATTCAGGGTACCCTTAATGTACCTAAGTACTCGTTTTAGGGTTGATAAGTGGAATTCCTTAGCACAAGTTTGGTGCCTAGCACACATTCCTACAGAGAATAGGATATCAGGTCTGCTAGCTGTAAGGTATGTTAGTGATATGAGAGAAGTGTGTCCTAAGGCAATCGCCTTATGATTGTAATCGTTTATTTTAATAAATGAATATTCACTATATGAGTATACATGTTTGTGTATTTGATTGAGATCTTAAACTAATTTACTGAATGTCTGCAATACAATTCACAACATGAGAGAATTTGTGATGAATTCACAACTAGTGATTATCTCTACATGTGTAATTGTGAAGTATTGAAATTGTCCTTAGTCGATGAATTGATAAATACGGACACTATCAATTCTATTGAGACTAGCATGGGTTATTCTCTAATCAGCTGATTCTCACTGGTTGGTGACATTGAGATGTTCGGAGATAAACATGAATGCTAGTTAAGGGAACTAGTTCATTGGAGTGACTAGCTGTAAAACTTCATATGGTAGTCTACATATAGATATGTCAGTGAAGTTCTTTCTGCAGCTTAAGCGTGATGTTCCTTTGACTTGCGGTGTTCAAGTCATCTTGGTCATGGAGACTTATACTTTAACATCTTAAGCAAGCGTCTCCAAGGAGGTGTGAACCCAGGATGATTGGATATAAGCCGAAGTGCCCGAAGATGTTTGAACAGCCTACAAAGGATTCACCACTCCTTGCGAGGAGATGTATACCCGAGGCCTATCGTCAGATTGTTACTCGAAGCCTCTGGCCAGAGCATGACATGTTCAGAGTATGAATCTCTTAAATACATGAGAGTAATTAGAATCCGTAGGACGAGAAAACATTACTTGGGCTAGGTGTGACGTAGTCAGCCTAGTGGGGACTGACACACATAGACCATGTCCTGAACCAAGTGGGTATAAGATGGTGAAGGGAATTGGGCATGATTCATTATAGCTGCTGAAGGGTTTCAGAATTATTTCTGAGGTCAACCATTGATCTTTCGATTAATTGGGGATCATGATGTACTACTAGGTGCCACTCATGATCGTTCTATAATTAATTGATTAATTATAGATGACCAACATAAATCGAAAGCCTATTTAGTCACACTCACTACGAGTAATCTGAGGGATTTAAAACGAGTTGAAAATTGGATTTTCTAATCAAGAGAGATTAAGTTTGGTTGAGTCAAATGATAAGTCGAATCTGAATTTTTCAGAGACGCATCGGAAGCGTAAAATGGCTAAGTCTTTTGCAGACTTAATAGATGAATTAAATAAGTTTAATTCATTGGGGTGTGGCTTGGATGGGCCAGCCAAAGAGGGCCTCCATCCTCTTTGCTTGGCCGGCCACAACAAAGGGAGAGAACCAAGTTTTTGGTTCAATTTATAAAATAAACCAAGTGTGGTTTGTTTTATAAAATTATGGATGATATAAATTTTTTATATAATAAACCAAGGTTTGGTTTATTTTTCATGGAAATTAAAATGAACCATGGATTGGTTTATTTTATCAAATCAATCATGGATTGATTTACCACGATAAGAAAATTTATTCCATAAGAGAGAAGAGACTTGATTGATTTTTATCATGAATTAAAATATGATTTTAACCATGATATAAAATCAAACTTGGCATGATGGAATAAGTTATTCCATATTTAAGAGGATTGATGGTTGAGAGGCCACTATATAAAGGACCCAAGGCAAGGCTTGGGTAATAATCATAGAGATGAATGCATAGGCTCTCTCCCTCTCTTTCTCTCCTTCTCTTCTCCCCTTCTTGCCGTGCCCCAACCAGCCCCAAGAAGGAGCACTAGCCAGCCGCCCCTGCCCTTTCCCGGCCATCCTTTTGTGGTTAGTCTTCCGACTTCTCTCTTGGTTTTTCTTGTCGCGTTCTCGGAGAATCTAGTAGTTCTCGAGAACACGAAACTCGTGGCTTTGCGAAGTCATCCCGAAGATACTCGCCGTGGACGCGAATAGAGGCGGAGCTTCTAAGGGACGCTTACGGTTGGATCTCGTCCCTTCCTTCGAGTTACACGAGGTAATACGTAAATTAGTTTATGTTTCTGTAAAATTTTAAATATATGATCATGTCTACACAAGATAAACTTGCATGCTTAGATGTGTAGTTAAATGATTTAGAGAAATTATTTATGCTAAACCTTCCACTGCATGTAATTAATTTTAAAATTACGAACCCGCATCCATGTCAACATGCACCCGGTCCCAACAGTGGTATCAGAGCGAGGTTTGTGTTCGACATAATCATATAATTATTTTTGCGGAAAGCTTTGTCATGATCTCAATTTTGAAAAATTTTTCAATTATGAAAACTTTCCAATTATGGTAAATTTTCGATTTAGGAATTTCAAGGTTTGGAAATCCTCATGAAAATTCACAAACTTTTGAAATATCTCTGTTTCTGAAATTTTATGATAATTGTGAAAACTTTCCATTTTTGGAAACTTTCCAATTTTGGAAATTTTCCAATAAAGGAAAAACGTAAGTTTTCTTTCTACCAGAAACTTACAATTATTCTTAAAACCTTTTATTTTTGGAAACTTTCCATTTATGGAAAGCTCGCAATTTTGGGCACTTTCTTTCAAGAAAGTCTAGACAAATTATGGGAATATTAATTGACATTTAAATTTATAATTGGAAATTAAATTATTTACAAAATTCTTTATTTTGGATTGAGCCTCGGGGAGCCGTCCAATTTAAAGTTAGTTGTAATAATTAAATTTCCTAAATTAAATTTAAATTGTCAAATGTTTAATTTGGATTGAGCCTCGGGGAGCCATCCAAATTAAGTTATTGATATTAATTTTCCATAAATAAAATATGTGATCAAATCTTGGAAATTTTTGAGGGGATTCTCAAACGATAATTTTCTTATTTGACTTATGAGGTGATGCTCTTACATATTATTGCCTCCAAAATTAATTAGGAAAATTGTTTCCTATAGAGTATATTTCCTTAAATAAGATTTTCATGAAAATAATATATGGTTGAATTAAGGGAATCTATCTCTTAATTTAATAAGATTTGATTTAGAGAAATCAAAGTCTTAAACATATTATTTTCATGAACATGCGAGTTGCATCATGCTGGCCGCTATGGTACCTGAGCTACAAAAGCAGCATGAGCATATGGATGGTCATACCATCGTCTTCCATCTTCATGAGCTGTTTGACGAGCAGGCGAGATCTAAAGGTTTGAGGTCTCCAGACTCCTCTTCACCTCTAAGATGCAGGAAGGCACTTCTGTTTCACAGTTTGTGTTGAAGATGTTGGGGTACATTGAGCAACTAGGCACACTCGGATTTGCAATGGATCACGAACTAAGTATTGACTTAATTCTGCATTGTTTGCCCAAGAGTTACTCATAGTTTGTGATGAACTATCGGATGAACAAATTGGAGACTATCATTCCTGAGTTGCTTAACCTGCTGAAGACTGTAGAGCCTTCTGTAAAGCAGGATCAGAAGACGGTACTGTTAGTTGGTTCCTTAAAGAAAGGCTCTAGGAGGAAGCCCAAAGAACAAAATAAGGGAAGGAAGAAAAAGGCCAAAAAGATTGAAAAGGCACCAAAAGACACTTGCCATCACTGCGGCAAGGAGGGCCACTGGTGAAGAAACTGCAAGGTTTATTTTGAGTCCCTGAAGAAGAAGGCATCCGATGCCCCATCCTCTTTAGGTATCTTCGTTATTGAATGTCACTCTATTTCCTCGTACACCTGGGTACTTGATACTGGGTGTAGCTCACATATATGTAATGGCATACAGGGGCTAATGAATAGAAGAAGACACGTCAAGGGAGAAGCGAATTTGCAAGTTAGAAATGGAGCAAAGATTGTTGCTGTTGCCATCGGAATATATTTGCTAAAGCTCCCTACTGGACTTGTCTTAGAATTGGATAATTGTTATTTTGTTCCTTCATTAATAAAGAACATTGTATCTATTTCATGCTTGAATGAAAAGGGTTATCATTTAATTTTTAGTAACAATTGCTGTTACATAACTTTAAATGGTGTTCTTTATGGGACCGGAACTTTATGCAATGGTATCTACACGTTAGATTTATCCGGTGACGTTTTCAATATCGAAGTTAGCAACAAACATGCTCGAATAGATTATCAAATAGACTCCTATACGTGGCATTGTCGTCTTGGCTATGTAAGTAAGAAACGCATGACCAAATTACACCGATGTAGAATTTTGGAATCATTTGAACTCGGTTCATTTGATACATGCGAATCATGCTTAAAAGGCAAGATGACCAAATTACCCTTTTCCGAAAAAGGTAAACCAGTGGGAGAATTGCTTGGTCTATTACATACTGATGTATGTGGACCAATGTCTACTCTTGCACAAGGAGGTTATAGCTACTTCATTACCTTTATCGATGATCACTCACGATTCGGGTATGTGTTCTTAATGAAACACAAATCTGAAGCTTTTGAGAAATTCAAAAAGTTTAGAAGTGAAGTAGAGAAACAGCTTGGCAAAAGTATTAAGATACTTCGATCCGATCGGGGTGGTGAATACTTAAGTCAAGAGTTTCAAGATTATCTTATTGACAATGGGATATTGTCTCAATGGACTCCGCCACATACACCACAGCATAATGGTGTATCTAAGAGGCGTAACCGAACCTTGATGGACATGGTTAGATCTATGATGAATCATGCAACTCTTCCAAAATCCTTTTGGGGCTATGCGCTTAAGACAGCTGTTTACTTACTAAACAGAGTCCCGACCAAGGTAGTCTCTACTACTTCATATGAGACGTGGAATAGTAAGAAACCTCATTTATCTCACCTAAAGATATGGGGTTATCCTGCTTATGTAAAGCAGACTGTATCAGACAAATTGGATGCTAAGTCTGATAAATATCTATTTATTGGATACCCTAAGGAAACGAAAGGTTACCAATTCTATCATCCCTTGGAATAAAAGGTGTTTGTTTCAAGGCATGCTGTATTTCTAGAAAAAGAATTTCTTTTACAAGAAAATAGTGGGAGTAGCATTGAACTTGAAGAAGTTCAAGAAACTCCAATAGACATTACAGAGACACCTAGTCTAGACCCACAACCAATAACTCATAATGATGAGCTATCAGTTGAACCTAAAACAATACCACTTCTTCGTAGGTCTAATAGGACACGCAATATTCCAGAGAGATACGGATTTCTCATAAGTGAAACGAACGACGTGTTACTCATTAATGATGACGAACCTATCAGTTATGAAGATGTTCTGAAAATTTCAAAAAGGGATAAATGGCTTGAAGCCATGAAGTCGGAAATGGATTCCATGTATAAAAATCAAGTATGGGACTTGGTTAACCCACCTGAAGGGATTAAGCCCATAGGGTGCAAGTGGGTTTTCAAGAAGAAAATCTACATGGAAGGTAATGTTATTACCTTTAAGGCTAGATTAGTGGCAAAAGGATATCGTCAGAAATAAGGAATTGAACGAAACCTATTCGCCAGTAGCTATGCTTAAATCCATTCGGATGCTCCTGACCATAGCAGCTCATTATGATTATGAGATATGGAAAATGGATGTGAAAACAGCTTTCCTTAATAGAAACCTGCTTGAGGATGTATACATGATACAAACTGAAGGTTTCACATCGGTTAATAAAACCAAAGTATGCAAGCTTCGACGATCCATATATAGACTAAAGCAAGCATCCAGGAGCTGGAACATCCGTTTTGATGAGACAATCAAAGAGTTTGATTTCTCATAAAATTCTGACGAACCTTGTGTGTACAAGAAGGTTAGTGGGAGTGTAGTCGTATTCCTAGTGTTATATGTCGACGACATATTACTTATAGGAAATGATATATCAGTCTTACAGTCAGTTAAAATTTGATTGTCCAAAACTTTCTCCATGAAAGACCTGGGAGAAGCAACCTATATCCTTGGGATTAGAATGTATAGAGATAGATCAAAACGATTGCTTGGTCTTTCGCAGTCTACATATATAGACCGAGTGCTAAAAAGGTTTAGCATGTCGGAATCTAAGAAAGGTTACCTTCCCATCAGGCATGAGATCAACCTTTCGAAGTCTATGTGTCTGTGCACAGAAGACGAGAGGATTTGCATGAATAAGATTCCTTATGCATCAGCGATAGGATCTATCATGTATGCTATGTTATGTACTAGGCCCGATGTATCGTATGCTCTGAGCATCACAAGCAGATACCAGTCTGATCCAGGAATGGATTATTGGGCGGCTGTCAAGACAATCCTCAAGTACTTAAGAAACACTAAGGATGTGTTCCTAATATATGGAGAAGGTGATATGGTAATACGTGGGTATACAGATGCCAGTTTCCAGACAGATAAGGATGACTCCAAATCTTAGTCCGGAAACGTATTTATTTTGAATGGAGGTGCAATAAGTTGGAAGAGTTCCAAGCACGACACCGTAGCGGATTCTACCACGGAAGCTGAATATATTACAGCTTCGGAAGCAGCAAAGGAAGCAGTCTGGATCAAAAAGTTTGTCTCAAAACATGGTGTGATTCCAACCATTGATGAAGCAATACCGGTTTACTGCGACAACAATGGAGCTATTGACCAAGCAATGGAACCAAGGTCTCATCAGCGATCCAAACATGTGCTTCGCCGCTATCATCTGATCAGAGAGATTATAAGTAGGAATGACATACAAATTGAAAAAATTCCCACTAAAAGGAATTTAGCGGATCCTTTAACTAAGTCCTTGCCTCAAAGCAAGTTTGAGGGTCATGTTAGAGCCTGTGGTATTGGGTACCGTAGCGATTGGCATTAGGCCAAAAGGGAGTTTGTTAGTGATATGAGAGAAGTGTCCTAAGGCAATCACCTTATGCTTGTAATCGTTTATTTTAATAAATGAATATTCACTATTTGAGTATACATGTTTGTGTATTTGATTGAGATCTTAAACTCATTTACTGAATGTCCGCAATACAATTCACAGCATGAGAGAATTTGTGATGAATTCACAACTAGTGATTATCTTTACATGTGCAATTGTGAAGTATTGAAATTGTCCCTAGTCGATGAATTGATAAATACGGACACTATCAATTCTGTTGAGACTAGCATGAGTTATTCTCTAATCAGCTGATTCTCACTGGCTGGTGACATTGAGATGTCCGGAGATAAACATGAATGCTAGTTAAGGGAACTAGTTCATTGGAATGACTGGCTGTGAAACTTTATATGGTAGTCTACATATAGATACGTCAGTGAAGTTCTTACTGCAGCATAAGTGCGATGTTCCTTTGACTTGCGG
The DNA here is from genome assembly GCA_024364735.1 of Boesenbergia rotunda. Classification (NCBI taxonomy): domain Eukaryota; kingdom Viridiplantae; phylum Streptophyta; class Magnoliopsida; order Zingiberales; family Zingiberaceae; genus Boesenbergia; species Boesenbergia rotunda. The sequence goes on from JAGFNQ010004649.1 coordinate 86,752, forward strand.
TATTCAAGTCATCTTGGTCATGGAGACTTATACTTTGACATCTTAAGCAAGCGTCTCTAAGGAGGTGTGGACCCAGGATGATTGGGTATAAGCCGAAGTGCCCGAAGATATTTGAACAGCCTACAAAGGATTCACCACTCCTTGCGAGGAGATGTATACCCGAGGCCTATCGTCGGATGTTACTCGAAGCCTCTGGCTAGAGCATGACATGTTCAGAGTATGAATCTCTTAAATACATGAGAGTAATTAGAATCCGTAGGACGAGAAAACGTTACTTGGGCTAGGTGTGACGTAGTCAGCCTAGTGGGGACTGACACACATAGACCATGTCCTGAACCAATTGGGTATAAGATGGTGAAGGGAATGGGGCACGATTCATTATAGCTGCTGAAGGGTTTCAGAATTGTTTCTGAGGTCAACCGTTGATCTTTCGATTAATTGGGGATCATGATGTACTACTAGGTGCCACTCATGATCGTTCTATAATTAATTGATTAATTATAGACGGCCAACATAAATCAAAAGCCTATTTAGTCACACGTACTACGAGTAATCCGAGGGATTTAAAACGAGTTGAAAATTAGATTTTTCAATCAAGAGAGATTAAGTTTGGTTGAGTCAAACGATAAGTCGAATCTGAATTTTTTAGAGACGCATCGGAAGCGTAAAATGGCTAAGTCTTTTGAAGACTTAATAGATGAATTAAATAAGTTTAATTCATTGGGGTGTGGCTTGGATGGGCCGGTCAAAGTGGGCCTCCATCCTCTTTGCTTGGCCGGCCACAACAAAGGGAGAGAACCAAGTTTTTGGTTCAATTTATAAAATAAACCAAGTGTGGTTTGTTTTATAAAATTATGGATGATATAAATTTTTTATATAATAAACCAAGGTTTGGTTTATTTTTTATGGAAATGAAAATGAACCAGGGATTGGTTTAGTTTATAAAATCAATCATGGATTGATTTACTATGATAAGGAAATTTATTCCATAAGAGAGAAGAGACTTGATTGATTTTTATCATGAATTAAAATATGATTTTAACCATGATATAAAATCAAACTTGGCATGATGGAATAAGTTATTCCATATTTGAGAGGCTTGATGGTTGAGAGGCCACTATATAAATGACCCAAGGCAAGGCTTGGGTAATAATCATAGAGATGAAGGCATAGGCTCTCTCCCTCTCTTTCTCTCCTTCTCTTCTACCCTTCTTGCCGTGCGCCAACCTGCCCCATGAAGGAGCACCAACCAGCCACCCCTGCCCTTTCCCGGCTATCCTTTTGTGGTTAGTCTTCCGACTTCTCTCTTGGTTTTTCTTGTCGCGTTCTCGGAGAATCTAGTAGTTCTCGAGAACAAAACTCGTGGCTTTGCGAAGTCATCCCGAAGATACTCGACGTGGACGCTAATAGAGACGGAGCTTCTAAGGGACGCTTACGGTTGGATCTCGTCCCTTCCTTCGAGTTACGTGAGGTAATACATAAATTAGTTTATGTTTCTGTAAAATTTTAAATATATGATCATGTCTACACAAGATAAACTTGCATGCTTAGATCTGTGGTTAAATGATTTAGAGAAATTATTTATGCTAAACCTTCCGCTGCACGTAATTAATTATAAAATTACGAACCCACATCCATGTCAACATGCACCCTGTCCCAACTAGGTAAAGTAGACTTCCAATTATACTTCGGTATAGTTTAAGATCTACAGGCTTACCTTCAGGGTCACTATCAATTATAACATTTGTGTTCATAGGGGTACTTATGATTTTATAGTTATCCATTTTAAATTTCGTTATTAACTCTTTAGCATACTTGGATTGGTGAACATAATTACCATATCTAGTTTGCTTAATTTGCAATTCTAAGAAAAAGTTGAGCTCACCTACTAAGCTCATTTCGAATTCATTTTCCATTATTTTTACAAATTCTTTTAGAAAGTTTGAGTTGGTGGATCCGAAAATTATGTCGTCAACATAAATTTGGGCAATAAAAATGTCTTTTTCTAAGGTTTTAACAAAAAGGGTGGAGTCAATTTGTCCTTGGTTAAATTCCTTTGAAATAAGGTAAGTTGATAGGCATTCATACCATGCCCCTAGGTGCCTGTTTTAACCCATAAAGTGTTTTTCTGAGCCTATAGACATACTCAGGTTTTTCTAGGTCCTCAAATCCTGGGGGTTGTCCCACATAGACTTCTTCTTTGATGAAGTCATTCAAAAAGGCTGACTTAATGTCCATTTGGTATAGCTTGAACCCTCTATGGGCTGCAAATGCTAGCAATATTCTAATTGACTCAAGTCTGGCTACTGGGGCATAGGTTTCATCATAGTCTAATCCTTCGACTTGACTGAACCCTTTAGCTACTAAGCGGGCTTTATTTCTAACTATTTTCCCTTGGTCATTTAGTTTATTCCTAAACACCCACTTAGTATCTATAATAGACTTGCCCTCAGGTTTAGGTACTAGTTCCCAGACTTGGTTTCTTTCAAATTGGGCTAACTCCTCTTCCATAGCTATAATCTAATCAGGATCAGGTAGGGCTTCCTCTACAGTCTTAGGTTTAATTTTTGAAATCAGTGCTATCTGACTAAGATTTCTATAAGAGGACCTAGTTCTGACTCCTAAGGTTGGATCACCCATAATTTGATCAGAAGGGTGACTGAGTCTGGGTTTCTTGGTTCTTCTAGAACTTGGTTCAGCCTCAGGTCTGGATGGACCGTTCGGTTCAGTATTTCGTACAACTACTTGGGTTGGTTCAGTTATTGGTTCAATTGACGCAGTAGTTGGTTCAAGAGTTAGTTCATTTAGAGGTTCAATTATTGGTTCAATTCATGGTTCAATTGTTTGTTCATTGTCTTCCTGATCAATATTTGATTGGTTCAAGTTTTGGTTATCAGATTTTGGTTTAGTTTCCTCATCAAAGATTAAGTTAGTCGTTTCTTCAATTTTGTTAGTTTGTTTATTGTAAACCCTATAGGACCTACTAGTTGTTCAATAACTTGGATTGAAATTTACCTAGGTTGTCCTTGGTGTTCATGATATGAACTTTGCACCCAAAGTCCCTTAGGTAATAGGTTGGGCAGTCTATGATAATATAATTCATAAGGTGTTTTATTATGTCTTTTGTTAATTAGGACCCTATTTTGGATATAGCAAGTTGTACTTATTGTTTCTGCCCAAAATTGGTTAACTAGGTTAAATTCATTGAGCATAGTCCTAGCGGCTTTCTGAAGGGTTCTGTTTTTCCTTTCTACTATCCCATTTTGTTGGGGAGGTTCTAGGACAGCAAAATTCATGAATATATCCATTTATTTTATAGAATTCCTCAAACCTTTGATTCTCAAACTCTCCCCCGTGATCACTCCTAAGTCTTTTGATTTTGGTATCATTTTGATTTTCAATTATTTTACATAGGTCAATAAATAGGTTTAGGGCTTTGATAAGCACCATTTTATTGATTATTTTAATTGCTTAAATCCATGTTTGACCTATGTTTTTATTGCTTAATTATGATTTTACCCTAGGTTTTGGAACTTTATCTCATTTTGGACTTAATTGCAAAATTATACAATTTTTGGATTATTTGACCACTAATTTTCTGATATATTTTTGTAGGCATGAAAGGATCCTGGACCTTGGGCATACTGGGTCAAACCTGAGTCGGATGTGAACCGGATCGAATTATCAAGCCTACGATTAATCCGGGCCGTCCGATTCAAGAGCGGCTAGATCTGAGCCATCCGGGACGATCTGAAGCAATCCGAGCTAGGGTTAGGGTTGATCAGGCTCTATGATCAAGATCTGAAGGTTTCATCCCAATCAGAGCTAAATCAACCGTTGGATCAAGCAAGGAGGGCTCTAGAGCGTCCAATCACAGATAGAGTTGATCTGGACCATCCGTTGCATATCTGGAGGATCCAAGCTACCACAAGGCAGATCCTGACCCCAGATCATCATGATAAAAGTTTGGCTCCAATCAGAGCAAGATCTACCGTTGGATCTCCTCCAATTAATCTGAGCCGTCCATTTGTTCCTATTTAATCAAAACGCAGCAGCTCCTTCTCCTTTGTCGCGTCTTCGCCGCAATTCTTCACTGTTCTTCGTGTGTTCATCGTTTTTCTTCAAATTTCTTCTCCAATTCGAGGCGCGACCACTTAATCTCTCCTTGGATCAAATTCTGAGTCTTTGGCGATCGTTCTTTGAAGAATTCAGCTCGAATTTGCACCGGAACAGGGATTGCTTGAGGGTTTCGGCATTTCCTCAGTCGGACCACTGTCTTCTCTTCCACACTCCATTTCAAAGCTTCCGAGGCATTTGTAGGGGTTCTCAGATGAGTTTAGAAGCTTCCCAAATCATCATCGCAGCTCATTCAACTGAGAGAGAGTGAATCGGATCAAAATTTCCAGCCAAGCGCAGAATTGAGCTGAATCAACTTCAGAAATGGATTTCCACTGATTTGCTGTGCCTAGGGGTTCGAAGCCGGCTCTTGTTTGACGACCAAGAAGTTCTTGAGCTTAGGGAGTGATTGAGTTTAGATTTCTTAGTTAAATTTAGTTTCATTCAGTTTTTGTAGCTGTAATTCCATCACTGCTATAATTTAGTTCTGTTTTTGTTTCAGAATTAGTTAATTTCGTTTCTGATTGGTGTCTGCTTAATTAGGATTCAAATCTTCTAGTTCAACAGCTAGGGAATGTTTGTAGTGGATAATTGCTTTTAATTATAGTTTAGTTGTTGCTTAATCCTTCCGTATCAGTTTTACCTCTGTTTTCAGTTCGTATCAGCTTGTTCCGCAGAGTTTCAGTTTGGTTTCTGAATTTCTCAGCTTGTTTCAAATCTGATTTATTTCCAGCTCAATCCCTGCAATAGAAGACAACATTTAGTTTACTAATTCAATTGATTTGAGTTGTTTAGCAATTTGATTTTATTTCTGCACTTTCGGTTCAGTTTGTTGCAACCAATCCCTATTTCTGCAACTTGAATTCATTATCTGTGCTAGTTCATTTTATTCTACACATTGTCAGCTATCATTTCTGAATGGTGTATTAGTGAGGTTCTGCATTCAGATCCCAGCACTTTGACTGATTGATTTGCTTGGACTTGCATCCACCTTGTTGCTGAAATTCTGATACAGAGTTTGTATTTCCTGCACCTGTTGTGTATCAGATTTTTACCCATCGTAGCAGTTCCTTACCTTATGCTCTGGAATTTCGCAGCTATCTAGCTTATTAGCTTTATTTTCTGAAGCTGTATTATAGCTTGTCTCATCTTCAAGCATTTGATTTAAATCTCTGCCGTGATCTTCATGCCAAATTCAGTGTCAATTTTGAAAGTTATTCATTTCTGCAACTCTGATTTTATTTCTGCACTTCAATTCAGCGTATCAGTCTTCTCATTTAAGCCTCTAAACTTTGTATCAAGTGGTTGTTAGTTCTCCTCCTACAATTGTATATTGTAGTTGGTTTCACTCACAAAGAGTTAGTTTCAATTTTTGCGGTTATATCAGTTTGTTTACATCGATTTCCAACTCTGTTATTCAGTGTTCAATTCTGCAACTCAATTCATTTATGCAATCTTTAGTTGCAGTTGTTGAAGTTCGGATCAGGAAGCTTTGCATTGGAACCTTATGGAAATTGAAATCAATTCTCTTGTTTGAATTTTTGCATCCAAACTTCTGCTGCATGTCATTTCTGCATATAGGTTTGCATTTCCATTTCCATCTTTGAATTCAGCCTATTTTTTCAGCCTTAACCAGTTTCGATTTTCTTAACAGCGTAGCCCTTTCCAAGCTGAATTAACCAGCTATATAATTCTGCAAACAGTCTCAAGAACTAGCACATGAGTTTCCTTTACTTGTGTATCAAGTTGTTTCAATCCCTTGCCATGTATCAAGCTAGGTTTCGGCTTTAGTTGATAGCCTTCAAAGTTAAAATTCAACTGTAATGTACTCTTGCATCTGAATTAAGTTTGATTCCTGAAATGTGCCAAAGTGCTTTAGATGAATAAGTGGTCCATTGGTTGAATCATTAAGTGCCAACTCCTTGTGTAGCTCCCTTAATTGAGTGGCTTTGCTTTTCATCGTTTTTCCATTCCTATTTGAAACCAAAACCCAAATATTTATTTGAAACCCGAAAATACACAAACGACACCTAAATACAAGTTCGAATCAAACACGACAACTAGCCCCGAGAAAAATACGACCTGTGGCCCCTATATTACATTTTCATACTTTTGATTGTAAAAGGGTTTCCAGCTTTAATTTACAAATTCTAAATTTGAGGCCCACATTCGTGACACATAGTTTGGGCTTGTCAAATTTTTGGCGCCATTGCCGGGGAAGCAACTAGTTGATTTGTTTGATTTTTGCTTATATACTTTTTGACATATCATTGAGTTCTATTTTCTGTTGCTTTATTTTTTGTATACGGGTACTGCCATTTTTCTTGTTGTTTTGTGACA
>JAGFNQ010004650.1:0-65508 GCA_024364735.1 Boesenbergia rotunda
CCGCCAAGAGAGAGAATAAACCAATTTAATTTGTTTAATTAATAAAATAAATCTAGTATGATTTGTTTTATAAATTATGGATAAATAAATTTGTATAAAGAAATTTATATAAATAAAATTTATAGAAATTTTATTCTTTTATGGAAGATTAAAAATAATCCATGAATTGGTTTATTTTAATTTTATAAAATCAATTATGAATTGATTTTTTTCCATAATAAGAAAGTTTATAAATTTCTTATAAAATTTATTCCATAATTTAAAGAGAAGAAGAATTAGTTTTATTATAAATTAGTTTAAAATAAAACTTGGGTTTTAAACGGAATAATTAGTTAAGAAAATTTATAGGATAAATTTCTTAAACTAATTCCGTTTTAAAGGGAGACTTAGCAAAGAGTTGCTACTATATAAAGGACCCAAAGGCTAGCCCTTTAATCAAATCAATCAATTAATCAAGAGATTAATTACTCTCTCCCTCTCTCTCTTCTCTTCTCTCCTCCTCTTCTCCTTCTCATTAGGGCCGGCGCCCTTCCCTTGCTTAGGGCCGGCGCCTCCCTCTCACACCCTAGGCCGGTGCACCCTAAGGTTGCCGTGAGCTACACGAAGAGAAGAACCACAACAAGAAGAAGAAGAAGCGGATAGCGACTCCTCTCCTCTCGGAATTCGATTCCGTTACTTCTTGTTGGTTAGTTTCTAATTTTTCTCTTGTCCTTCTAGTTGTGCCTTCCGAGAATCTAGTAGTTCTCGTCGGCACAAAACTCCGTGACTTTGCGAAGTCATCCCGAAGAGAACTCGGCGTGGACGCGAATAGAGGCGAAGCTTCCAAGGGACGCTACGGTTGGATCTCGTCCCTTTCTTCAAGTTACGCGAGGTATAAAAGTAAATTAGTTTACTTTTCCGCAAACTTTTATTTCATGATTATGTCGATACACTATAAGGTTGCATGCTAGATACGAAGTTAAAATAATTTAGGAAATTATTTTATGCAAACTCTTCCGCTGCACGTAAAAATTTTAAATTTTACGAACTCGTATCCTTGTCGACATGCACCCGGTCCCAACAGTATACACCATAGCATAATGGTGTATCTGAGAGGCGCAACCGAACCTTGATGGACATGGTTAGGTCAATGATGAATCATGCAACTCTTCCAAAATCCTTTTGGGGCTATGCACTAAAGACAGCTGTTTACTTGCTAAACAGAGTCCCGACCAAGGTAGTCTCTACTACTCCATATGAGACATGGAATAGTAAGAAACCTCACTTAACTCACCTTAAGATATGGGGTTGTCCTGCTTATGTGAAGCGGACTATATCAGACAAATTGGATGCTAAGTCTGATAAATGTCTATTTATTGGATACCCTAAGGAAACGAAGGGTTACCAATTCTATCATCCCTTGGAACAAAAGGTGTTTGTTTCAAGGCATGCTGTATTTCTGGAAAAAGAATTTCTTTTACAAGAAAACAGTGGGAGTGGCATTGAACTTGATGAAGTTCAAGAAACTCCAATAGACATTACAGAGACACCTAGTCTAGACCCACAACCAATAACTCATAATGATGAGCTATCAGTTGAACCTAAAACAACACCACCTCTTCGTAGGTCTGATAGGACACGCAATATTCCAGAGAGATACGGATTTCTCATAAGTGAATCGAACGACGATGAACCTATCAGTTATGAAGATGTTCTGAAAATTCAGAAAGGGACAAATGGCTTGAAGCCATGAAGTCGGAAATGGATTCCATGTACGAAAACCAAGTATGGGACTTGGTTAACCCACCTGAAGGGATTAAGCCCATAGGGTGCAAGTGGGTTTTCAAGAAGAAAACCACATGGAAGGTAATGTTGTTACCTTTAAGGCTAGATTAGTGGCAAAAGGATATCGTCAGAAACAAGGAATTGATTATGACGAAACCTATTCGCCAGTAGCTATGCTTAAATCCATTCGGATACTCCTAGCCATAGCAGCTCATTATGATTATGAGATATGGCAAATGGATGTGAAAACAGCTTTCCTTAATGGAAACCTGCTTGAGGATGTATACATGATACAACCTGAAGGTTTCACATCGGTTGATAAAACCAAAGTATGCAAGCTTCGACGATCCATATATGGACTGAAGCAAGCATCAAGGAGCTGGAACATCCGTTTTGATGAGACAATCAAAGAGTTTGATTTCTCACAAAATCCTGACGAACCTTGTGTGTACAAGAAGGTTAGTGGGAGTGCAGTCGTATTCCTAGTATTATATGTCGATGACATATTACTTATAGGAAACGATATATCAGTCTTACAGACAGTTAAAATTTGGTTGTCCAAAACTTTCTCCATGAAAGACCTGGGAGAAGCAACCTATATCCTTGGGATTAGAATCTATAGAGATAGATCAAAACGGTTGCTTGGTCTTTCGCAGTCTACATATATAGACCGAGTGCTAAAAAGGTTTAGCATGTCGGAATCCAAGAAAGGTTACCTTCCCATCAGGCATGGGATCAACCTTTCAAAGTCTATGTGTCCGCGCACAGAAGACGAGAGGATTTGCATGAATAAGATTCCCTATGCATCCGCGATAGGATCTATCATGTATGTTATGTTATGTACTAGGCCTGATGTATCGTATGCTCTGAGCGTCACAAGATGATACCAGTCGGATCCAGGAATGGATCATTGGGCGGCTGTCAAGACAATTCTTAAGTACTTAAGAAGAACTAAGGATGTGTTCCTAATATATGGAGAAGGAGATATGGTAATACGTGGGTATACAGATGCCAGTTTCCAGACAGATAAGGATGACTCCAAATCTCAGTCTGGATACGTATTTACTTTGAATGGAGGCGCAATAAGTTGGAAGAGTTCCAAACAAGACACCGTAGCGGATTCTACCACGGAAGCGAATATATCGCAGCTTCGGAAGCAGCAAAGGAAGTAGTCTGGATCAAGAAGTTTGTCTCCGAACTTGGTGTGGTTCCAACTATTGATGAAGCAGTGCCGGTTTACTGCGACAACAATGGAGCTATTGCACAAGCAAAGGAACCAAGGTCTCATCAACGATCCAAACACGTGCTTCGCCGCTATCATCTGATCAGAGAGATTATAAGTAGGAATGATATACAAATTGAGAAAATTCCCACTGAAAGGAATTTAGCGGATCCTTTAACTAAGGCCTTGCCTCAGAACAAGTTTGAGGGTCATGTTAGAGCCTGTGGTATTGGATACCGTAGCGATTGGCATTAGGCCAAGTGGGAGTTTGTTAGTGATATGAGAGAAGTGTCCTAAGACAATCGCCTTATGATTGTAAACATTTATTTTAATAAATGAAAATTCACTATTTGAGTATACATATTTGTGTATTTGATTGGGATCTTAAACTCATCTACTGAATGTCCGCAATACAATTCACAGCATAAGAGAATTTGTGATGGGATCACAACTAGTGATTATCTCTACATGTGCAATTGTGAAGTATTGAAAATATCCCTAGTCGATGAATTGATAAAAACGGACAATATCAATTCTGTTGAGACTAGCATGGGTTATTCTCTAATCAGCTGATTCTCACTGGCTGGTGACATTGGGATGTCCGGAGATAAACATGGATGCTAGTTAAGAGAACTAGTTCATTGGAGTGACTGACTGTAAAACTTCACATGGTAGTCTATACATAGACAGGTCAGTGAAGTTCTTACCGCAGCTTAAGTGCGATGTTCCTTTGACTTGCGGTGTTCAAGTCATCTTGGTCATGGAGACTTATACTTTAACATCTTAAGCAAGCATCTCCAAGGAGGTGTGGACCCAGGATGGTTGGGTATAAGTCGAAGTGCCCGAAGATGTTTGAACAGCCTACAAAGGATTCACCACTCCTTGCGAGGAGATGTATGCCCAGGCCTATCGTCGGATTGTTACTCAAAGCCTCTGGCCAGAGCATGTCATATTTAGAGTATGAGTCTCTTAAATACATGAGAGTAATTAGAAATCCAAAGGACGAGAAAGACACTACTTGGGCTAGGTGTGACATAGTCAGCCTAGTGGGGACTGACACACACAGACCATGTCCTGAACCAAGTGGGTATAAGATGGTGAAGGGAATGAGGCACGATTCATTAGAGCTGCTGAAGGGTTTCAGAATAATTTCTGAGGTCAACCGTTGATGTTTCGATTAATTGGGGATCATGATGTACTACTAGGTGCCACTCATGATCGTTCTATAATTGATGAATTATAGACGGCCAACATAAATCGAAAGCCTATTTAGTCACACGCACTACGAGTAATCCGAGGGATTTAAAACGAGTTGAAAATTGGATTTTCGGATCTAGAGAAATATGTCGAATCTGAATTTATCAGAGGCGTAACGGATTCTTAAAATGGCTAAGTCTTTTGAAGGCTTATTGGGCGAATTAAATGGGTTTAATTCGCGAGGGAAGGGCTTGGAGTGGCCGACCAAAGAGGGTGCCCACCCTCTTTGGTTTGGTCGGCCACCTAAAGGAGAGAAACCAATTTAATTGGTTTAAATTATAAAATAAATCAAGCGTGATTTGTTTTATAAAATTATGGATAAATAAATCTATATAAGGAAATTTATATAAAGAGATTTATGTAAAGAAATTTATATAAAGGAATTTATAGAAATTTATTCTTTTTTATAAAAATTAAAATGAACCATGGATCGGTTTATTTTAATTTTATAAAATCAATTATGAATTAATTTTTCCATGATAAGAAAAATTTTATAAATTTCTTGTAAATTTTATTCCATAATAAAAGGAGAGATGTATTTGTTTTATTATAAAATTAGTTATAATAAAACTTGGCATAAACGGAATAATTCATAAGAAAATTTATAGGATAAATTTCTTATGAAAAATTCCGTTAAAGAGGAGACTTGGCAAGGGAGAGGCTACTATATAAAGGAACCAAGGCTAGGCTTGAATTCCTCAATTGAGTAATCAAGAGAATAGCTCTCTCCCTCTCTCTCTCTATTTCACCCACTCTCTCTCTAGGGCCGGCTCTCTCTCCTCCCCTAGGGCCGGCGCCCACTCTCTCTCTAGGGCCGGCTCTCTATCCTCCCCTAGGGCCGGCGCAAGTCTCTTCCACCAAGAAGGTGCCAAAGAAGAAGTAGAAGCGGGTTGCATCTCCTTCCTTCCCGGAATTTTGATTCCGTTACTTGGTGGTTAGTTTCCTTTCTTCTCTCTTGATCTTCTAGTTGTGCCTTTAGAGAATCTAGTAGTTCTCGTCGGCACAAAACTCGTGACTTTGCGAAGTCATCCCGAAGAGAACTCGGCGTGGACGCGAATAGAGGCGGAGCTTCCAAGGGACGCTACGGTTGGATCTCGTCCCTTACTTCGAGTTACGAGAGGTACGAAGTAAATTAGTTTACTTTTCCGCAAAATTTTAATTTATGATCATGTCCACACATCATAAGGTCGCATGTTAGATACGTGGTTAAAAATAATTTGAGAAATTATTTATGTTAATTCTTCCGCTGCACGTAAATATTTTAAAATTTACGAACTCGTATCCTTGTCAACATGCACCCGGTCCCAACAATAAGAGCCCACTAAGGTTTATGTTAATATTTCTAATTGACATCCATTTCCATTTATCATAAAATTTTTATCTAAGGTCCCTTAATGGCCATGGTATTAGAAGGGCCCATGTAAGGCCCATTACTACTTAGCTTCTTAGTCTATATGGAGAATCATGGATAATCATGCTAATGTTCATACTAGTACCCCTATGTTCCCCGAGAATCTATCTAGGCATGATCAATATTTCTAAAGAAAATATTGAGAAAATTTTCCGGGTCATTACAATCCCCCATACCTCGTGAAAGTTCGTCCTCGAACTTAGAATAGCTCCGGGTACTTGCATCTCATTTCGTCCTCGCGTTCCCAGGTAGCTTCCTCGAACCTTTGACTTTGCCATAAGACCTTGACTAAGGGTACCTCTTTGTTTCTTAGCTTTTTGACTTCCCGATCCACGATCTGGATAGGTCGGCTTTCAAAACTTAGGTCCTCCTGCACTTGTACTATTTGTGGCTCGATCACTTGATCTGTGTTTAGAATACACTTCTTGAGCACCGACACATGGAACACGTTATGGATAGCCGACATCTCTTGAGGCAGCTCTAGCTCATATGCCACCTTGTCGACTCTTCTCAGGATCGGGTACGGTCCCACATAACGCGGACTTAGTTTTCCTTTCTTCCCGAACCTGGTTACCCTTTTATAGGAGCCACTTTGAGGAATACCAAATCTCCAACATCAAATTCCAGTGGCCTACGCCGGACATCCGCATAATTCTTCTGTCGGCTCTGAGCAGCTTCTATCCGTTGTCGAATGTCCTGTATAGCTCGGGTGTCGTTGTCGATGAGATCTGTCTTGAGCCCCATTTCCTTCTTTTCACCACCTTCGTACCAACAGATTGGAGACCTACACTCCTCCCGTACAAGGCTTCATAAGTTGTCATTCCGATAGTAGCTTGGTAGCTATTATTGTAAGCGAATTCCGCTAAACATAGGTATCGACACCAATTCCCTTTGAAATCCAGGGCACATGCCCGCAACATGTCCTCCAGTACTTGATTCACTCGTTCAGTTTGCCCATCAGTCTGCGGGTGAAAGGCAGTGCTGAATCGTAGTTTAGTGCCGAGGGACTTCTGAACATACTCCCAAAAATGGGAAGTAAAGCGACCATCCCTATCTGAGATGATGGTCTTGGGAACTCCATGAAGTCTAATTATCGCCTTAGCATATAATTGAGCTAGTTGCTCAATCGAATAAGTCATCTTGATTGCTAGAAAGTGAGCAGAATTCGTCAACCTGTCCACAATTACACATATTGCATCATATCCGTTTGTGGTCCTGGGAAGTCCTGAAATGAAATCCATAGAGATATATTTCCATTTCTATTCCGGAATTGGAAGTGGCTGCAGAACTCCTCCGGGTCGTTGGTGTTCGACTTTCACTCGTTGACAGGTCAGGCAAGTACTAACATGTTGAACCACATCTCTCTTCATATTGGACCACCAGCATTTCTCCTTCAGGTCTTGATACATCTTGGTGGATCCCGGATGCATCAAATAAGGGGTCTCATGAGCTTCCGCTAAAATTTCTCTCCGTAGCTCCGGAACATTAGGGATACATAAACGATCCCTAAGGTATAGTACTCCCCCGTCGGTGATACGAAAACCATCGCCCTTTCCTTCTAGAATCTCCTACTTGATTCTCCGAAAATTCGGATCACCATATTTTTTTTCCTCAGTTAACACATAACACCACTTTATTTATCAGACTTAATAAGGTCATACAAACAACCAAATCTAATGCACTAGATAGGTTGACATCATTCCCATAATAAAAAATATTATGGCAGTGGCTATCACTCTCGCATTCATCTCTAAACGGCCATTCTCGGGATCTTCTACGGATTCTATCGGATCTTCCTCCTCCATCCCGGGATCCTCCTCAATCATCTCAGGAACCTCCTCGAGCATCTCAGGGTCTTCCTCGAGCATCTCAGGATCCTCCTCGAGCATCTCAGGATCCTCCTCGAACATCTCGGGATCTTTCTCGAGCATCTCGGGATCTTCCTCGAACATCTCAGGAAAACATCTCAGGTTTTTCCTCAGAATCTCCCAGATCCTCCGGAAACTCATGGCGAAGAAGCTGCCTACATAACTCAGTATATGAGATCCGGTATTCATGTTGCCCCCATATCTGGTGTGCAACCTCCCTCGCACGCTTTGGTAATGATCGAATCAACGCTCCAATTCTATAGTCATCCATGATTGGAAACGCTTCCTGCTCGAGTTTCCAAAATAGTCGGTCCAATTTTCCCATATTGCCTTGGATTCCAAGAACCGGACTATAATCAACTTCTTCTATTTGCTCCATCAGCTCACGACGCCGCTCATGGCAACGATTCGTGGCGCAGATCTCATGCAACATCTGGAATTGAAAAAAAATGACATAGTCAGTACAAAACTGACAAAAACCAGTACAAAACTAGTTTTTTTTTTCAATCCACAAATATATACAGAGAGAAGCACACACAAAAATCGGTCTTCTTTACTTTAGTAGTTACAATTTTTTTTTCTACCCGCATATCCAAATTCTAAAGTATTCGATTTCATAAAACTAAGGTAAAGTATCGTTCATAGTTACATATCTTAAAAGTACATGCTATCATAAGGTATCATTCATACTTGCATATTCTAGCATCATAAACGAATATATGATATGCATAGAGGTACTTACTTGGAAGCTGCAGGGAGGAGACTTGATGTGTGTGTAGTGAGATGGCAAACCGCTCTGATACCAACCTGTAACGCCTGTCTTTTTCCCGACCTTATGGTGTGGTGAGAGACGGCGTTACGCTAACATACATATAGGCATATGAACATCGTAATGCAGCAGAATAATTTAAAACTTTATACCTACATGCAACTAACACTTGAATGATGTATACATGCCTTAACTATCATTCCTAAACATGATGACATGGTAACATAGCATATTAACATCATACGTAGCATCATGATATAAAAATCACATGAGTCATCCATAAGCAACATAAGTAGCAAGTGTATCAACCCATCATAAGTATAGCATGAGACTTAAGAGGACAATGCAAAATATAGAACATGTGACAAAGTATAAATAGTAAAAGCTTTTCTTTTTCTTCTACCATGTCACTGCCACACACACACTCATGCCCCTCCTGCTGCTTCCCTGAATATCCGCTTACTTGATCTGCGGTATAAGGAAGTAAAACTATAAGCACATAGGCTTAGTAAGACTCTTTCCTACTCACTAAAACCATACATCGCATACATAAAACATATAACATGCTTAACATATAGAAGTTCTTGATACAAAACATAGATATATAAAATACTTAACATAGCTTGGTTTTTGACTTAAACATAAACATAACATGACATTGTTCTTGACATAAACATAAACATATGAAATACTTAACATGGCATGGATCTTGGCATAAACATAAACATAATAAACATTCGACATGTCATGGTTCTTAATCATAAAACATAAACATAATGAACATTTAACCTGGCATGGTTCTTAATCAGAAAACATGAACATAATAAACATTTACCATGGATGCATATCATGAATGAATGCGTGAGTCCAATGCATATAACATATGGATGCTTATTTGGAAATCATACTTATAAATACTTAAATATAATCATCACATCATGGGGGTCCTGGCTTGTACCACATACATTCATCATATGCGCGCACCCCTAAGTAAATACGAGGTAGCTAATCTCGACCTACTAGGGTAAGGACAGGTACGATAGTCCCAGAACCGTGGACAGCTTCATCGGTAGTCCAAAACCGTGGACAGCTTCATCGGTAGTCCAAAACCGTAGACAACTTCATCGGTAGTCTAGAACCGTGGACCTTACTTAGGTCCGGTACAAGCCCATTCATAAAGTAAAATAGTTTCACATGCTTCTTTCATTCATAGAACATACATGGTATAATTAAAGACATAAACCGGATCTTATTACATGGGCATGCTATAAAGCATACTTAGCATTTCATCATTCATACATAATGCATAACATCATCATTATGCCTCGAAGGCATGAACCTTATCTTCATTCATCATTTTCATTTATAAGACATGACATACATACATAATTATGCCTTAAGGCATAAACATCATCTTAGTTCATAAAGCTTGCATGATCATGGTATATAAGGTAAGCATGCATTTCATACAAAGTATATGTCACTTAGCATACATAACCATAGGATCTATCATAAGCGTGCATGGGTAGGATTCATATGAACATGACACATACTACCTAGGTCCATGGTAGTCAACATAGAACATGCATAGGCCTACTTAACCATATAGCTATCATAGGTATTTAACTTAATCATGCGTTCTTCTTCACAAGATAAGGCCTACTTCACAACACTTGTGTTCATGGTATAAGGCTTAAACATTCATGCAAGGAACCTCCTTAAACATGGTATCTAACATAAGCATACAAAAAATCATGAAGTATAGTACATAATATTAGGGTTTTAAGTAACATAACATTCATACCACATGCTTGAACATATATATACATCACGAAAAAAACCATAAACAAGTATTCTTGAAACCCTAACTCATCCCAAACCCTAGTTTAAGTGCTTGGACGAAAGTTGGAAGAAGGGATACCCTATTAATCAAATAACATGTGGGACACCATAAGTGAAGAAGAACCCATACATTACCTACAATGCCATAGGGAAACCATTGGAACCCATAGTTGGAGCTAACCCTAATTTCTTAGCCCTAGATTGAGTCTTGGCCGAAACCCTAAAGGCCCACATGTCCATGGAAAATTCATATAGGTCACAATTTACATCCAATACAATACATACAATGCCATAGGAAGCCATTTGAACCCATGATTGGGCTAACCCTAAGCCCTAGACCCATATTTTGGTCTTGGCCGAAACTTATGGAGGGTTTAAATCCATGGAAAAATTCATAAATTCCCCAATTAATATCTATTATACCTTAGGGAATCATAATGCACATACTTGGAGAGTTAGATCTAATCCTAACCCTAAAATGAGAGGGTGCCCGAAAACTTCATGGGGCTTTTGGGTGCTACAA
The DNA here is from genome assembly GCA_024364735.1 of Boesenbergia rotunda. Classification (NCBI taxonomy): domain Eukaryota; kingdom Viridiplantae; phylum Streptophyta; class Magnoliopsida; order Zingiberales; family Zingiberaceae; genus Boesenbergia; species Boesenbergia rotunda. Next base: position 10,657 of record JAGFNQ010004650.1, read on the forward strand.
AAATTCCACAATTCATATATCATTCATTATTTATCATAAGGAAGCATTAGCGAATATAAGAGAGGTTTTAGCATCATCTTAGACCCAAAACTTGCTTTAGCCGAAAATTGTAGGAACCCTATTTCATAGTTTTTCTCAACATACCCAAACAAAACTTTAAATCATGAAAGATAACATCCAAAACTACTATACCACAGGTGAGGGAGTCTTACATTGGTTTATCTTGGTTATAACCTTGAATAACGAAGCAAAAGAAAACCTCCTTGACCTTAGACCACCCCTAGCCCTTGTAGCCTTGTTGGAAGCCCTTAGATCTTGAAGAAGAAGTCTCCTTGTGAAACCTTTCCAAAGGAGAAACCCCTTGTGGGTTTCGGCTAGAAGGAGGAAGGAGAAGGAAGAAGGGAAGAGGAAAAGTCTTGGAGTAAAAGAAAATAACTTAAGTCCTTTCCCCTCTCATCCACCCTTCTTATACTAAGTGGAGGGGGCAAGTGAAAAGTCATGGTGCCTCCTCACATGGTGACTCTTCACTTCCTTTTAGCCTAATCAATAATCCTTTTCCTTTTCCACTAGCACTCCCTTGCTAGGTGAATTGGTTAGTACATTCATGGTGGTACACTAGGTCCAAGGTTCAATCATTGGTGCATGCACTTCTTTTTATTACTTTTATAATTATTTTTGCCAAGGCCCATATAAGAGCCCACTAAGATTTATGTTAATATTTCTAATTGACATCCATTTCCATTTATCATAAAATTTTTACCTAAGGTCCCTTAATGGCCATGGTATTAGAAGGGCCCATGTAAGACCCATTACTACTTAGCTTCTTAGTCTATATGGAGAATCATGGATAATCATGCTAATGTTCACACTAGTACCCCTATGTTCCTCGAGAATCTATCTAGGCATGATCAATATTTCTAAAGAAAATATTGAGAAAATTTTCCGGGTCGTTACACGAAGCCAGTCCATGAAGTTTTGCCCAGTCAGCTTGTTGATGTCCAAAATGGAACGCAAATTCACAGAAGACATGATCAGGTGATTATCCTAGAAATACAAATTGAGCTTATGTGATAAGAATGATAAAGAACGCATGAATATACATTAATTAAATCTTATTTATTTTTCGAATTGAATAACCCTTTTTTTCAATTTGGGAGATCGTAGGAACATCTCCAAATAGGATGATATCCAACCATAGATAAGAACAACCATGGCTAGAGTCCATCAAGTTATTCTTAGCTATGAAGGTAGGTAATTTTATCGATTACATATTATACATATGTAACTATCACATTATGCTATCAACTAATTGAATGTTTGCATAAATCATTGGGTTGTTAACTCATTAACAAGTATGCAACAATATACATAGCACCCAACTGCACCTCTCTTTACATCGACCTTGGCTGTGGCACAACAAATCGATGCTCCAAGCTTAAGGCTGACCCATTAATCAAGAAATAGTTTTAACATAGTTGGAGCTCATTCAACCGTTTAGTTAGGCTTGGATGTGTCCAACAACCAAAACTAAGGATTGACCTCTGACTCCAACTATATTAATCATAAACTAATTCCATGGTTTGAACATGTTGAGGTTCAATCCGGGCATTGATGTGTCCATCAACCCAAGCGAGAAACAAAACTCTGGTTCTAACCATATTAATGGAAGGTGTTGGCCTTAATATTTTGTAAGTGGTTTTTGGGTCTCATCCTTTTCTTTTATGCACATTCATGACATGTAATTATGTCATGTTCTAACGATTTCCTTAATAAAGTATGTATGTGATTTAATTTATCAAGTCTCATTAATTGAATTAGGAACCGAATTTTCTAATTTTAATTTCATACTTTATTCAAGGAATTATTTTTGGGAAACAATTTCCTAAATTATCATAATCAATTTCGGAATTAATATGTTTAAGACTTTGATTTCTCTAAATCAAATCTTATTAAATTAAGAGATAGATTTCCTTAATTCAACCACATATTATTTTCATGAAAATCTTATTTAAGAAAATATACTCTATAGGAAATAATTTTCCTAATTAATTTTGGAGACAATAATATTTAAGATCATCACTTCCTAAATCAAATAAGGAAATTATCATTTGAGAATCACCTTAAAATTTCCAAGATTTGATCACATATTTTATTTATGGAAAATTAATATCAATAACTTAATTTGGACGGCTCCCCGCGACTCAATCCAAATTAAACATTTGACAATTTAAATCCAATTTAGGAAATTTAATTATAACAACTAACTTTAAATTAGATGGCTCCCTAAGGCTCAATCCAAAATAAAGAATTTTGGAAATAATTTAATTTCCAATTATGAATATAAATGCCAATTAATATTCCCATAATTTGTCTAGACTTTCTTGAAAGAAAGTGCCCAAAATTGCGAGCTTTCCATAAATGGAAAGTTTCCGAAAATAAAAGGTTTTCAGAATAATTGTAAGTTTCTGGTACAAAGAAAACTTACGTATTTCCAAAATTAAAAAATTCCCAAAATAGGAAATTTCTAAAATTGGAAAGTTTCCAAAAATGGTATGTTTTCACAATTATCATAAAATTTCAGAAATAGAGATATTTCAAAAGTTTGCGAAATTTCATGAGAATTTCCAAACTTTGAAATTCCTAAATTGAAAATTTACCATAATTGGAAAGTTTCTATAATTGAAAAATTTTCCAAAATTGAGATCATGACAAAGCTTTCCACAAAAACAATTATATGATTATGTCGAACACAAACCTCGCTCTGATACCACTGTTGGGACCGGGTGCATGTTGACATGGATGCGGGTTCGTAATTTTAAAATTAATTACGTGCAGTGGAAGGTTTAGCATAAATAATTTCTCAAATTATTTAACCACACATCTAAGCATGCAATTTTATCTTGTGTAGACATGATCATATATTTAAAATTTTGCAGAAACGTAAACTAATTTACGTATTACCTCGCGTAACTCGAAGAAAGGGATGAGATCCAACCGTAAGTGTCCCTTGGAAGCTCCGCCTCTATTCGCGTCCACGCCAAGTATCTTCGGGATGACTTCGCAAAGCCACGAGTTTCGTGTTCTCGAGAACTACTAGATTCTCTAAGAACACGACAAGAAAAACCAAGAGAGAAGTCAGAAGACTAACCACAAAAGGATGGCCGGAATCAAAATTCCGGCGAAGCAAAAGAAGAGGCTTGCGGCAAAAGAATCCTTGCGGCAAACTCTAATTCCGGCAGCACCTTCTTCCGGCCAAGAGATGGTCGGAGCTTCCTTCTCCGGCAGCAGGTGGTGGTCGGCAGGGAAAGGGCAAGGGCGGCCGGCTGGTGCTCCTTGTTGGGGCTGGTTGGCGCACGGCAAGAAGGGAAGAAGAGAAGGAGAGAAGGAGAGGGAGAGAGCCTATGCCTTCATCTCTTCGATTATTTTCCAAGCTTTGCCTTGGGTCCTTTATATAGTAGCCTCTCAACCATCAAGCCTCTCAAATATGGAATAACTTATTCCATCATGCCAAGTTTGATTTTATATCATGGTTAAAGTCATATTTTAATTCATGATAAAAATCAATCAAGTCTCTTCTCTTCTATGGAATAAATTTCCTTATCATGTTAAATCAATCCATGATTGATTTTATAAAATAAACCAATCCATGGTTCATTTTAATTTCCATGAAGAAATAAACCAAACCTTGGTTTATTATAAAACAAACCACACTTGGTTTATTTTATAAATTGATCCAAAAATTTGGTTCTCTCCCTTTGTTGTGGCCGGCCAAGCAAAGAGGATGGAGGCCCTCTTTGGCCGACCCATCCAAGCCACGCCCCAATGAATTAAACTTATTTAATTCATCTATTAAGTCTTCAAAAGACTTAGCCATTTTACGCTTCCGATGCGTCTCTGAAAAATTCTGATTCGACTTATCGTTTGGCTCAACCAAACCTAATCTCTCTTGATTGGAAAATTCAATTTTCAACTCGTTTTAAATCCCTCGGATTACTCGTAGTGTGTGTGACTAAATAGGCTTTCGATTTATGTTGGCCGTCTATAATTAATCAATTATAGAACGATCATGAGTGGCACCTAGTGGTACATCATGATCCCCAATTAATCGAAAGATCAACGGTTGACCTCAGAAACAATTCTGAAACCCTTCAGCAGCTATAATGAATCGTGCCCCATTCCCTTCACCATCTTATACCCACTTGGTTCAGGACATGGTCTATGTGTGTCAGTCCCCACTAGGCTGACTACGTCACACCTAGCCCAAGTAACGTTTTCTCATCCTGCGGATTCTAATTACTCTCATGTATTTAAGAGATTCATACTCTGAACATGTCATGCTCTGGCCAGAGGCTTCGAGTAACAATCCGACGATAGACCTTGGGTATACATCTCCTCGCAAGGAGTGGTGAATCCTTTGTAGGCTGTTCAAACATCTTCGGGCACTTCGGCTTATACCCAATCATCCTGGGTCCACACCTCCTTGGAGATGCTTGCTTAAGATGCCAAAGTATAAGTCTCCATGACCATGATGACTTGAACACCGCAAGTCAAAGGAACATCGCACTTAAGCTGCAGTAAAAACTTCACTGACATATCTATATGTAGACTACCATATGAAGTTTTACAGCCAGTCACTCCAATGAACTAGTTCCCTTAACTAGCATTCATATTTATCTCCGGACATCTCAATGTCACCAGCCAGTGAGAATCAGCTGATTAGAGAATAACCCATGCTAGTCTCAACAGAATTAATAGTGTCCGTATTTATCAATTCATCGACTAGGGACAATTTCAATACTTCACAATTGCACATATAGAGATAATCACTAGTTGTGAATTCATTACAAATTCTCTCATGCTGTGAATTGTATTGCGGGCATTCAGTAAATGAGTTTAAGATCTCAATCAAATACACAAACATGTATACTCAAATAGTGAATATTCATTTATTAAAATAAATGATTACAATCATAAGGCGATTGCCTTAGGACACTTCTCTCATATCACTAACATCTTCATCTTTCTAGCAGACTCTCGGTGCCGCCTCTTGGTTGGTCGGAGCTTGGAGCTTGTGGTGGCCGACGGTGAGAGGAGGAGAGACGAGAAAGGTGGTGGCCAAAACCCTAGCTGGGTTTTTGTTACCAAAGAGGAAGAGACTTGAAGAAGGTGATTTCAACGCGCCTTGGTGACTCCGCGTCTTGGTAGATTGTCGCCCACACGACATCCAGGAGGGGAGGGTCATAAGGTAGAAGGCTGCAAGTTAATTATTTTGATTATTGATCATGGATAATAATTAGCTAACTGGACCCCAAAGATAAACACAAATATCGAAGACACAATCATCGTCTTTTCCGTGGTTAATTAATCCGGAAAGTTTCGAGGGTTTTGGCTAAGTTGTAACTTGGATTCATTAACATGACGACGAGATAGTCGTTAGAGGGATGGGCCTCTATTCGGGTTAAAATTTTTAATCCATAGACATAGAGAGGTCTCTCAGATACGACCCCGTGGTTGTCTTGGAAACCGCCAAGCCATACCAACAGGCCTGCGTGTCGTGCCTTATCTCTATTTTTCTAGTTGTAAAATAGATTTGGACTCGAATATAACTCAAGTTTTCCTAATTTATAATGTACAAAATGATGAGTGGAATGCCCATTGATGAATGAAGTTACAAGAAGGAAGTCGACGACACATAACAACCGAAGATGTTATCCCTAGGTTGACCAACGATTTTCTCATTGGCTTGAGAAGATCGTAGTATATGGGTCATAACCATGCCACATTTTATCGCTTATATGTTGATATTTGCAATATGTGTATGTGATGCATGATTAGATAAATATTTTTCATAATTAAGTCAACTAGATATGCCTACCAAAGTTTGATACTCATAAACTATCTCGAGTATTTATTGTTGGGTTTGCCAAAGCAAAGCGACACATTTTATCTTGGTAGAGTGTGAGAGGATAATTGTGATATCCCGCTCTCAAACTTTGGGTGAGACTTAACTAAGTCACCTCAATTGGATTGAGAAACTTAGAGGCATATCCCAAAAGTTGAGAAAATTGGGTAAGAGAACAATTATATAAAGTCTTGGGCGATTAGCCAAAGCTAACTCAAGATGATAATGTGGATCTTGACCCTTTATTTCCAAGAGTTGCATAAGATGTAATTGGTAAAATATTACCTATATAATTATACTAAGTCTTGGGTGATTAGCCAAAGCTAACTCAAGATGATGTATAATATGGATCTTGTCCCACATGAATATAGTTGTTATTTGATTTGGAGCTAGTAGTGTGGGAAAATTGAGTTTGTCTATATCCATGACTAGCCTCTACCAAAACTCTACAATTCAGTGGGAGTGTCATTTAATTAAAGACCTAATTAAATAATCAAGATATGATACTTATTTCTGCATATTTTACTGTTGTAGATCACAATATCGTCTAACATGTCAAATACTCTCTCTCTCTCTGTAATCCATCCTTGAGAAGGACAAGCTCAACGGAGCTAATTTCCTAGACTGATACAGAAACTTGAGGATCGTCCTCAAACAAGAACGAAAATGGTACATCCTAGAGCAACCACTTCCAGAAGCATCTATCACTACCTCCACCCACATCGAAAAAGATCCTTACAAGAAGCATCAGGATGATGCACTTGATGTATTATGCCTCATGCATGCCACCATGAACTCTGAGTTTTAGAAGCAACATGAGAACATGGATCAACATGATATGGTTGAGCACTTAAAACAACTATATCAAGGGCAAGCTAGGCATAAGTGGTTTGATGTGTATAAGGCCCTATTTGCATACAGGATACAAGAAGGAACTCCCGTAGGAACTCACGAACTCCAGATGATGGGGTATGTCGAGAACCTTGATTGACTAGGATTTTCACTGGGTCAAGAATTGGCCACGGACCTTATCCTGCAATCATTGTCGGAAGGGTACAATCAATTTGTCATGAACTATAACATGAACGAAATTGACAAGTCATTGCCTGAGATGATCAACATGTTGAGAACTGTTGAACTCAATCTCAAGAAAATCAAAACCAGTAATGTACTAGTGGTATAGAAGGGCAAAGGCAAATGGAAGCCTAATGGCAAGGGTAATATTGGTGTAATTGACCCAAGGTTGATCGGGTAGATCATGGGTTTTGATGTGTATGTCAATATGATTAAGTTAGGTTTTTATGTTGATTTGATATATGTGCTTGAGTCGTGTAGGACTTTGTGAATCACACATGGAGTAACGGATTGAAACATCCGAGGGACGAGAGCCAAGGAAGAGGACTTCAAGGGCAAGTCGAGAAAGTAGACTTCAAAGGTATACGCGAAGGATGGCATGAAGGTAAGCCACAGGCTTGTGTGTGCATCCGAGGGACGAGAGCCAAAGGAAAAGAACTTCAAGGGGCAAGCCAAGGAAGTGAACCTCACGTCATACGCGAAGGATGAACTTCAGAGTGAGGTTGAGTGAGTTTGTAAGCTAGGCAGTCGACTGCTAGAGGAAGCAGTCAACTGCTAGCACAGAGTAGAAACTCACAGAAAGATCAGTCGACTGATCCAGGCACCAGTCGACTGGTCTGCATTAAAATAGAGCCGTTAGCTATTTGTTTAACAACTCTCTCCACTATTTAAGTGGGAGCTTGAGACTTGGAGAAGGATAGCTCTTCATTGTAAGATCTTCTCTCTAGTGCTCAAGTGCTCAAGCTCCAAGTGCTCATCTTCCTCCCCAAACCCTAGCTCCATCTTGTAAGGAGGAAGAAGGATTGTGAGAGGTTATTCTCCATCGAGAAGAAGAAAGACTTAGCCGGAGATTGTCGGGGCGTGATCCACTGAAGGATCACGGGTTCATCCACCTCAAGTCACGGTGTGGAGTAGGAGCAAGAAATCTCCAAACCACGTTGTTGATGCAGTCTGACCCTGATTGTTGTTTTGGTGTTTGACACCAATTTAAGTTTGGTTGAATTCGGATTAAGCCCAGGTGGATTGGGAGATCGCACGCTGGCATGGAAAAAGTCCTAACTTGGAGGGTTAGGTGTGAAAAAGTCCTAGCTTGGAGGGCTAGGAGTGAAAAGTCCTAGCTTGGAGGGCTAGGTGTGAAAATTCTTAACTTGGAGGGTTAGGTGTGGAAAAGTCCTAGCTTGGAGGGCTAGGTGTGAAAATTTCTAACTTGGAGGGTTAGGTGATGGAAATCCTGGTAAGTGAAACCAGGTCCTAGCTTGGGAAGCTAGGTTGAATGAAGTCCCATTGAGTGAAGCTGGGCATGGAGTCTTGGTCCGGGGGACTAAGCACGAGTCAGAGAAGGCTGGGAGCCCGTTCTCTTGACATAGAGTGGATTTGACCTTGCCTGGATCGGTCTGGTGACAGATCAGAGAAGTTGGCACGGAGTTCCCTCGTGGATTGGTCTGGAGACCGATCCAGCTATGTCTGATCGGTCTGGTGACCGATCAGCGAGCATACGAGACTTTGGGAACCTTTCTGTTCGGCTCCTGATCGGTCTGGTGACCGATCAGGGATACTATTCAGATCGTTCTAGTGAACGATCAAACGTCGCGAGTTTCTCATTATGACCAATTAGGCTGGAGCCTGATCGGTCAGGAGGTGCTCTGATCGGTCCCCAGACCAATCAGGGCACACCCTGATCGGTCTGGTGACCGATCAGGCGTGTAGTTTATGGCAAGCGGACTACTGGACCGGTCTAGTGACCGGTCCGGTGACCGATCAGGGTCAGTTCGCGATTCCTCTATTCCCACTGTGGATCGATCAGGATGGAGCCTGATCGGTCTGGGATTACCCTGATCAGTCTGGTGACCAATCAGGGTCCTCTCTAATCGGTCTGGTGACCGATCAGTAGTAGTAAACTTTAATTCAAATCGCTGTCAAACGTTCTGATCGCGTCTGTTTTCTCTACCGATTCTTTGATACACTGTTGATTTCATTTGATATGCTGTGCTAAGCTTTTGCTAAGTGTGCAGGTGACCCAGGAGGATTCAAACACTCAAGGAGGGTCAATGGGAAGCTTTCCTTTGAGCAGGTTTAGTTGTTTCTCCTTCTTAGGTTTCAACGGGCAACTGGCGCAGCTAGCGACTGACGCAGGCTCAGCTGGAGAGGAGGTATTCAGTGGACTGAGTGCTCAGGGAGGTTAGTGGGTTTAGGCTGGCTCAGTGGATGCTGATGAAGCTTGCGATGGTGAGTAGAGATTAGGTTGAAGCTGATGCAGGGGAGCGACAACTAGAAGAGACAGAAAAATGAGTGAAGTTTTTGCTGTGGGGTTGAGCTCTTTGTGTGTAGTTTGTGCTTGAGCATTCCTGTGAGCTCTTTGAAAGTTTCCTTCTTGTTGTCTCGTGCACTTAACTTCCATCTTACTGAGGCGATTGTGGAGAGGTTGCTCCACCGAGAAGGAGGCTATTACTATCCGGTGTTCACCGGGGCTTGATCTGCCGACGATCAAGGGATCGCCCACCATACAGGCACGCCAAGGACTAGGGGCAAGTTATCCCCGAACCTTATAAATGATCCTTGTTAGCGATCTTTGGTTTGTATTCTCTGTTTCTGCATTTCTGTTAAGTTTGTTTCTTTGCATATGTTTTTGTTTCCGCTGCTGCTAACTTAAGTACAGAGAAACTTTTAAAAGAGCTAAGTTATAAGTGTCTGGCTATATTCACCCCCCCTCTCTAGCCATCCAAGCACCAACACACGTAAACTGGTAACGTGTTAGCATTGTTTGTTTTAATTGTTAAGCTTCCGCTTGTGCTAACATTGTAGGGAGAATTGCGAATTGGGGTGAACGAGCTATTCACCTTGCTCTAGCCGTGCCATCGATCCCAACAAGTGGTATTAGAGCGCAAGGATGCCTTCAACAGAATAACCGCCAAGAAGTGCAAAATCATTGAAATGGTCGGCTCGCACATTCAACCGCCAAAATTTGAAGGAGAATTTGCTTGGTGGAAGAAAAGGATGGAGGTATTCTTCAATACCGATTTTGACATTATGCTAATCATGAAAAATAGTTTTGAAGTGCCTAGGGATCAAGATAATAAATTGCTTGAGAAGATAAGATGGAGTAAGAAGCAAAGGGATGACAACTTAGCGAATTCAAAGTCTTTGCGTCATCTACTAAGTGTGCTTCCCCAACATGAAGTTACAAGGATTGGGAGCTACTCAAGTGCCAAAGATTTGTGGGATAAGCTAATAGAGCTTCATGAGGGCACTTCGGAGGCAAAAATGGTAAAGAGAGATCTTCTCCGATTCCAACTCAACAATATCAAACTTGATAAAGGGGAGAAGGTATCAAATTTACATGCTAGATTTAAGGAAATACTTAATGGGCTAACAAGTGTAGGAGAACAATTATCCAGCCAAGACATTTTGATGAAAGCCATCAATGCATTCCTAAGAACATCAAATTGGAGCTCAATGGTGAACTCATACTACATTTCCAAGGATCTAGAGAAAACTTCTCTAGAGGAATTCTTCTCAACAATGGAGATTGACGAAACTTGAGTTGGAGGAGTAATCGAAGAAGTATACAAGCCAAAGAGTATCGCCCTTGTAGCAAACAAGGGAAAGGGTAAAAAGAAGAAGATTTCCTCATCCGATTCGGAGGAGTCAAGTGTATCCATGGATAGTGATGCGGAAGCCTACATGGTAAGGAAAATGAGAAAAGCGTTTAAACATTTTCTACTAACAAATCTCATTGTAGGAAAGGGTTAAGGAGCAAAGGTAGAACAAGGAAGATTATTTGCTACAATTGCCAAGGAGAAGGACACATGAAAGATGAGTGCCCCCTTTTGAAGAAGAAGGAAGGAAAGAAGAAAGAAGAAAAGAACAAATCAAAAGAGAAGGGGAAGAACGTGTAAAACTTGAAGGCCACATGGGATGATTCATCCTCATAGGAGGAGGAGGAACATCATGTATCCCATTTCGCACTAATGGGAATTGAAGACCTTGCCTCAATGTCATCCGAATTTGAAGGAGAGAAGAGTTCAAGTGAAGATGAAGGGAGCTCAAGTGAAGGGGGAGGTTCAACTTCAGAATCGGACGTCTCGGTAAGTGAGGTATACAATTTACCCACTTCTACTCTTGTAAAAATAATTTCTAGCACTAATGATGATTTGTTTAAAGCTAGAAAGAAGATTAAGGATTTGAAAAATGAAATTTGTATGTTAAATGAAAAATTAGAATCCATGAAACATAAGGATGATATGCACGCTTCTTCTTCTAGTTCAAGTGATTCATCTTTAGAAGAAAAAAATAAAAGAATTAATGGAAAAGGTAGATAGTCTTACCAAAGCCCTTAGGAAATTTGAAATTAGCTCAAAATCACTAAATATGATAATTGAGATCCAAAGTGCAAGTTTCAAGAAAGAAGGGTTAGGGATTGGAAAATCTAGCAATGGAAAGACCTATCATTGCTTACTTGATAGAGGATAAGCAAAGACCAAGACCCTAAGTAAGAAATGGATCCCTAAGTAGTACTTGGTCAACCCAATTAGAAAATATTTTTATTGGATACCAAAGTCAATCCTCAAGGATTAGAGGATTTAGGTTAAGTCAACCATGTTGATTAAAATTTCAAATTTTTGAAATTTGGTTGATTTGAGACATTAAGGGTGAGTATTTTTGCCCAAGTAAAAATTCTTAATAAAATGGGCTAAATAGGATGTACCTTTAATACATCTCATATTATTTTTATTTATGATTGCACTTATGCATATGAGATGTTAGCATGATACAAATAACTCACTTATGCTTGTGCCATTTTGATGAGTTATTGGATGTATCATATTAGTGATAATAGACCAACTATGGGGAAAGCAAATGTTTAATTAATGAACATCTTGCCCATAGATCATAGTTGGACATTTTAAATGATTTGAAAATATTTTTGTGTTTTAGTTGCTATTGTTGGGATCTCCCAGCGACATAAACACAAAACGCAACGAAAACAAGATCCCTCGAGCGATCCATGCGAAAGAAAACTCGTACGAAATTCATCTATCTAATAGATCTATCTAAAGTGTATACCTTTGGAGCGTGCCCTTGCGTTTATTCCGCTCGTCCAAGTGCCGCCAGATCTCTTGCACGTTCAAGTGTTCATGCCTCTATGTGTATCCACACGAACATGATATCTCAACTTCAGAGAAGAACTACCTTAGTTGTTCTAGCAACTTGAGGTAGTTCACAAAAACACCAAGAACCCAAATGTGGGTTTTGGCCAAAGAGGGGGAAGAGGAGGAAGAGAGGAAGAAAAATGGCTTAGCCTCATCCAAAATGACAAGAAAACTCTTTTATACTCATCCCATGAATATGAAGAGTTTTTTGTCCCTTTAGCTTCCCTTCATTAAAGCCAATAAAGAGCACATCTTCTCATGTGACTCTTCAACTACTCTCCATTCAATTAAGAGAATCTTTTCCTCTTCTTTTATTATTAATTTATTAAACTCTTTAATGAATTAATACCTCATCCAAATGTAGTTGAGTTAATCTAAATGAGTCTAACACAAATTAGATCTCAATCCCATAATCCAATTGGATTCACATGAGTCTAACTCAATCAATCTAATTCGGATCAAATCTTAGTCAAACTAAGAACAATCAATTTCCGAAGCATCGTGTCCTTAGTGTGTGACCCAATAGGTTCTTGTAACATTGGCAATACGTCTAAACCTCTTTAGACACATAAGCAATGAACGACATCTAGCACTGCATCATTGCTACCCAAGTAACAAGAAAATCGAGATCCGACTTAACCTCCGTGACTATGACAATGTATGATTTTGTCCTTCTATCCTTGATATCTAGATTGACCAATGAGGAATAGACTGTGTCATCCTCGATCAATTTTTGTGTTTCTTGATCCCCAAGTAGACTCACTCAAACAAATGAGCTCGGTATCTCATATTGACTCATTTGAGCATGACCATGCGTTTTAGTAGTCTTACTGGATCAACGGGCCCACAGATATCACTCCCGTCATATGAGAGGGATAGGTCCCATCTACATCACTCACATCCCTCTGCATAATTCATCATATACTCAGTGATTGCCTTTATAGTCCACCCTGTTACGGGTGACGTTTGACGATACCAAAGTACATAACTCCTCATGTAGGGAACAGTAGTGACTTCAGGTCTAAGGGCTATTCATACTAATAGTCACATGAGAAAGTTTATGACACTCATATGACAATCTATAAAACTTTCTCATGGCAGGTCAATTCAGTACACATTCTCTAATGTATACACATGTGTCAACTTGATATCACATATCCATGACTTATGAGCTCATGTCATCAATTGACCTACATGCTAGTCTATACATTAATATTGTCCGTGAATATTAATACTTGACTAAGAATAGTTTAGTGTAATGTTCTTTACATTATCTCACTATCGATTCAACCAATCGATATGATGTAGATATAAACCTACTATCCAAGGACATTATTATACTTAGTTATTTGATACAAGTATATAGTAAGTATAATAACCAAACATGCCTTTATTAATGATAGAATATGATACAAAAATTGTCTACTCAATCATCACATAATTGACTCTAGGGCTCCTTCTAACAGCTATGACATAGGTTTTCAAAACACATGATTTCAAAACTAGGGCTTAGTTTTGATACAAAGTTGATTGTTTTCAATGAATTTGAGCTTTGATCAAAAACTCAAACATATTTGGATTTTTCATGAAAATATATTTTTCTCTATTAGAAAAAATCATAAGAAATATATTTGCAAAATTTCATGATTTTTCAAATTTTGTGAAATTTGTTATGCATTTCTGAATTTCGGCTCAATGGTTGAAATCTTTCAGACTGATATGTATCAGTCGACTATTCCAGGGGGTATCAGACTGATCTTTCTATGGATTGGCAATTCGACTGGCACTTGTAGTTTCTGATTTTTGGGTATTTTCAGAATGTGAAACTTATCCCAAATTGATACCAATGGGTAATATTGCTTGGATCAATCTTTTTGATAGTGTCAAAGGGGAAGAATTGAAAGGTTTAAGTTAGCTTTTAACTTAATTCTTTATGATTATGCTAAAATTAAAAATTATGTGTTAAGGTATAAGTTAAGGGGGAGGATGCATGTTTATGCTTCTTAATTTGCTATGCTTTTAATTTTTAGTTGTTATCTTTGTACCTAACTTAAACATATTGTCACACATCAAAAAGGAGGAGATTGTTAGTGCAATCGACCCAAGGTTAATTAGGTAGATCATAGATTTTGATGTGTGTGTTAATATGATTAAGATAGGTTTTCATGTTGATTTGATATGTGTGCTTGAGTCTGCAGGACTTTGTGAATCACACATGGAGTAATGGAGTGAAACATCCGAGGGACGAGAGCAAAGGAAGAGGACTTCAAGGGCAAGCTGAGGAAGTAGACTTCAAAGGCATACGCGAAGGATGGCAAGGAGGCAAGCCACGGGCTTGTGTGTGCATCTGAGGGACGAGAGGCGAAGGAAAAGAATTTAAACGGGCAAGCCAAGGAAGTGAACCTCAAGGCATATGCGAAGGATGAACTTCGGAGTGAGGTTGAGTGAGTTTGTAAGTTGGGTAGTCGACTGCTAGAGGAAGCAGTCGACTGTTAGCACAGAGTAGAAACTCACAAAAGATCAATCGACTGGTCCAGGCACCAGTCGACTGGTCTTCTTTAAAATAGAGCTGTTAGGCTAGCCGTTGGCTGGGGATCAGTCGACTGGCCCATGGGGCAGTCGACTGATGCCGGTGCTAGGATGTTTGTTTAACAGCTCTCTCCACTATTTAAGTGAAATCTTGAGACTTGGAGAAGGTTAGCTCTTCATTGTAAGATATTCTCTCTAGTGCTCAAGTGCTCAAGCTTCAAGTGCTCATCTTCCTCCCCAAACCCTAGCTCCATCTTGTAAGGAGGAAAAAGGATTGTGAGAGGTTGTTCTCCACCTAGAAGGAGAAAGACTTAGCCGGAGATTGCTGGGGCATGATCCACCGAAGAATCAAGAGTTCGTCCACCTCAAGGACATGCCGTGGAGTAGGAGCAAGAAATCTCCGAACCACGTAAACTGGTAACGTGCTAGCATTGTTTGTTTTAATTGTTAAGCTTCCGCTTGTGCTAACATTGTAGGGAGAATTGCGAAATGTGGTGACTGAGCTATTCACCCTCCTCTAGCCGTGCCATCGATTCCAACAGGTAAGACCCAAGCCAATGGCAAGGCTAACTCTACAGCACTAAAGGCCAAAGGCGGGGTGCCTAAGGAAGGGACCTACTTTCACTTTGGTGAGACCGAACATTGGAAGCGGAATTGCAAACTCTACCTAGAAGAAGTAAAAAAGAATATGTTGGATCAAGATAAATGATAGAGGGGGTGAATATCGTTAAAAATTTTTCTTCGGATTAAGGATAGAGTAAATGCAGCGGAAACAAATCAATCACACAAAAACACAAGTATTTTACTTGGTTCGGAGTCGCGGTCGGCTCCTACTCCAAGGGCCACGGTCCTTGACCGTTTACTTTGGGCAATTCTGTTGGTGCAGGAAGCACCAGATCGAACCTTGTTTTGATATTGGCAAAGGATTCAAAGTTAAGGGTTATTTGTTGTCTAACAATGCTGCTTGAGAGTGCAGGAAACAAAGTCCTAGCGAAGGGCTGCTAGGCACCTGACGATGGGCTGTCAGGAAACCAAGTCCTGGCGAAGGGCTGCTGGGCAAAAACCAAGTCCTGGCGAAGGGCTGCTGGGCGAAACTCAAGACCTGGCGAAGGGCTGCTGGGCAAAAACCAAGACCTAGCGAAGGGCTGCCGGGCAAAAGTCCAACTGGAGGATCCGGTTGGCACCAGGTAAATTCTCCCGAGAGGAGTAGGTGAGGACGCGTTCCCCTTGAGGGAACATTAGGCGTCGGTTCGACCTAGGGCTCCATTTTGGAGATCCAAAGTCAGAACCAAGACAGCTAAGGCTGTTTTAACTAACTTATTATTTGCTGTTTTGGACTAACCTTGGATGCAGGACCGAAGGACTGTGTTTCTGCAGCTTAGAGAGCCTCAAAGGAGTGAGGCCGTAGCTGAGTAGGGCGCCCCGGATGTGTCGGGCGCCCCAGAGTCAACCCAAAGTCAGCAGAGAGGTAAACGCCCCGACAGCAGCGCAATTGGGGGCGCCCCGCGTGTGTCGGGCGCCCCGCATGTCGGGCGCCCCGCGTGTCTCGGGCGCCCACTGTGCCACGCCACTGAAGGCTGCTGCAGCTCACTCTCGCGAAGCCCTGAAGATGACGCTTTGACCGGTCAACCGGGCGCCCCGCGCGCGTCGAGCGCCCCGGTCAAAGCTGATCCCGAAGACGAAGAGATCAGCCTTGACCAGAGGGCTCGCCGGATCAAGAGCCACGTGGGGGGCGCCCCGAGCATGTCGGGCGCCCCCTGCCCTATATAAAGAGGGCCTCGACCCTATTCTTGAACAACCAATTCCTTCGACAATTCTACGCTCTTCGCTTCCACGACACGCTCCAGAAAGCTGCCAACTCAAGCCGACGACGTCCCGCTGCTCCAGAACTTCAATCTTCACCGGACGTCGGTAACAAGAGTTGTATTTAAGTTTACGAGAATATTTTTATTATTATTTGTGTGTAAACTTTTGCGAACTTATAGAATTGCCCGCAGAAAACGGTCAACGACCGTGGGCCTTGGAGTAGGAGTCGACCCAGGCTCCGAACCAAGTAAACCGGCTGTGTTTGCGTTGTTGTGTTCTCTTTTATTTCCGCTGCGCACCCGCTCTTTTTAAATCTGAACGAATTGCGACATTCACCCCCCCCTCTCTCGCATTTCTCGATCCAACAAGTGGTATCAGAGCGTGGTAGTTCAAACTTGGTGCAACCACCAGTTTGAATGTTTTTCGGATTTACAAAATTTTTTATCTTTTTTTTCCTTTTTTGTTAATCAATACCACTACATCTTTTCGCCTATTATTTCAAATAAATAATATCTGTAGGAGTATTTAAAAAATCCTTACGCCTTTTTTTAATTTTGAATTCTCATTTTTTCACTATAAGTTAGAATTAATAAAACGAACAATTCTTGAAAATTTGTCATAATTTTTTTTTAATATTATTTCTCGAAATTCGTGCCACATTAATTCGAGCAATCTTTTAACTCTTATTTTTCACCATTAATCAAAATATTCATTTCCTAAAAATTTTGTCTCAAATTTTTTATTATTTTATTATTATTCTGCCTCGAAATTCGTGTAATTTTTTTTTTTTGGGCAAATATTTTTCTTCTTCTCCCGCACTACTAATCCAAGACCAAGTCTTGGTACATTCTGTTAGTTCTTTTGTGTGCAAGAGGTTATTTTATGGCCAACCAAGAATGGAATAGCATCCGTCCACCACTCCTCTCCGGCGAGAACTTCAATTCTTGGAGAAGTCAAATGGAGTCCCTTCTGAAGGCCCACATGGACATATGGATGATCCTCCAAACGGGGTTTACAGTACCTACAGAAGATGGTATGTCGATCGCCTGGGAGAAATTGGACGAACAAACTTTGAGGAAGATCGAGGCAGATGCAAAGGCGACTGTAATCATACAATGCGGCCTAACTAACGAACAACTCAAGCTAGTTGGATCCTTCAACTGTGCTAGAGAAATTTGGGAGAAATTGATCAATCTTCATCAAGAAATCTCAGATGAAGAAGAAGATCAGGTAAGTTATCTCGCACTCTCGGTCCAAGCACAGACAGCCGAGTCAGAGTCTGAACCTGAACCCAGAGTCGAAATCGAACCAGCAGAATCAGACGACGAACTGACTGAGATGGTAACCAATTTCAAATTCTTTTCTAAATTAGAATTAAATAATCAAGCTGATACTGCAATGGTCGAGGAAGGTATAACTTTTGCAGGGAAATCTCCTAAACAACTACCAAAAAAGGAGCTTCAACAAGTATCCGAGTCCGACTCAGACACGGAACCAGAAGATGAATCTAGATCCGAGACAGCAACAATTAAGGGGGAGATTCCAATAAGGAATCAAAAGGTAAAATTACAAATTTAAATTTTAAAAATCATATAATTTGTTACATATGCAGGGAGAGAGGGCACTACCAAACTAAGTGTCCTACCCGTAAGATTCAAACGATACCACCGACGGCAACAAAGAAACGAGCTCCAAAAGCACGAAAGAACAAGAGTCGCATCCAATGCTTCAAGTGTCAGGAGGTTGGGCATTACAAAGAGGAATGCACAGATAAACGTTACAAAGATCCAGGGCAACCAACCAAAATGGGTAACTGTAATTTACATCCAAATCCACTCTTTACCTTGAATACTGATAGATTAATTAATCTCCCTTGGTCAAATTTAGATATGGATGCATGCTTAGATAACTTAATGAAATCATGTATATTAGCAAAGTCAAAATTCAAAATGTTAAGACAAGAAAATGAGACTTTGAAAATTAAAATTGATATACAAGAAAAACTGATTAATAATTTTGCAAACTTAGAAAATCCAGAAATTTCTCCTCACTATGACATTATCTGAATTTTTGTTTTGGCTATTCATAGGACTAGATAGCTTAAGGACTTAACCAATTACTTGAAATTTGAAAACATAGTATTGGGAGGAGGTGAGATGATAGTACGTTGGGGAAACCAACTCTAATAAGATCAAGTCTACTTGGTCTCTTTAGACTGGTGAAACCAGCCGAAGCTACCAATCCAAGACCCAAGCTAGTTAGACCAGAAAATGACCTAATTTAATTTGAAAATGAAATTTCATTAAAAGGCTTTGTCTAGGAAAGGGTGGATGATCCCATAAGGCTACGGCCAAAGAAGGCCTAGTGCCTCGCCAAGACCTGGAAGCCAATTTCTGAAATTCAAATTCAAATTATCTTTTGTCAAATTCGAATCTAACACAAATTTCAAATAATTATAGATTCTAATCTGTTTTCAAAATTCTATTTTTCAAACTTATTCTGTTTCAAAAATCACTTAATCAGTGTTCAAAATTTCTGCTTTCTAAACTTATTTTTTATCAAATCTGTTTTCAAAATTAAATAACTTTTTTCAAAATAAATGAAAATTCCTTTTCAAAATTAATTTTTACCTTCAAACCTGTCTCACAAAGAACTTTTAAGGTTAACTGTTTGAAAATCCTAGATTGGGTGAGACAGGAAAATTAAGTTCAATTAAAATTTCTTTTACGTTGTGTTTTAATTCAGAGGATAATTCCAACATAGTCAAACTATGATTAACATAGTCAAACCTTAGTCAACTAAGTCAAACATGGTCAAACCTAGTCAACACTAAGGTCTTAGATAAAGTCAGTCTATGTCGGATACAGGGGGAGTTCTTCCTAATGTTTTTTAGATTTCTCAAAATCCTTGTGCTTTAAAACTTATTTTCATCTCAAAATAAGGCTTTCAATAAGTTGATTCAAAAACCTTAATATATTACTATCGCTTTGGAAAACTTATTATCATTTCAAAGTTTTTTTTAAACTGTGTTATTATTCCAAATTGAGTTTTCAAAAATTTATCTCCTTGAAAGTTATCATACTCAGAAGATTGTTCAAAAGTGCTTCTTTTGATCTTGACAAACCCTAAAGACACAGAGGAAAGGTCCACTTCATGATCTTCAAGGACTCCTAGGATGTGTCAAATTAAGGGGGAGTCTAAGTCAAAAGAAAAACTTCAAAAAAAGGTTCTTTTTACTTATGTCTTTATTAAACAGTTCTTTCTAATCTGACTCAAACCTTAAGACTCAGAGGAAGATCACTTGTAGTCAACAAGCTTCCTAGGACTGGGTCAAGTTTAGGGGGAGATCAAATTAAAAGAATTGTTGAAAATTTTCAAAATATATGTTTTCATGCACTGCAAGTTTAAAATCCTTTTGAAAACATAAATAATTTTTCGTTCAAAATATTATTATTATTGTGGCCTATAAAATTGCTTTTGAAATAATATTTACTTGGGTTGGCGAATTTCCAGGACACTTAGGAAAATATCCTTGTAGTCAACAAGGTTTCCTAGGATTGTGTCAGACTGGAAAATAAACCAAGTCAAGCAAAATATTGTGTCTTCAAAAGGTCATACATTTTTTCAAAATGTACTAGCATATACTTTCAAAGTACTATCATTTTTTTTGAGATAGTATTTACTTGAATTGGAGAACTTTTCTAGGACACTTAGGGAAATGTCCTTGTAATCAACAAGGTTTCCTAGGATTGTGTCAGACTGGAAAAGAAACCTAGTCAAGTAAAATATTTTATTTTCAAAATGCATAATACTTTTCAAAAATTATTCATATCTTTCAAAGTCTAATATTTTTCTAAAAGTACTTATGTGTTTCAAATCATAATTTATTTCAAAAGTACTTATGTCTTCAACAATGCATAATATCTTTCAAAAAGTACTACTATATAATGTTTCCAAAAGTACAAATATTTTTCAAGGCAAAAGTGTTCTAAGTGCGTGAAGCTTTTAAAGATTTGCCTACAAATACATTTTTTTAAAAAAATGGATTTAATCTAGAAATTTAAGTTTTTATGCCTTCAAAATTATTCTAAGTATCTTTTTGCTTTCAAAATTCATAGGCTCTGATACACAAACTAAGTACTTAATTTTCTTCAAAATCAATTTAAGTACTTGATTTTTTAATTTTTTAAAAATACAACTTAAGTACTTAACATTTTTTTTCCAATTACTTAACTATTTCTTTCAAAAATTATTTCTAAGTACTTAAAAATTCCTTTCAAAAATTTATTTCAAGTATTTAAATGAGTTTAGTACTTAACTATTTTTAAACCAAGTACCTGACACTTAATTTTTCAAACTTCTCAAAAAGTACTTGCTTTATACTTGAAAATTATCTAAGTGTAAAAAGTTTTGAAAATATTTTTACTCTGTTTTTGAAATACTTTGTCAAAAACATGAAGCACTTAGAAAAACTCATAAATCCCTGTTAGATACATTGTTCACCCATGCCTATTTTTGATATATGTCAAAGGGGGAGGAAAGGTCAAAGTTAAGAGTTGTAAATACAAGTATTCAGGGTTTTAGGGGGAGTATGAAAAATAAATATTTATTTCAACTCTACATTTATTCTATTCATAAATAGTTATACTTCATTGCTTAAACCTTTTGTGCTTAAACTGCTATCTTTTTCCTTAACTTTGAATTGTGTTGCCATAATCAAAAAGGGGGAGATTGTTGGTGCAGGAAGCACCAGATCGAACCTTGTTTTGATATTGGCAAAGGATTCAAAGTTAAGGGTTATTTGTTGTCTAACAATGCTGCTTGAGAGTGCAGGAAACAAAGTCCTAGCGAAGGGCTGCTAGGCACCTGACGATGGGCTGTCAGGAAACCAAGTCCTGGCGAAGGGCTGCTGGGCAAAAACCAAGTCCTGGCGAAGGGCTGCTGGGCGAAACTCAAGACCTGGCGAAGGGCTGCTGGGCAAAAACCAAGACCTAGCGAAGGGCTGCCGGGCAAAAGTCCAACTGGAGGATCCGGTTGGCACCAGGTAAATTCTCCCGAGAGGAGTAGGTGAGGACGCGTTCCCCTTGAGGGAACATTAGGCGTCGGTTCGACCTAGGGCTCCATTTTGGAGATCCAAAGTCAGAACCAAGAAAGCTAAGGCTGTTTTAACTAACTTATTATTTGCTGTTTTGGACTAACCCTGGATGCAGGACCGAAGGACTGTGTTTCTGCAGCTCAGAGAGCATCAAAGGAGTGAGGCCGCAGCTGAGTAGGGCGCCCCGGATGTGTCGGGCGCCCCAGAGTCAACCCAAAGTCAGCAGAGAGGTAAACGCCCCGACAGCAGCGCAATTGGGGGCGCCCCGCGTGTGTCGGGCACCCCGCATGTCAGGCGCCCCGCGTGTCTCGGGCGCCCACTGTGCCACGCCACTGAAGGCTGCTGCAGCTCACTCTCGCGAAGCCCTGAAGATGACGCTTTGACCGGTCAACCGGGCGCCCCGCGCGCGTCGAGCGCCCCGGTCAAAGCTGATCCCGAAGACGAAGAGATCAGCCTTGACCAGAGGGCTCGCCGGATCAAGAGCCACGTGGGGGGTGCCCCGAGCATGTCGGGCGCCCCCTGCCCTATATAAAGAGGGCCTCGACCCTATTCTTGAACAACCAATTCCTTCGACAATTCTACGCTCTTCCGCTTCCACGACACGCTCCAGAAAGCTGCCAACTCAAGCCGACGACGTCCCGCTGCTCCAGAACTTCAATCTTCACCGGACGTCGGTAACAAGAGTTGTATTTAAGTTTACGAGAATATTTTTATTATTATTTGTGTGTAAACTTTTGCGAACTTATAGAATTGCCCGCAGAAAACGGTCAACGACCGTGGGCCTTGGAGTAGGGGTCGACCCAGGCTCCGAACCAAGTAAACCGGCTGTGTTTGCGTTGTTGTGTTCTCTTTTATTTCCGCTGCGCACCCGCTCTTTTTAAATCCGAACGAATTGCGACATTCACCCCCCCCCTCTCTCGCATTTCTCGATCCAACAAATTCTATAATCGCACAAAAGGTTTACAAATTTCAGTACAAGAATATTGCAGTAAATGAAAAGAACTACACTTTTCGTTGCCGACGCCCGGTGTGGATCGTACATCAGAGCAGAGGGTCATCATCTACACTGGAATCTCGAGATCGGAGTTTGCCGGAGCGGAGCGCTTGAACGAAAAGATTTGGAGCATTAGAAAGTTGTTGTTCTGAAGCCTTGGGGTCGAGCCCCTTTTATACTGCTCCTGGGGCCGCCTGAGACATCGGGGGAGCCTGACACGTGCCTTCATCTGTGGAAAACTCAATCCGCAGCTTGGTCAGCGCCTATCCCCTTTGACTCGGCCTCTGGAGCTGACTGGGGGGGGGGGGCGCCCGGGACCTCCTGGGCACCTAGCTTGACTTGGTCAGCTGGCTTCGTGGCTGATTTGCTTCGATTACCTCTTTGGCTTTGACCTTAGGCGCGCGGGACCTTTGGGGCGCCTAGCCCAGTGTAGTTTCGAAGCGTTCTTGCTTCCTTGTAGTTTTGGCATTGACCTTGGGCGCCTGGGACCTCCCGGGCGCCTAGCCCAGTTTCCTACCCCCTTCCTTTGGGGCATTCTGAGCTGCAGAAACACACTCCTTCGGTCCCTGCAACCAAGGTTAGTTCCAAAACATGCAAAGCAAGAATATTAGTCAATATTTACAGCCATAGCTGTCTTGGTTTTGATTCGGGTCTCCCAAATGGAACCCTAGGTCGAACCGACGCCTACTGTTCCCTCGACGGAGAATGCTCCCTCACCTACTCTTCTCAGGAGAGTTTACCTTTTGCCAAGCGGCTCCTCCGGTTAGACTTTTCCCCAATCCCTTTGACCAGGTCTTCGTGCCCAACTTACGGTCAGGTCTTCGGTGCCCAGCCCCTTACTAGGACTTCTTGCCCAGTCCTCGACCAGGTCTTCTTTGCCTGACTTCCGGTTAGGTCATCTTGCCCAGTCCTTGACCAGGACTTCTTTGCCCAGCCCTTTACCAGGACTTTTTGCCTAGTGCACCTAGGACTTCTTTGTTGGAGCAATCGGCCCTAAGATGGTCCGGTGTGACCATGGGTTTTGATGTTTGGGCAAAGGGTTTAAGTTAGGCTTACACTTGTATTCTTATATGCGTATGTTGAGTGTGCAGGTTGTACAGGTTACGCATATAGACCGGACTGGACGGCCTCAGTACGGTGAAGGATGGCATGGAGGCCAGCTGGAGGCTGGCGTGCGCATCTGAGGGACCTTGGAGAGCAGGGATGATGAGCTGATGGGCGCGGACTTTGAGGCGTACGTGAAGGGTGGCATGGAGGCAAACTGGAGGTTTGCGTGCGCATCCGAGGGACGAGGGCCGAAGATGAAGAGGGCGCGAAGGCAACAGTCGAGGCTGCGGAGGAGGAGTCAGTCGAGTCGTGAGGATCGAGTGCTGTGTGAATGTACTCGGGAAAGGGTTCAGCTAGGGACCAGTCGACTGCCCTAGGGGCAGTCGACTGGTAGGTGGCTGGTGAGCTGGCTAAAATTCGAACGTTGGGGGTGCAATGGTCGAATTTGGCTGGCACCAGTCGACTGCCCTGGGGGCAGTCGACTGGTAGCGAGAAATCAGCCCCGAGTCTTATTTAAAGAGGACTTCGTGGTGGCTGAGTTTCTTGACGAAACCTACTTGGGTAAAGCCGGTTAGTAGTCTACTGTGTTCACAAAGTGTCCAAGGTGTTGTGGTGAGGTTTCTCCACCCACAAGGAGCGACACTTGATAGCAGGAGGTTATCCGGGGAGTGATCCACCGACGGATTGTTGGATTAGTCACCCGGCCGGGGTGGATACCAACTAAATACGGTTTGTTAGCGTTGTTCCTTTGTTTTTATTGTTTATTATTATTGTTTCCGCTGCGCATACTAACAACGTAGGAAGAACAAGCCGTGATTTGCTTTTCACCCCCCTCTAGCAAGGCGTATCGATCCTAACAATTGGTATCAGAGCAAAGGACCGCTCTTGATCGGACTAACCGCCGAGGGAGCATACGCTAGAGGAAATGGAAGGTGAAGGTCCACTTGGGGACGAGATCTACACACCACCGGCCTACAACAGTGAAGATTTTGCATATTGGAAAGCGAGGATCGAGACGTGGTTCGGAATGGATTGGGCATGTCGAATTGCGCTTGAAGAGCCCTTCGAAGTGCCAAAGGACAAGCATGGGAAGAAGCTTCGTCCTAGATATTGGGACAAAGAGCAACAAGAACAATTCCGGGCCAATGAGAAGGTAACAAATATTTTGGTTGATATATTACCTAACGACATCTTGAGTTGTGTAGGGTCATATCAAAGTGCATGTGAATTATGGAGCAAGGTGAAAGAGTATCATGAGACTCCTACAAAAATTCAAGAGCCTAAGGAGAAAAGCCCCGTGATTCAAGAAGAGGAGGAAGAAAGTGAAGAATCGTCAACCTCCTCAAGAGAAGAAGAGGAAGAGGTCTCCACCTCAAGGATTGAGGGGGAGGAGAGATCCACTTCCATGCCGGATCAAGAGGAGGCATCCACATCATCAAAAGTTGAAGAAGTCTCTACCTCCACCAAAGCAAGGAACAAAGATCACATTATATGCTTTGGTTGCAATGAAAAGGGGCACTACAAGGATAAGTGCCCAAAAGGTAAAAAGGAGGTACTCTCTAAACCCGGGTCCATTCGATTAAAATCTAACATGAATTGTAGGAATGGAGGAGCCCAAGAGAGAAAAATGAAGATTAGATGCTTCACATGTGGTGAGCTAGGACACTACCACACCAAGTGCCCAAAGAAAGGTGAAATAAAGAAAATGGAGCATCTAAGAAGATGGGAAAAAGAAGAAAGAAGGAAGAGAAGAAGCTCATAACAAGGAAGGACTACAAGGGTAAGGGAGGTACCCTCTAACCCTAGTTTAAAAAGAAATTCGATTTCAAATTCTTCTTTACATTTCAAAAATCATGTTAATTACCCACCCATGCATGCTAGAACTCATGAGAATTGTTTATTTGTGCATAGTCATGGATTTAAGTACAATGATAGGACTAAGGGTAAAAAGGTAGATCATAACCCTAAGAAAAGCATGCATCATGATAGACCTAAGACTTGGGTACCTAAGGATCAAGGCATTGACCCCAAGAAGGGGAGACAAATGCCTAAGAAAATGGATAGGTCTAGGAATGTCCAAAGTGGACATATGGAATCCAAGGTTAGAGGGCTAAAAAGGGAAAATCAAGCCTTAAGGGAAAGACTTAATACGTTAGAGAAGACCTTAGAAAGATTCAAGATTGGATCTAAAGGTCTAGACATGGTGTTGGGTAGCATCAAACCCAACTATGATAGGTCGGGTTTGGGCTATCAATCCAAGACCTCCAAGGGCAATGGAAAGAAGGATGCTGGGAAAGCATACAATCTTAGTAAGGAGGGAAGTGTTGGTGCAAGTTGCATCAATGATGTTCCTCTTGAAGTGTTTTAATGTTTGACAATACACTTAAGTCAGTGATACACTAAACAGACAAAGGGGAGAAAAAGTGAAGTAACCAAAGCTGAAGAAAAGTCCTAGTTAAACTAGGCATCGAAACCCCAAGTCCTAGTGAAGGGCTGCTAGGCACCTAGCGAAGGGCTGCTAGGTATTGTAACCTTAAGACCTAACGAAGGGATGTTAGGCACCTAGCGAAGGGCTGCTAGGTATCGTAACCCTAAGACCTAGCGAAGGACTGTTAGGCACCTAGTGAAGGACTACTAGGCATAGAAGACCTAGCGAAGGGCTGCTAGGCACCTAGCGAAGGGATGCTAGGCATAGAAGACCTAGCGAAGGATTGCTAGGCACCAGGCGAAGGACCGCTTGGTAACAAAGACCTAGCGAAGGGCTGCTAGGCACCTGGCGAAGGACTGCTAGGTAATGAAGTCTTGGTCCAAGGGACTGAGTAACTTAGTTGAGCGATGACTAAACAGGAGTAGAGACGAGTCAGGGTTTGGGCGTCTTGAGATCCGGAGTAATCGGAAGCTAAGCAAAAGTCCATCCGAAGGACTGGGTGGCAACCGTCTCCTGAAAGGAGTAGGTGAAGGGCGAGTTCTCGGGGATGAGAACTTGTGCCGGTTCGACCTAGGGTTTCGTGCAAATCCGAAGTCCGAACCAAGTCCTTAAGCTTAATATTATATGCATGTATGCTTTGTGTTTTTGTATCTTGCAGGTAACAAGAACCGGAGACAAAGCGCAGGGTGCTGCCCCAGTCTTGGGGGCGCCCCCAGTGTTGGGGGCGCCCCCATGCAACCAGGGCGCCCCCAGCAAGGGGGGCGCCCCCAGGTAACACTAAATAGGCATGTACGGTGATGTATGCAGAACAGGTGTCAACCGGGGCGCCCGGAGCATCCGGGGCACCCTAATTAGTAGCTGTTTTGCTGTTTCGAAGCCAGAACACAGGATAAGCCTCCACGGGGGCGCCCGGAGAATCCGAGGTGCCCTGGTCAACCATCCTATCACCAGCGATGAGGTAGGCGCAAGGATAAGAGTTGACCGAGTCTTCTGGGGTGCCCCCAGCGACCGGGGCGCCCCCAGGAGGCCTATATAAGGGGCCTCGACCCCTCAGCTTCAGACACAACTTCGAAGAGCAATTCTGATCATTCCGACCGACGACAACGCGCTAGAAACAAGGCTCTACGACCGGGAGGCTCCAGGAGGAAGTGCGCGGCACTTCGGAGGTCCAGATCGGCCGAGTTTCAAGTTTTTTTGTTCGGTTCACTTTCATTTATGCTGCACTTAACTTTTATATTATTGCTTGTGATTGTAAAATGTAAGACGGGTTTTCTCCGCCTCCGGAAATTCCGGATAGGAGACCATTAGTGGACTCACGCCGAGTACATAGGCCTTGGACGTACTGACCCAGGGGGGTCGGGAACCAAGTAAATAAATCCCGCGTGTCCTTGTATTATTGTTTTCTTCGTTTTGTTTGTTTTTCGTTGCTACTAACTCTGAATCTAGAATGAAGATCCGAAAGATTTCCGAATGGTTTATCGCAATCGATATTCACCCCCCCTTTATCGATGGCACCGGTCCTACAATTGGTATCAGAGCCGAGCCGCTCTTCACCGGACTAATCGCCGACGGAGCAAAGACGCCAGGAGTTGAGGGGGAGCCCAGGGGTGAATCAGGTATATTTTAATTTTAAAATGTCCAATTTTAAATTCCATATTATCTGTTTCACATGCAGGGAGAGAGGGCACTACAAAAACCAGTGCCCTACTCGTAAGATTCGGTCTACATCACCGGTGGCAAAGGAGGCACCAGCGCCAGGAAACCGGAGGGACAAAAGCCATATCAGATGCTTCAAGTGCGAAAAATACGGGCATTTCAAAAATAAATGTCCGGCGAAGGTACGCAAGATTTACATTCCAAAAGTCACAATCCTTAGATAATTCAGTTAATTTTTCTGAAAAATTAAATTTACTACATAGTAGATTAAATATTTTGCATGATAAATTACAAACTGTGAATACAACTAAAATATCAGAAATTAATTGTTTAATTCAAAATATCAATTCAGAAATTTCTAATATTAATTCTTCTAATATTAATTATGAAAATATTAATTCTGAAAATATTAATTCTGACAAAATTAATTCTGAAAATTTATCTGATAAAATTAATTCTGACAAAATTAATTCTGAAAATTTATCTGATAAAATTAATTCTGATAAAATTAATTCTGATAATCTTAATTCAGACAAAATTAATCCTAAGGATAATTCGGAATTCAAATTTGAAAATCCTAAGGATAATTCCGAATTCAAATTTGAAAATCCTAAGGATAAATCCAAATTCAAATTTGAATATCTTAAGGATAATTCAGAAATTAATTGTGAAAATCTTAAAGATAATCTAGATAATATTGAAAATTTATCTGAGGATAATTTTGAAGTTAAACTTCTCCTAGATAATAACTTAATCATAGATAATATTGAATATTACTATAAAACTTTAACTAGTGGCCCAATTTACACCACCTACTGTGAGAATATTGAAAAATCTGATATTGAGGAGGATATAGAATTTTCTAAAATAAAGGCCCTAATTAATGAAAATTACAAAAATTCAAATAAATCAAAATTATTAGAAAAACATGAAAAGAAAGATAAGAATGAAGAAGAAATTTTTGAAATAATGAAAATGATGAATTTAAACCCACAATTATTAATTAATCATCATAACCTTAATTGAATTATTAAATAATTCAGTTAAATTCAAATCAATTCAAATTAATTCAAATAATTCAATTAAAGTCGAATCAATTCGAATCTTAATTATTTAAATTCAAATTAAATTCGAATTAATTAAATCTTAATTATTTAAATTCAAATTAAATTCGAATTAATTAAATCTTAATTATTTAAATTCAAATTAAATTCGAATTAACTAAATCTTAATTATTTAAATTCAAATTAAATTCGAATTAATTAAATCTTAATTATTTAAATTCAAATTAAATTCGAATTAATTAAATCTTAATTATTTAAATTCAAATTAAATGCGAATTAATTAAATCTTAATTATTTAAATTCAAATTAAATTTGAATTAATTAAATCTTAATTATTTAAATTCAAATTAAATTCGAATTAATTAAATCTTAATTATTTAAATTCAAATTAAATTCGAATTAATTAATCTCAATTATTTAAATTTAAATTAAATTCGAATTAATTAAATCTTAATTACTTAAATTTAAATTAAATTCAAATTAATTAAATCTTAATTATTTAAATTAAATTAAATTCGAATTAATTAAATCTTAATTATTTAAATTCAAATTAAATTCGAATTAATTAATCTTTATTAAATATTAATTAAATTCAAATCAATTCTTAATAATTCTAATTCGAATTAATTAATTCTTAATAATTCAAATTCTTATCAATTAACTATTAAATAAGTCTAAATAATTCAAATTAATTCAACTTTAATTGATTCAACATCAATTAATTAATCCATAATCATTATAATCTCCAATTAATCCTTAAATAACTTAACTCGAACTAAACTAAAACCTTACCCAAACCGCAACAATTAAATTAATTAAATATGTCAAAGTGGGTTGACATATTCGCGGGTTCACACGACATGTATCAAATCGAGAATTTGATACATTTTAGAAACTTAAATAAAAAGCTTTGGACCTGTTTGACTCATGCATAATTGCCATGACATGTATCTGCTATTCTTTTAAAAAAAATATATGACATGTCATTCATATTTAAATTTTATGCATATATTCGAACGGCTATAGGAAAAAGAATAATTGAAACTTGATCAATCTAGTATTGGATGGCGGTGAGATGATAGTACGTTAGGGAAGCCAACTCTAATAAGATCAAGTACTTGGTCCTAGACTGGGAAACTAGCCGAAGCTACTGATCCAAAACCCAAACTAGTTAGACCAGAATTTTGCAAAAAGTAATTTTGAAAATGAAATTTCATTAAAAGGCTTTGTCAAGGAAAGGGTGGATGATCCCATAAGGCTACGGCCAAAGAAGGCCTAGTGCCTCGCCAAGACCTGGAAGCCAATTTTTGAAATTCAAATTCAAGTTACTTCTTGTCAAATTCAAATCTAACACAAGCTTCAATTAATTCTTAGAGTTAATAAATTGAGAAAAATAAATTAAGCATCTCACAATACACCTATAAGGCAACTATGCTTGTTGTATTGATACATCTAAAATGGGTGAGATGTTAAGGACTAATGAATTGAAAACTATTTTTCAAAATTGTTTTTCAAAATGGTAAAAATACTTTCCTAAAAATTTATTTTCAAAATAGTGCTTCAACATAATAATGTTTTTATGGAATTCATGCCTGTCTGTTTGATTATATATATTATTTTCCAAAATATATCTTTTCAAAAAAATTTGTTTGACTCACTCAATTAGACACAAGCCTCTTAGGACAACACTAAAGTTCCTTAAGGCACTTAGATAGAGTCAAATGGTGTTGGATGTAGGGGGAGTGTTTTCTTCTTTTATTAAAAAATATTTTTCGAAAACTGCACCTTAATTTGCATTACATATGTTTTCAAAATTATCTTCTTTCCAAATTGTGACTTCAAAATTTATCTACTTAAAAATTATCATTTTTTTACTTTGATAAACCCTAAAGACACAGAGGAAATGTCCACTTTATGATCTTCAAGGACTCCTAGGACGTGTCAAATTTAGGGGGAGTCTAACAAGTTTTAAATCATTTTGAAAATAATTCTTCTTAATCTGAATCAAACCTTAAGACTTAGAGGAAGAGTACTTGTGGTCAACAAGCTTCCCAGGACTAGGTCAAGTTTAGGGGGAGATCAAATTAAAAGAATTATTGAATATTTCAAGTGTTTTCATGAGCGATATTTTCAAAT
Organism: Boesenbergia rotunda; assembly: GCA_024364735.1. Classification (NCBI taxonomy): domain Eukaryota; kingdom Viridiplantae; phylum Streptophyta; class Magnoliopsida; order Zingiberales; family Zingiberaceae; genus Boesenbergia; species Boesenbergia rotunda. Next base: position 41,538 of record JAGFNQ010004650.1, read on the forward strand.
CCTGTAGAAAACATAAGTATTCTTTCAAAATAGTATCAATTTTCAAAAATTACTGTTGTTTTCAAAAGTTCATTTTTTAATAATATCCTGAGTTTGAAAAATCTTCCAGGACACTTAGGAAAATGTCCTTGTAGTCAACAAGGTTTCCTATGATTGTGTCAGACTGAAAGATAAACCAAATCAAGTAGTATCACTTTAAAATCTCTACATTCTTCAAAATTAACTTGCATCCTATTATTCTGTAACTTATGAAATTTTTCATAATATTTACTTGGGTTGAAAAATTTCCAGGACACTTAGGAAATATCCTTGTAGTCAACAAGGTCTCCCAGGATGGTGTCAGACTGGAAAATAAACCAAGTAAAATCTAATATTATTTCAAAAGTACCTAGTTTTCAAAAACTCAATATATTTTTCAAAAGTACTTATACTTTTCAAAAATTACTTATTATCTTTCAAAATATGATCTTTCTTCAAAAATAACTTACATTTTACAAGTACTTGCATGCTTCAAAGATCATCTTTCAAAATATTGTCTAATGTTTTCTGAGCTCATAATACTTAAGTATTAGTTTTATGGTATGTCTTCAAAATTTTATACTAAGTATTTTCAAATACTGTCATGGTTGGTGCAAGTATTATTTTTGATGTATGACAAAGGGGGAGAGGTGTGCTTAAGTTAGAAAATTTTCTCCCAAAAATCACACCTTGTAGTTTCAAAACTTTTTTCATTTTTTTCCAAGGATAGTGATTTAGCCCCTTTAAACCAATCTAACTTAAGTTATTGTCAAACATCAAAAAGGGAGAGATTGTTGGTGCAAGTTACATCAATGATGTTCCTCTTGAAGTGTTTTAATGTTTGACAATACACTTAAGTCAGTGATACACTAAACAGACAAAGGGGAGCAAAAGTGAAGTAACCAAAGCTGAAGAAAAGTCCTAGTTAAACTAGGCATCGAAACCCCAAGTCCTAGCGAAGGGCTGCTAGGCACCTAGCGAAGGGCTACTAGGTATTGTAACCTTAAGACCTAACGAAGGGATGTTAGGCACCTAGCGAAGGGCTGCTAGGTATCGTAACCCTAAGACCTAGCGAAGGACTGCTAGGCACCTAGTGAAGGACTACTAGGCATAGAAGACCTAGCGAAGGGCTGCTAGGCACCAAGCGAAGGGATGCTAGGCATAGAAGACCTAGCGAAGGATTGCTAGGCACTAGGCGAAGGACCGCTTGGTAACAAAGACCTAGCGAAGGGCTGCTAGGCACCTGGCGAAGGACTGCTAGGTAATGAAGTCTTGGTCCAAGGGACTGAGTAACTTAGCTGAGCAATGACTAAACAGGAGTAGAGACGAGTCAGGGTTTGGGCGTCTCGAGATCCGGAGTAATCGGAAGCTAAGCAGAAGTCCATCCGAAGGACTGGGTGGCAACCGTCTCCTGAAAGGAGTAGGTGAAGGGTGAGTTCTCGGGGATGGGAACTTGTGCCGGTTCGACCTAGGGTTTCGTGCAAATCCGAAGTCCGAACCAAGTCCTTAAGCTTAATATTATATGCATGTATGCTTTGTGTTTTTGTATCCTGCAGGTAACAAGAACCGGAGACAAAGCGCAGGGTGCTGCCCCAGTCTTGGGGGCGCCCCCAGTGTTGGGGGCGCCCCCATGCAACCAGGGCGCCCCCAGCAAGGGGGGCGCCCCCAGGTAACACTAAATAGGCATGTACGGTGATGTATGCAGAACAGGTGTCAACCGGGGCGCCCGGAGCGTCCGGGGCACCCTAATTAGTAGCTGTTTTGCTGTTTCAAAGCCAGAACACAGGATAAGCCTCCACGGGGGCGCCCGAAGAATCCGGGGTGCCCTGGTCAACCATCTTATCACCAGCGATGAGGTAGGCGCAAGGATAAGAGTTGACCGAGTCTTCCGGGGCGCCCCCAGCGATCGGGGCGCCCCAGGAGGCCTATATAAGGGGCCTCGACCCCTCAGCTTCAGACACAACTTCGAAGAGCGATTCTGATCATTCCAACCGACGACAACGCGCTAGAAACAAGGCTCTACGACCGGGAGGCTCCAGGAGGAAGTGCGCGGCACTTCGGAGGTCCAGATCGGCCGAGTTTCAAGTTTTTTTGTTCGGTTCGCTTTCATTTATTCTGCACTTAACTTTTATATTATTGCTTGTGATTGTAAACTGTAAGACGGGTTTTCTCTGCCTCCGAAAATTCCGGAAAGGAGACCATTAGTGGACTCACGCCGAGTACATTGGCCTTGGACGTACTGACCCAGGGGGGTCGGGAACCAAGTAAATAAATCCCGCGTGTCCTTGTATTATTGTTTTCTTCGTTTTGTTTGTTTTCCGCTGCTACTAACTCTGAATCTAGAACGAAGATCCGAAAGATTTTCGAAAGGTTTATCGCAATCGATATTCATCCCCCCCTCTATCGACGGCACCGGTCCTACAGGAAGGTCTAAGGGTGGTAAGGGGATGCCATCCAAGGGTAAAGAGAGTGACCTAACCAAGGACAAGGTATCCAAGGTTAAAAAGGTCTATTTTGTAGGCCAAGAGTCACCGGTGGCACACCGGTGTGGCCTAGTTTGGATTGAGTCACCTAGGGAGGTGGCTAAGGCTAAGAGCTCAAGGGGGAGCTCTAGGAGCCTTTGGGGTCCATGGTAAATGGATCTCAAAAATTTCTCCCTTAGGAAATTAGGTGAAATGTGTCACAAAGGGTTGGGAGACTTGGGTAAGTCTTAATCCTAGATTTTGGCACATCAAAAGGAGAATTTAGGGAGAAAAGGTGAGAAAGGAGTTATAATTCACAAAATTGAGGTTTAATGGTGAAATACCATGTATTTCAGTGGTAGAAAAGAATTGTGATCAAGGAGAAGAGAATGCATTGAAGAGAAGTGAGAATTAGAACCTCTGGGATGAGTTTATTTGATACACTTTGGAAGAAGTAGAGTTTTGTGCCAATCTTGGGATCCAGAGTACATTTATTTGGAAACGTATTTTTCCCAAGTAGATATTGGCCTCACAAATCTCCCCACAAAATTTCATAATTTTTGGAGATTTGTGGAATTAACTAGGCATTACTGAAATTGGGGCTGAAAATCTGAAATTCAGGTATCAGTCGACTGCCCTGGGGGCAGTCGACTGGTCCGAAGTGAATTCAGCCCCGAAAACATTCTGTGAGGTTTGGGAGTCGACTGCCCCATGGGCAGTCGACTGGTCCGTAGGTTAAAATTGAAAATGAAAATGTTGGCTAATCAGAAATTGCAAACTTGGTTATGGGATATGGTTTAGGATTAAAATTCTTGGTTTTGATTTCATATTCCTTGAATAAAATGTTATCCCATGATTTGATAAGAATTTATTGGATTTTATGGAAATCAAGAAGGATTGATAAGGTTCCCTAGGTATCTAAAATTTAGAGGTTAAACAGGGAACATTGAGGACAATTCCATGTGTCGAATTATGATGGGTAGATTTGACAAACACATGGAATTAGAAACGAATTTGAAAGTTGATACTTAATGCAAAATCCTTAAGAAACTTAGATGTGTACCAAAAGTCAAGCACACTTGATATTTCCATGATATCATATTTTTCTAGGATAGGGTATATCCTAGCAAGTGTGCTTGCAAACTTTAGAGCTTTTAGACTTTTGTTGAGTTCTTTTTGGCACTTAGGGAAAGATTACCTCGGGCAATGCTATAAGAGTGTCAAAGGGGGAAGAACTCAGGTGTTGGGTTGTGTATGACTCAACGTGGTGTTTAGGAGGTTAAGTTGGGTAGAACTTGACCTGGGAAAAATGAAAATTGGGAGAAGACATGGGTAAAGGGGGAGGTTGCCTCCTAGTTGCTTTGATTTTCATTTTGAAATTTTTGGGTTTTGTGTCGAACTTGGGAATGGTGATAGATACATGGGTAGATGTATTTTTCCCAAGTAGGTATGGGTACCACAAAGTTCTCCATGAAATTTGGGAATTTTTGGAGATTTGTGGAATTTCTGGTGCGTTTCTAAAATTCGGCCAGAAAACTGATTATCAGAGTATCAGTCGACTGCCCTGGGGGCAGTCGACTGGTCAGGGCTGGTGTGGGTATCCAGCAGCTGACTTGGGTCCAAGTGATAAGAAACATGTGTATGGGGGTCTAGTACACTGTGTTTAGGATCATTGGGGATTAAAAGAACCAATAATTGGGATATTTTTGATGTATGGCAAAGGGGGAGAAGTTTGAGTTTAAGTTGGGAAACCAAACTTACCTTTGCTAGAAACCCTAGGTTTAGGGGGAGTTGAGATTAAGGGGGAGCATGGTTGCTTCACTTGAGCATGGTTGCTTCACTTTTGGCGTAAGGGGAACCTTGGAGAGGTTCTTAAAAAGCCTTTGTAAGTCCAGTGTAGGGGGAGCTTGGGAAAAGCTTTAAAAAGCCCATTTTGGTGAAAAGTCCTAACTAGGAGAGTTAGGTGGGTAAAAGTCCTAGCTTGGAGGGCTAGGTGTAGAAAATCCTAACTTGGAGGGTTAGGTGTGGGATGCCTTGGGATAGGATCCATTTTTGCATTGCATATGCATTTTGTTTTAGCATGATTTTTACTATTGACTGCTATCTTGCTTTCCTAACTTAAACGGATTGCCAAACATCAAAAAGGGGGAGATTGTTGGAGCAATCGGCCCTAAGATGGTCCGGTGTGACCATGGGTTTTGATGTTTGGGCAAAGGGTTTAAGTTAGGCTTACCCTTGTATTCTTATATGCGTATGTTGAGTGTGCAGGTTGTACAGGTTACGCATATAGACTGGACTGGACGGCCTCAGTACGGTGAAGGATGGCATGGAGGCCAGCTGGAGGCTGGCGTGCGCATCTGAGGGACCTTGGAGAGCAAGGACGATGAGCTGATGGGTGCGGACTTCGAGGCGTACGTGAAGGGTGGCATGGAGGCAAACTGGAGGTTTGCGTGCGCATCCGAGGGACGAGGGCCGAAGATGAAGAGGGCGCGAAGGCAACAGTCGAGGCTGCGGAGGAGGAGTCAGTCGAGTCGTGAGGATCGAGTGCTGTGTGAATGTACTCGGGAAAGGGTTCAGCTAGGGACCAGTCGACTGCCCTGGGGGCAGTCGACTGGTAGGTGGCTGGTGAGCTGGCTAAAATTCGAACGTTGGGGGTGCAACGGTCGAATTTGGCTGGCACCAGTCGACTGCCCTGGGGGCAGTCGACTGGTAGCGAGAAATCAGCCCCGAGTCCTATTTAAAGAGGACTTCGTGGTGGCTGAGTTTCTTGACGAAACCTGCTTGGGTAAAGCCGGTTAGTAGTCTACTGTGTTCACAAAGCGTCCAAGGTGTTGTGGTGAGGTTTCTCCACCCACAAGGAGCGACATGTGATAGCCGGAGGTTATCCGAGGAGTGATCCACCGACGGATTGTTGGATTAGTCACCCGGCCGGGGTGGATACCAACCAAATACGGTTTGTTAGCGTTGTTCCTTTGTTTTTATTATTTATTATTATTGTTTCCGCTGCGCATACTAACAACGTAGGAAGAACAAGCCGTGATTTGCTATTCACCCCCCCCCCCTCTAGCAAGGCGTATCGATCCTAACATTCTTCCTGCACACTCAGTGAACAAGTTAGATAACAATAACAGGTTAACTTCTGAACCCTTTGCCATTATCAAAACTGTAATGCTCGCCTTTTTGCCACACCTCACGGTGTGGCGAGAGGCGGCGTTACACTAACATACATAGACATATGAACATCTTAATGCAGCGAAATAATTTTTTTTCCTTCTTAAACACATGCGTTTAACCATGCAGCTAATACATGAATTATATATATATGCCTAAATTGTCATTCATGAACATGGTGACATTGTATCTTAGCATATTATCGACATACATAGCATCAAGACATAAACATTTCATAACCTATCCAAAAGCACCATAAGTTGCAAGTAACTTATTCATGAGCATCATAGGCAGTAAGTCATTTCTTAGGCATAACTATCATATGTATAGCATAGAACCAAAGGAGGCATTTCAAACACAAGACAGACGATAAGTGTAAATAGAAGAATTTTTTTTTCCATGTCACTGCCACACACATACTCTTGCCTCTCCTGCTGCTTCCCTTAGTAACCTCGTGCTTGATCTGCGGTATAAGAAAATAAGACTATAAGCACATAGGCTTAGTAAAACCCTTTCCTACTCACAAAATCCATACGTCACATAAACATCAACATACTTATCATGGCATTAGTCTTAACATGAACATAAACATAAACGTACTTATCATAGCATTATTCTTAACATGAATATAAACGTAAACATACTTATCATGGCATCATTCTTAACATGAATATAAACATAAACATACTTATCATGACATCATTCTTAACATGAACATAAACATAAACATACTTATCATGACATCATTCTTAACATGAACATAAACATAAACATACTTATCATGACATCATTTTTAACATGAACATAAACATAAACGTACTTATCATAGCATTATTCTTAACATGAACATAAACTTAAACATACTTATCATGACATCATTCTTAACATGAACATAAACATAAACATACTTATCATGGCATCATTCTTAACATGAATATTAACATAAACATACTTATCATAGCATTATTCTTAACATGAACATAAACGTAAACATACTTATCATGGCATCATTCTTAACATGAACATAAACATAAACATACTTATCATGGCGTAATGCATAACATGAATGGATGCATGAGTCAATGCATATATCATAAGGATGCTTAATTTGAAAACCATAGTTATAAATACTTAAACATAATCATCACATCATGGGGGTCCCCGGCTTGTACCACATACATACATCATATGCGCGCATCCCTAAGTAAATACAAGGTAGCAAATCTCGACCTACTAGGGTAAGGACAGCTACGGTAGTCCTAGAACCGAGGCGTTCTTAAGGTGCCCATCCCTGTTGGACAGCTTCGGTAGTCCCAGAACCGTGGACAGCTTCGGTAGTCTAGAACCGGGGCGTTCTTAAGGTGGCCATCCCTTGGAATCTTACTTTGGTCCGGTACAAGCCCATTCATAAAAATAAAATACTTCACATGCTTCATCATTCATAAAACATTCTTAGCATAAACATAATCTTGTTTCATGAAACTTGACATAAGAATAGGAACAGCTACGGTAGTTCCAGAACCGTGGACAGCTACGGTAGTCCAGCACCGAGGCGTTCTTAAGGTGCCCATCCCTTAGCATGACATAGACATACTTAACATTTCATCATTCATCTTAACATCATGATGCCTTAAAGGCATAAACATTCATCATCATTCATTATCTTCATTCATAAGGTATGTCATTCCTACATCATTTTGTCTTAGAGTCATGATCATCATTTTCATTCATCATCTTCATTCTTAACCATGACATATGTACATATCATTCATAAAGCATGGCATACATACATATCATTCATAAAGCATGACATACATACAGATCATTCATAAAGCATGACATACATACATATCATTCATAAAGCATGCATACATACATATCATTCATAAAGCATGACATACATACATATCATTCATAAAGCCTGGCATACATACTTAATTAGCATCTTAATTCATACAGCATGCATGATCATGGTACATAGGAAAACATGCCTAGATCTTTTCCTACATGATACATATTCCCTGGGTTCATGGCACAAGGTCTAAACATTTATGAATAATCATAGCACATGCCCTAACATACAAAGTCATGATACATCTTACATAAAGCTAGGGTTTTGGGGTCACATAAAAATTCTTACAACATACCTAATCATATGCATACATCCTAGTAACCATAACAAGTATCTTTGAAAACTTAACCCAACCCAAACCCTAAGTTCCAAGGTTGGCCGAAAGTTCCATATAAGATGGCTCCATCATTCAATCAACATAAAAGATTCCATGAGTAAAATATAACCCATACATTACATACAAAACCATAGGGAGCCATTAAACCCCATAATTGGAGCTAACCCTAATTTCCTTGCCCTAGAATTGCTCTTGGCCGAAACCCTAAAGGCATAATTCCATGGGAAAAAATTCATATAACACACAATTAGTATCCATTAGACCATAGAGGAACATATAAACATGCTTGAAGGGTTGAATATTAAATCTAACCATAGGACATGAAGGGTGGCCGAAACCCTAAAGAGCTTTAGGGTGCCACAAACTTTCCCTAAGTCATAATCTATACCTTACATATCATAATAAAACATTAAGGAGCATGAATAAGAGTTTACATCATCCCTAAGCCCCCTTTCAAGCCTTGGCCGAAACCCTTAAAAAGCCCTAGCCCTAGTTTTCTTCACATATAGTCCAAACAAATTCTTATATCATGAAATCAACTTGAAAAACCATTATACCACAGGTGAGGGGGTCTTACCTTTCTTGATCTTGATTATAAACCTTGAATAGAGAAGCCAAAAGAATTCCCTTGACCTTAGACTACCCCTATCCCTTGTAGCCTTGTAGAAAGCCCTTAGATCTTGAAGAAGAGGTCTCCTTGTGAAACTTTTGTTAGTGATATGAGAGAAGTGTCCTAAGGCAATCGCCTTATGATTGTAAACATTTATTTTAATAAATGATAATTCACTATTTGAGTATACATATTTGTGTATTTGATTGGGATCTTAAACTCATCTACTGAATGTCCGCAATATAATTCACAGCATAAGAGAATTTGTGATGGGATCACAACTAGTGATTATCTCTACATGTGCAATTGTGAAGTATTCAAAGTATCCCTAGTCGATGAATTGATAAAAATGGACACTATCAATTCTGTTGAGACTAGCATGGGTTATTCTCTAATCAAGTGATTCTCACTGGCTGGTGATATTGGGATGTCCGGAGATAAACATGGATGCTAGTTAAGGGAACTAGTTCATTGGAGTGACTAGCTGTAAAACTTCATATGGTAATCTATAAAGATATGTCACTGAAGTTATTACTGCAGCTTAAGTGCGATGTTCCTTTGACTTGCGGTGTTCAAGTCATCTTGGTCATGGAGACTTATACTTTAACATCTTAAGCAAGCATCTCCAAGGAGGTGTAGACCCAGGATGATTGGGTTTAAGCCGAAGTGCCCGAAGATGTTTGAACAGCCTACAAAGGATTCACCACTCCTTGCGAGGAGATGTATACCCAGGCCTATCATCGGATTGTTACTCAAAGCCTCTGGCCAGAGCATATCATGTTTAGAGTGCGAGTCTCTTAAATACATGAGAGTAATTAGAAATCCAAAGGACAAGAAAGACATTACTTGGGCTAGGTGTGACGTGGTCAGCCTAGTGGGGACTGACACAAATAGACCATGTCCTGAACCAAGTGGGTATAAGATGGTGAAGGGAATGGGGCACGATTCATTAGAGCTGCTGAAGGGTTTCGGAATTACTTTTGAGGTCAAACCGTTGATCTTTCGATTAATTAGGGGTCATGATGTACTACTAGGTGCCACTCATGACCGTTCTATAATTGGTTAATTATAGACGACCAACATAAATCGAAAGCCTATTTAGTCACACGCACTACGAGTAATCCGAGGGATTTAAAACGAGTTGAAAATTGGATTTTTCAATCAAGAGAAATAAGTCGAATCTGAGTTAATCAGAGGCGCAACGGAAACTTAAAATGGCTAAGTCTTTTGAAGGCTTATTGGGCGAATTAATTGAGTTTAATTCGCGATCGGTTCGGCTCGGTTTGGCCGGCCAAAGAGGGTGTTAACCCCCTTTGGTTTGGCCGACCATTAAAAGGGGATAAAACCAATTTATTTGGTTTAATTAATAAAATAAATCTAGCGCGATTTGTTTTATAAATTATGGATAAATAAATTTTTGTAAAGAAATTTATATAAATAAATTTATAGAAATTTATTCTTTTATGGAAATTAAAATGATCCATGAAATGCTTTATTTTAATTTTATAAAATCAATTATGAATTGATTTTTCCATAATAAGAAAGTTTATAAATTTCTTATAAAATTTATTCTATAATAAAAGGAGAAGAAGTATTTGTTTTATTATAAAGTTAGTTATAATAAAACTTGGTTTAAACGGAATAATTCATAAGAGAATCCATAGGATAAATTTGTTATGAAAATTCCGTTAAGAGGGAGACTTGGCAAGGGAGATGGCACTATATAAAGGAACCAAAGGCATGCCCTTAATCCTAATAGAGTAATCAAGAGATTAATTCTCTCCCTCTCTCTCTCTTATTCTCTCCTTCCCCCTTCCCCTTAGGGCCGGCGCCCACATCCCTCCTCCTAGGGTCGGCACCCAAGCTTCCTCCACCTAGGGCCGGCGCTTCCTCCTCCTAGGGCCGGCGTAAGCTTCCATCAAGAAGGAGCCGAAGAAGAAGAAGAAGAAGAAGAAGATGTGGATCGCATCTCCTTCCTTCCCAGAATTTAGATTCCGATTCTTGGTGGTTAGTTTCCATTCTTTTCTCTTGTTGTTCTAGTTGTGCCTTTAGAGAATCTAGTAGTTCTCGTCGGCACAAAACTCGTGACTTTGCGAAGTCATCCCGAAGAGAACTCGGCGTGGACGCGAATAGAGGCGGAGCTTCCAAGGGACGCTACGGTTGGATCTCGTCCCTTACTTCGAGTTACACAAGGTACTTAGTAAATTAGTTTACTTTTCCACAAAGTTTTAATTTATGACCATGTCAACACATCATAAGGTTGCATGCTAGATACGTAGTTAAAATAATTTATGAAATTATTTTATGCTAATTCTTCCGCTGCACGTAAAAATTTAAAATTTTACGAACCCGTATCCTTGTCAACATGCACCCGGTCCCAACAACTTTTCCAAAGGGAAACCCTCCTTGTAGGTTTCGGCTAGGAGGAGAAAGAAAATGAGAAGAAGGAGTTTTGGTGGATGAAGAGACAAATGCTTAAGTGTCAAGGTGTCTCTTCCATTCCTCCCTCTTATATACTAGATGAAGGAGGCAAGTGAAGAGACATGATGTTATGACTCTTCACATCCTTTAGCCTCAACTAAAATCCCTTCCCTTTTCCACTAGCACTCCCTTGCTAGGTGAATTGGTTAGTACATGCATGATGGTATACTAGGTCCAAGGTTCAATCCTTTGTGCATGCACTTTATATTATTTTTTTCTATTATTTTCGAAAATCCCCCTAAGACCCACCCATAATCATGCTAATATTCCTAATTAAAACCCATTTATATTTATATTAAATTCTACCTAAAATCAATTAATAACCATGGTACTAGAAAAACCCATATAAGGCCCATTAGTACTTAGCGTCTCAATTTAAATGGGAAAATCATGGATAATTAGGCTATAGTTCCTACTAGTATTTCTAAGTTCCTCGAAAACTACCTAGACATGATCAATATTTTAAAGAAAATATTAAGAGAGTTTTTCGGGTCGTTACAAAAACCCAGGTTTGACTTAGGTGCTGCCTGCACCAACAATCTCCCCCTTTTTGATTTATGGCAACCCGGTTCAAAAAGTTAAGTTAAACATACAGAAAAATAGGTAAAGTACCAAATTTAATTTCCTCCCCTGGAAGAAATCTCCCCCTGAGTTTTTCAATTATTCGTGGGGTTTTTGAAAATGATTCTAAGTCTAAAATTGAAAAGGGTTTTCAGGTTTTCAATACTTAGAAAATTTTCAAACGAAAGGATTTTTAAGTTAGAAAAAGATTTTCCAAACTATTTTGAGTTGGGCACTTAGAAAATTTTTTCAGCACATCTAGCTTTTAGCACTTAGAAAATTTTCAGGAGAATTTTGAAATTATAACTTAGACAAATTTTCAGAGAAATTTTAGAGCAAGTACTTAGAATATTAACTTTCAAAAGGAACTTAAGTACTTAGAGAACTTTACTTTTTGAAAAAGGAGATAAGGGTTTTGAAAAAAATTAATTTGAAAAAAAATTAACTTTTAAAACCCCTTCTTTTCTCTCCTTTCCAATCTCTCCCCCTTTGCCATATATCAAAAAAATATAGCAAAAAACTGAGTAATAAAAATACGGTGTTGTACTGAACCAGTTCTAAGTTTAAACTGGACCAAATCAATTCAAATTTTCTCTTTCGGGTCCTATCTAACCCAATTAGCTATTTACTAACTGTTATAAATAGTTGCTTTTGTTAGGGTTAGTCAATTTAAGTGATTTGATCAAGTTAGATTTTTCTAAGCTTGACACTTAATCTGATTACTATTTAGTTGGTATTTAGTGCCCCAATTACTGCAGATGCACTGACTTAAAGCATCTTTAATCAAGGCATAGACCTAAGCATCTCAACCCAGTCTAGGTTATCAATCAAAAGTATCCTAAGATGCTTGTGTGATTTTAAAAAAAAATAGAAAAAAAATGATTTTGCAAATAAAATAAGTTAAGAAATAAAATATAAAGAAACATAAGTAGAGCAGTCCTATTCTACCAAGCATAACCCTAACTGTCTTCTTAGTGAGCTGAACTCAGACTCAGGTAAGGGTTTGGTGAAGATATCAGCTAAGTTAGATTTTGAGTCTACATGCTTAAGGACTATCTCATCCCTGGCTACATGATCTCTTACGAAGTGGTGTTTGACTTCTATGTGTTTAGTTCTAGAGTGTTGGATTGGATTCTTAGTTAGATTAATTGAACTTATATTATCAATGTAGACTTGGGTTTGGGTGTATTCAAGTTGGAAGTCTTTAAGAGTGTGAATCATCCATAAGAGTTGTGCTACACACTCTCCTAAAGCAACATACTCAACTTCGGTTATGGATAAAACTACGCAGTGTTGCTTTCTACTGCACCAACTTACTAGACTATTTCCTAAAAGTTGGCAGATTCTACTTGTGCTCTTTCTATCTAGTTTGCAACCAGCATAGTCAGAATCTGAGTATCCTGACAGGTCAAAAGTTGAGGCCCTAGGATACCAAATCCCTACATTTAGGGTGCCCTTGATGTATCTATGTATTCTTTTTAGGGTTGCTAAGTATGTTTCCTTAGCATAGGTTTGGTATCTAGCACACATTCCTACAGCAAAAAGGATATCAGGTCTGCTGGCTGTAAGGTAAAGTAGACTACCAATCATACTTTTATATAGTTAAAGATCTACAGGTTTACCATCAGGGTCACTATCTATTTTTACATTTATGGTCATAGGGGTATTTATGCTTTTGGAGTTATCCATTTTAAATTTCTTTATTAACTCCTTGGCATATTTGGATTGATGGACATAATTTCCATCCCTAGTTTGCTTAATTTGTAATCCTAAAAAGAAGTTGAGCTCACCAACTAAGATCATTTCGAATTCGTTTTCCATTATTTTTACAAATTCTTTTAAGAAATTTGAGTTGGTGGATCCAAAAATTATATCGTCAACATAGATTTGGGCAATAAAGATGTCTTTTTCTAAGGTTTTAACAAAAAGGGATGAGGCAATTTGTCCTTGGTTAAATTCCTTAGAAATGAGGTAGGTTGATAGGCGTTCATACCATGCCCTAGGTGCTTGTTTTAGTCCATACAGTGCTTTATTGAGTTTGTAAACATGATCAGGTTTTTCTAAGTCCTCAAAACCAGGGGGTTGTCCTACATACACTTCTTCCCTAATAAACCCATTCAGAATGGTGGATTTTACATCCATTTGGTAGAGTTTAAAACCCTTATGGGCTGCAAAGGCTAGCAACATCCTAATAGACTCAAGTCTGGCTACTGGGGCATAGGTTTCGTCATAGTCTAACCCTTTGACTTGACTGAACCCTTTAGCTACTAAGCGGGCTTTATTTCTAACAATTTCCCCATGGTCATTTACCTTATTCCTAAACACCCACTTAGTGTCAATAATGGATTTGCCCTCAGGTTTAGGTACTAGTTCCCAGACGTGGTTCCTTTCAAATTGGGCTAACTCCTCTTGCATTGCTATGATCCAATCGGGATAAGGTAAGACTTCCTCTATAGTCTTAGATTCAATTTTTGAAATCAGTGCAATTTGACTAAGATTTCTATAGGAAGACCTAGTTCTGACTCCAAAGGTTGGATCACCCACAATTTGATCAGTTGGATGACTGAGTTTGGGTTTCTTAGTTCTTCTATTTCTCGGTTCAGCCTCAGGTCTAGCTGGACGGGTTGATTCAGTATTTGGTTCAATTACTTGGGCTGGTTTAATTATTGACTTAGTAGTTGGTTCAATAATCAGTTCATTTAGAGGTTCAACTAGTGGTTCAATTGATGGTTCATTAATTTGTTCATTATCTTCATGATCAATATTTGATGGATTTAGATCTGGATTATCAGATTTTGAATTAATTTTCTCATCAAAATTAGATTTGTTGTTTCTTCAATTTTGTTAGTTTGTTTGTTGTAAACCCTATAGGCCCTACTTGATGTTGAATATCTAAGAAGACCCCTGGGGTTGACTTAGACTGGAATTTGCCTAGGTAGTCCTTGGTGTTTAGGATATGAACCTTGCACCCAAAGACCCTTAGGTAATGTAGGTTTGGAAGTCTATGGTAGTATAATTCATAGGGAGTTTTATTGTGTCGTTTGTTAACTAGGACCCTATTTTGGATATAGCAAGTCGTACTTATTGCTTCTGCCCAAAATTGGTTAGCTAAGTTGAATTCATTGAGCATAGTCCTAGCGGCTTCCTGTAGGGTTCTATTTTTTCGTTCTACTATCCCATTTTGCTGGGGGGTTCTCGGACACGAAAATTCATGTATATATCCGTTTATTTTATAAAATTCCTCGAACCTTTGATTTTCAAACTCTCCCCCGTGATCACTCCTAAGTCTTTTGATTTTGGTATCATTTTGATTTTCGATTATCTTACAAAAATCAATAAACAGGTTTAGGGTTTCATCCTTAGTCTTTAGGAACCTAACCCAAGTAAACCTAGAGTAATCATCGATAATTACTAAGCAGTACCGATTTCCGCTTAGTGACTTGGCTCCATGTGAATCAAATAGGTCAAGGTGCAGGAGCTCAAGTGTGGTTTGATTAGATCTGATTGAATTTGTTTGTGATTAGACCTGGTTTGTTTGCCTTGGTTGCATGATTCACATATTATGTTTTCATGGTTCTTAATTTTAGGTATTCCTTTAATTAGACCAAGTTGGGTGATTTTTAAAATTAGTCTTAAGTTACTATGACCTAATCTCCTATGCCAGAAATTTGATTCTTCTACCTGAGTTAAGAAGCATTTAGGTTCTACGGGTAGGTTTATAGTGTAAACGTTATTTCTCCTAGCGCCCTTAAGCATGACTTCTGAGTCTTGCAAATTTCTAATTAGGCAGTCAGAGTTGGTAAAGGTAACTACATAGCCTGTATCACATAATTGACTTATACTAAACAAATTAAACTTAAAGTTCTCAACCAAGAGTACCTTATTAATCACAAAATCAGATTTGAGTTCAATGTTACCTGACCCAATGACTTTGAGTGTAGCATTGTTGCCAAATGCTACTGAGCCTAGGTTCTTGAACTTGAGTTTGGTGAATTTCAATTTGTCCCCAGTCATGTGTCTGGAGCACCCGCTATCCAACATCCATTGGTCCAAATCTTTATGTTCCTACACATAAAGAGTTTGTTGATTTTGATCCAATTAGAATTAAGGATAGCTTAAATTGAGTTTCACAACCTAGTCTGTCTCACCCAATCTATAGTTATCAATCACGTTCGCTTTATGGGTTTTTGTGAGACAGGTTTAATAGGAGTAAAGATTTTATTTTGAAAAACCATTATTAGTTTTGAAAAAGTTAAATTAATTTGGAAAAGCCAATTAACTATGCTTTTAAATTTATTTTTGAAAATAGTGGTTTGAATCTAAGATTAATTGAAATCTGTGTTAGATTCAAATCTGACAATAGTAAAGTGAATTTGGTTTTCAATAATCGTCTTCCAGGTCTTGGCGAGGCACTAGGCCTTCTTTGGTCATAGCCTTATTGGATCATCAACCCTTTCCTTGACAAAGCCTTTTATTGAAAATCCATCTTCAAGTTACTCCTTGAAAGATTTTGGTCTAATTAGTTTGGGTCTTGGATCGGTAGCTTCGGCTAGTTTCGCCAAAATGTCTTCCCTAACGTATTATCATCTCCCCTCCACCCAATACTATGTTGTTCAAATTTCAATTAATCGGTTTAGTCCTTAATTTAATCAGTCCTAGGTCTAAGCATGATAATTTGCAGAAAATAAATAAACAAGCAATCATGCAATTTAAAATAAGAAAAAGAATTTATTTAACTATAAAAATGGTTTTTAAGTTGGCTCCCCCTGGACTAAAGTCATGGTAATGATTAGGCAAGATATGAATCTTGTCCTTGGGATCCAATACTGATTTGGTCCAGCATGGTTGTTCAGGCAAACTTTGGGTACCCATGCTTGAATTTTAGGTCTAGATTGGTTCAATACAGCATAGTATGACCTTTGTCTAGCCTTGGTTCGATACCCTAACCCGGATCGATTTAGAACAGACTTTTGTTTTCCAAGGATCATGTCAAGACCCTTGGAACCCGAAGTGAATCGTTCCAAAGCTGCTCTAAGGTCCTTGACTTGAGTTTTCAAAGAGGAGTTCTATTTCTCAAGCTTTTCAACTTGAGTAGAGGTTCCTTCTTGAACCTTTTCAGTCAATGATCTAGAGTCAGCTCCCTCTTTCAGGAGTTTTACTTCCTATCGGAGGGACTCGACTCGGATTTTGGTTTACGCCAAGTCACTAGACAAATAAGCAATTAATTCTGACAGCGAAGGGGATCGACCCAAGCTGGTACGACTAGCACGAGACTACTACAAGGAACTAAAGCATCAGACCAACAGAAGAAAAGCCAGCCGAAAGAAGGAAGATCCAACTGAACCATTAACGAGCAAGACCAAATCAAACGTAACTTGCTACGAATGCAACAAGAAGGGACACTACAAATCAGAGTGCCCTAATCTGAAAGACGCCAAGAAGACAAGAAGGAAGAAGACCCTTCAAGCCACGTGGGACGAGTCTTCATCCGAAGAAGAAGAAGAGGCCCCACAATCGAACCTGCTCGCCCTGACTACTTCGGATGAAATCGACACCGGATCAGAATCGGAGCCGAACGACAAAAAGTTCACGATTTCGAAGGATGACAAAATAACTGTAAGTGGTTCTGAGTCTGAGTCAGACTCGGGTGCAGGTTGAGGCTTCTTCTTGGCCACCTTTCCTATTTTGCCTGAAACAAAAGCAATTCTTTTCTCGGCTAAGGTGCAGTTAGTCTGCTCATGTTATTCAAGTTCAGAAAATAATTCATCTAATTTTATTTTGGAAAGGTCCCTCGAAACTTTGTACGCATCTACCATAGATGCCCACAAAATATTTCTCGGGAAGGCATTTAGGGTATACCTGATAAGGTCACGATTTTCTACCTTGTGACCGATTGTATGTAGACCGTTCATCAGCTCCTGGATCCTGGCATGGAGTTGGGTGATAAAACCCCCAATGTATAGGATGTCACGAATGTGGGTCTCAAATTTAGATATTCGTAAAGCTGGAAATCCTTTTTGCTAGCAAGGATAAAAAGGTAGTAAAGGGGCCACAGGTCGTATTTTTCCTAGGGCTAGTTGAGGTTGTTTGATTCGCGCTCGAGTTTATGTGTCGTCAAATATTTTTTTGGGTTTCGAGTAAAAATTGGGTTTGGTTTCAATTAGAAATGGAAATGCAATGCAACGAAAGTAAACTTAACTAAATGAACTAATAAGATAAATGCAACTAATGAACTCAATTAATGATGGATTGAATCAACCAATGTAAAATAGACAAACTTGGAAACAAATATGAATTCATTTGCAAGGTGCACTATAGATTGTATTGAACTTCAGGAAGTACCCATCAAGGCCGAAACATTCACTTGATATAAAATGCAACAATGAAACAACTTGATACGCAAGGGAAACAACTTATGTGCAGAAATGAGACTACAATTCAGAAATAACCCAAATGCAAAGGAAGCTGATTTCAAGCACAACAATACACTAAAAAAATAGGTTCAATCCTGATACAAATCACTGCTAAAGCTTACCTTGATTCTTCATGCAGAAATTCAGCAAACTTGATACGCAAACAAGAAAAGCTAATGTGTCGAAAATGATACTAATGCAGAACTAGTATCTAACAATTAAGAATTGAAACTGATCGATGCAGCATTGGAAAGCACAACTATAAATGAAGTGATATGCAGGGATGAGTAAAGAAATTCAGAACTCGAAAGCTAATCAATTCAAACATAAACTTGATGCAGAAATGATGCGCAGGAATGCAGAAATTCAGAAATGATACGATTGCAGAAGCAAACTTACAACTGAGATTAAATTGCACAAACTAGTGCCAGACGTGATGTAGAAGATCTAAAATTCACTTGACACAAACTACAGGAGCTACAACTGAAAACTTGCAGAACTTGAGCTGAAACTGATACGCAAGAACAAGCTAATACGCATAGCTAAACAAAACTGATACGCAAGCAATGAATCATGAAATAAACTGAAATTGAAAACGATGAAGGATCGATGTAGGCGTGCAGAGGGGGGGTGAATGCACTTTCTTTGATCGTTTTGATCTCTACAAAGATGTTAGCGCAGCGGAAATAATATGCAAAAGAAATAACAATGCTAACAAAGTTCTTTTACTTGGTATCCACCCAGATGGGTGACTAATCCAAGGATCCACGCTACGAGCACCACTTTTCACTATCGAAAAGTCTCCTTGAGGTGGAGAAACCTTTACAGCAAAAGCTTCCTCTTTACAGATGCAGAAATATGATGGAGGAAGCAAAGATCACTCTACAATTGGGCAGCACTTTGTTACTGTACCGAACTGTACATACACATGTAACGAGGAGCTCCTTTTATAGGTGAAAAGGACAGATTCGCAGTCTGTCCAGTCTCGCACCAGTCAACTGCCCTGATGGCAATCGACTGGCCCAGCAATAAATGCTGGCCAACGGCTAGCAAAAAGCTATCCAATGGCTAGTTTCGGGGTATACCAGTCGACTGCCCCAAGGACAGTCGACTGGTCCGAAGCTGCGAACTTTTTGTGGGTTTTGGCAGTCGACTGCCTTTGGGCCAGTCAACTACCCTGCCTCCCAGCTCAGCTCCAGCCACTCCGAACCTTCTCCTTCGCGTGTGCCTTCAGGTCTGCTCCCTTGGCTCGCCCCTTGAAGTCCTCTTCCTCTGGCTATCGTTCCTCAGATGCGCACGCAAGCCTTCCCTTAGCTTGCCTCCATGCCACCCTTCACGTGTGCCCTTTGAAGTCCACTTCCCGGCTTGCCCTTGGAGCTCTCCTCCCTCGGATAGGTCCACCAAGTGTGATTCTCCAAGTCCTGCAAACTCAATCACACGAATCAAATACAACATAACACTTTAACTTTAAACCTATTCTCCCACACATCAAAACCATGATCATCCAATCATTTAAGGGCTGATTGCCTCAACAATCTCCCCCTTTTTGATGTGTGGCAATATGTTTAAGTTAGAGATAAGCAACAACCACAATAGCAATAGCAAAACATAGCAATTGAAAAATCATGAGACATAGTAACCCTAAGAGGTAACCTCCCCCTTAATCTATGTCTTCTCCCCATTTTCAATTCTAGTCTAACTCCAAGTTAAGTTACCACATAACAACAACAATATGTTAAGAATGTAAGACATATCCAAACCTAAGAGGTACCCCTCCCCCTTAATCTATGTCTTCTCTCCAAATTTTATCCTTTCAAGGTCTAAGTTAGATAAAATACCTAAAATCATCCATTTTATGTCAAAATTTTAACTTAAACCACCCATTCTCCCCCTTTGATACCATCAAAATGATTACCTCAAGCAACCAAATCCTATGGCATCAAATGCGAGAATTATTGATTTCTGAAATTTTTACAGTTGCTGAAAAATAGGCATGCCAGTCGACTGTCCATAAGGCAGTCGACTGATACGCTATCAGTCTGATTTTTTAGGTTTTTTGTCGAATTTCAGAAACTCCCAGAAAATTCCAAAAATTGTAAAATTTTGCATACATGTTTGAAATGTTATACTCTATCAGGAAAAAATATTAAACCATATAATATTTCAAACATGCATGACTTTTGATAAAAACCCAAAAGTTTTGAAAAACACTACATTTTGTATCAAACTTTGAAACCAAATTTGCAATCATATGTCTTTGAAAAAAAATGGCAGAGTATGTAAAACATAAAATGGTTTTCAAAGGTTTAAAATGTCCAACTATGATCTTTGGCAAAGTCTCCATTGATTAAACACTTGTCTCCCCCATAGTTGGTCTAGTTTTGATATTTTGATACTTTTAATGGTTCAACAATGTACCACAAGCACAAGTGAGCCAAATGTATCACCCTAATGGATCATGCACCCTTTTTCAAAGCTAATGTCTCCAAGTTCAGCCTATACTTCTACAAAACACATTCCAAGGCCTCTTCTTAAGGATGTAAACTCCGATTCGGGAAGATGCTTGGTAAAGATGTCGGATAGGTTCGACTTTGATTCAACATAGTATAATTCTATGTCTCCCCTTGCCACATTGTCTCTAATGAAGTGATGTTTCACTTCAATGTGTTTTGTTCTAGAATGGTGAACCGGATTTTTAGTTAAATTGATTGTGCTTACATTATCACACAATACTTTGACCTTGGTGTAATGTAGCTCATAGTCCTCTAAGGTGTGCATGATCCAAAGGAGTTGGGAAACACATCCACCCATTGCCACATATTCTACCTCCGTTGTTGATAGGGTAACGCATGGTTGTTTCCTACTACTCCAACTAACTAAAGAAGACCCAAGGAATTGACACCCTCCACTTATACTCTTCCTATCTAACTTACACTCCTCATAGTCCGAGTCAGTGTATCCAATTAGATCATCATTTGGGGTTCTAGGATACCAAAGTCCGACGTTTAGGGTACCTTTCACATACCTTAGGATCCTCTTGACTACAGTCAAATGGGACTCTTTGGCACACGATTGGTACCTTGCACACATACCTACTACAAAAAGTATGTCGGGTCTACTAGCGGTTAGGTATAGGAGGCTACCAATCATGCTCCTATATTGTTTAGGGTCTACCATTTTCCCTTCAATGCCACTATCCATTTTCACATTAGTTCCTATGGGTGTAGATGCTTCCTTAGTATTTTCTAAACCAAATTTCATTAACATCTCCTTAGCATATTTGGTTTGAAATACATGTGTACCTTCATTAGTTTGCTTAACTTGAAGGCCTAAGAAAAAAGTTAACTCTCCTACAAGACTCATCTCAAATTCATCTTCCATACACTTGATGAATTCTTATAGGAAGTCATTATTTGTTGACCCAAAAATGATATCGTCTACATAGACTTGGTCAACAAATATATCCTTATCCTTAGATTTTAGGAACAGTGTAGGGTCAATTGTTCCTCCTCTAAACCCCTTAGACACCAAAAATGAAGAAAGCCTCTCATACCAAGCCTGGGGAGCTTGTTTCAATCCATATAAGGCTTTCCTTAATTTGAATACGTGTCTCGGATAGTTGGGGTTCTCAAACCCGGGGGGTTGTTCGACATAAACCTCTTCCTTAATAATCCCATTTAGGAATGCCGACTTCACATCCATTTGGTGAAGTGTGAAACCCATGTGAGCGGCATAAGCTAGTAGAATTCTAATTGATTCTAACCTAGCTACGGGGGCATAGGTCTCATCATAATCTAATCCCTCAACTTGGTTAAACCCCCTAGCTACTAATCTAGCCTTGTTTCTAGTGATTTTACCTTGGTCATCTAGTTTGTTCCTAAAGACCCATCTAGTAGTTACAATGGTACTATCAGTGGGCCTAGGAACTAACTCCCAAACTTCACTCCTCTCAAATTGGTTTAGCTCTTCTTGCATGGCCAAAACCCAATCAACATCTCCCAATGCTTCATCAATGGTCTTGGGTTCTAATTGGGAGATTAGAGCTATTTGACTAGTTTGATTCCTAAAATAGGACCTAGTCCTTACTCCTTGAGTGACATCACCCACAATTTGGTCAATAGGATGATCATGGTGATGTCTCAAGGGTCTAGAGGTTGTAGGTTCATTTACTCCTTCTTCCTCATCCTCTAGGGTACTTCTTACTCCCCCTTGATCATTGCCCTCTAAATGTAGGTCTTGGATTCTTTGGGCAAAGGGTTGGACTTCTTCTATATCCTTATCAATAGAAGCCTTTCTAGGGTAAGTACTAGTGGTTTCATCAAATTTGACATTTGAGGACTCCTCAATCACTTTTGTCCTCTTGTTGTACACTCTATAACCTCAATACATAATTTACCTTTCATCAAAAAAAAAAATATAACCCCTACTAGTCAATGAATACCCTACTAAGATTCATTCATCGGCTTTTGACTCAAATTTTCTTAGGTCGCCTTTGGTGTTTAAGATGTAGACTTTATATCCAAAGACCCTAAAATAGTGGACATGGGGTACCCTTCCATTCCAAAGTTCAAAGGGTGTTTTTCCTAAAAACCTATGTACTAACACCCGGTTTTGGATATAGTAAGCGGTGTTAATCGCTTTGGCCCAAAAGTAGCTAGGAAGAGAGTATGCATTAAGCATAGTCCTAGCAGCTTCTTGTAGGGCTCGATTTTTCCTCTCAACTACCCCATTTTGTTGAGGAGTCCTTGGGCATGAAAACTCATGCTTGTACCCATTTTCAACACAAAATTGTGTGAAACTAACGTTATGGAACTCCCCACCATGGTCACTCCTAATTCGGTTTATTTTGATGTTCTTTTCTTTTTCTACCCTTTTACTAAATCCTATAAAGATATCTAGGGTATCATCCTTATGATTCAAGAAATAGACCCAAGTAAGCCTAGAAAAGTCATCTACTATCACTAAGCAATACTTACTCTCTACAAGTGATGGAGTACTATGGCAATCAAACAAGTCTATATGCAAGAGTTCTAAAGGTAATGAGGTGGTAATTAGAGTTTTACCTTTGTGTGATGCTTTTGATTGCTTACCCTCTTGGCATGCATCACACAACTTGTTCTTTTCGTACTGGATCATTGGGAGCCCCTTCACCAATTCTTCCTTGGTCACTCTTGCAATGCTCCTCATGTTGACGTGTCCAAGTCTTCGGTGCCATAACCACCCTTCTTCTTCTTTAGACATGAGACACTTAACAACATTGTTAGTAGCATAAGATAGATCAAGATAATACAAGTTTGTCTCTCTAAACCCTTCTAATATGATAGTGTTTGATTCACTTTGCCTTATTACACATTTCTTAGCATGAAATTCTACTCTAAAACCGGCATCACATAGTTGACTCACACTTAATAAATTAAACTTCATATCCTTAATTAAAAGTACTTTATGAATCGAAATAGTGGGAGATACCTCAATTGTGCCCCTACCAATGATCCTTAACTTTCCACTGTTCCCAAAAGAGACGGTCCCTTCTCTTAGGTAGCTAATAGTGGTGAACTTGCTCACATCCCTGGTCATGTGTCTTGAGCATCCACTATCTACTATCCACAAAGTTGGGGCCTCCTTCACCTTTACCTAGACAACATGGACAACATGCTCTTTTGGTACCCATATCTTTGATCCATAAGCATCATTTAAAAATTTCTTAGGTATCCATGCCTTCTTTGTGATTCCCTTTGCCCCTAGTCTCCTAGATGCACCAATCCTACCGGTAAGTGAGACAAATTCTACTTCCTTGGTCTTAGGTCTATAACCCAATCCGGCCTTGTTATATACAGCCCTTTGACTGTTGATGATCATATCAAGGTTACTTGATCCTACTTGGAATTTCCTAAGGGCCTTTGTGAGGTCATCTACCTGTTTCCTTAACTCCTTATTTTCATTTTCAATATGTGAAACATGTGAAGAGGTAGAGCTAGCATGCAAATCCTTAAGTTCAATAGCCTCTACTCTAAGAATGGCAATTTGTTCCTTAAGGTCCTTAATTTTACTTCTAGCCTTAGCTAA
>JAGFNQ010004651.1:0-23495 GCA_024364735.1 Boesenbergia rotunda
CTGACTGGGCCAAACTTCATGGACTGGCTTCGAAACCTGAGGATAGTCCTCAAGGCAGAGAAGCTTGCTTATGTCTTGAAATCAACTTCCCACCATCCTCCAGAAGGTGCAACTCCAGACCAGCTAGTGGCCTATCAGAAACATGTGACCGATTCTGAACTTGCGAGTTGCATCATGCTAGCCTCTATGGTACCTGAGCTGCAAAAGCAGCATGAGCATATGGATGCTTATACCATCATCTTCCATCTTCATGAGTTGTTTGAAGAGCAGGCGAGATCCGAAAGGTTCGAAGTCTCCAGACTCCTCTTCACCACTAAGATGCAGGAAGGCACTTCTGCCTCGCAGTTTGTGTTAAAGATGTTGGGGTACATTGAGCGACTGAGCACACTCGGTTTTGCAATGGATCATGAACTAAGTATTGACTTAATTCTGAGTTGTTTGCCCAAAAGTTATTCACAATTTGTGATGAACTATCGGATGAACAAACTAGAGACACCATTCCTGAGTTGCTCAACCTGCTGAAGACTGTGGAGCCTTCTGTAAAGCCGGATCAAAAGGCGGTACTGTTAGTTGGTTCCTCAAAGAAAGGTTCTAAGAGGAAGGCCAAAGAACAGAATAAAGGGAAGAAGAAAAGGCCAAAAAGACTGAAAAAAAACCAAAAGGAACTTGCCATCATTGTGGCAAGGAGGGTCACTGGCGAAGAAACTGCAAGGTTTATCTCGAGTCCTTGAAGAATAAGGCATCTGATGACCCATCCTCTTCAGGTATCTTCGTTATTGAATGTCACTCTATTTCCTCAAATACCTGGGTACTTGATACTGGGTGTAGCTCACATATATGTAATGACATATAGGGGCTAAGGAATAGAAGAAGACTCGTCAAAGGAGAAGCAAATTTGCGAGTTGGAAATGGAGCAAAGATTGCTGCTGTTACCATCGGAACATATTTGCTAAAGCCCCCCACTGGACGTATCTTAGAATTGGATAATTGTTATTTTGTTCCTTCGTTAATAAAGAACATTGTATCTATTTCATGTTTGAATGAAAAGGGTTATCATTTAACTTTTAGTAACAATTGTTGTTACATAACTTTAAATGGCGTTCTTTATGGGAATGGAACTTTGTGCAATGGTATCTACACGTTAGATTTATCCAATGACGTTTTCAATATCGAAGTTAGCAGCAAACGTGCTCGAATAGATAATCGAATAGACTCTTACACTTGGCATTGCCGTCTTGGCCATGTAAGTAAGAAACGCATGACCGAATTACACCAATGTGGAATTCTGGAATCATTTGAACCCGGTTCATTGATACATGCGAATCATGCTTAAAAGGCAAGATGACCAAATTACCCTTTTCTGGAAAAGGTAATCCAGTGGGAGAATTGCTTGGTCTAATACATACTGATGTATGTGACCAATGTCAACTCTTGCACAAGGAGGCTATAGCTACTTCATCACCTTGATCGATGATCACTCACGATTCGGGTATGTGTTCTTGATGAAACACAAATCTGAAGCTTTTGAGAAATTCAAAGAGTTCAGAAATGAAGTAGAGAAACAGCTTGGCAAAAGTATTAAGATACTTCGATCCGATCGAGTGGTGAATACTTAAGTCAAGAGTTTCAAGATTATCTTAGGGACAATGGGATATTGTCCCAATGGACTCCGCCGTATACACCACAGCATAATGGTGTATCTGAGAGGCGCAACCGAACCTTGATGGACATGGTTAGGTCTATGATGAATCATGCAACTTTTCCAAAATCCTTTTGGGGCTATGCACTTAAGACAGCTGTTTACTTGCTAAACAGAGTCCGACCAAGGTAGTCTCTACTACTCATATGAGACATGGAATAGTAAGAAACTCACTTAACTCACCTTAAGATATGGGGTTGTCCGCTTATGTGAAGCGGACTGTATCAGACAAATTGGATGCTAAGTCTGATAAATGTCTATTTATTGGATACCCTAAGGAAACGAAGGGTTACCAATTCTATCATCCCTTGGAACAAAGGTGTTTGTTTCAAGGCATGCTGTATTTCTAGAAAAAGAATTTCTTTTACAAGAAAACAGTGGGAGTGGCATTGAACTTGATGAAGTTCAAGAAACTCAATAGACATTACAGAGACACCTAGTCTAGACCCACAACCAATACCTCATAATGATGAGCTATCAGTTGAACCTAAAACGACACCACCTCATCGTAGGTCTGATAGGACACGCAATATTCCAGAGAGATACGGATTTCTCATAAGTGAATCGAACGACGTGTTACTCATAAGCGATGACGAACCTATCAGTTATGAAGATGTTCTGAAATGTTCAGAAAGGGACAAATGGCTCGAAGCCATGAAGTCGGAAATGGATTCCATGTACGAAAATCGAGTATGGGACTTGGTTAACCCACCTGAAGGGATTAAGCCCATAGGGTGCAAGTGGGTTTTCAAGAAGAAAACCGACATGGAAGGTAATTATGCTTAAATCCATTCGGATGCTCCTGGCCATAGCAGCTCATTATGATTATGAGATATGACAAATGGATGTGAAAACAACTTTCCTTAATGGAAACCTGCTTGAGGATGTATACATGATACAACCTGAAGGTTTCACATCGGTTGATAAAACCAAAGTATGCAAGCTTCGACGATCCATATATGGACTGAAGCAAGCATCTAGGAGCTGGAACATCCGTTTTGATGAGACAATCAAAGAGTTTGATTTCTCACAAAATCCTGACGAACCTTGTGTGTACAAGAAGGTTAGTGGGAGTGCAGTCGTATTCCTAGTATTATATGTCGATGACATTTTACTTATAGGAAACGATATATCAGTTTTACAGACAGTTGAAATTTGGTTGTCCAAAACTTTCTCCATGAAAGACCTAGGAGAAACAACCTATATCCTTGGGATTAGAATCTATAGAGATAGATCAAAACGGTTGCTTGGTCTTTCGCAGTCTACATATATAGACCGAGTGCTAAAAGGGTTTAGCATGTCGGAATCCAAGAAAGGTTACCTTGCCATCAGGCATGGGATCAACCTTTCAAAGTCTATGTGTCCGCGCACAGAAGACAAGAGGATTTGCATGAATAAGATTCCCTATGCATCCGCGATAGGATCTATCATGTATGCTATGTTATGTACAAGGCCCGATGTATCGTATGCTCTGAGCGTCACGAGCAGATACTAATCTGATCCAGGAATGGATCATTGGGCGGCTGTCAAGACAATCCTTAAGTACTTAAGAAGAACTAAGGATGTGTTCCTAATATATGGAGAAGGAGATATGGTAATACGTGGGTATACGTGGATACGTATTTACTTTGAATGGAGGCGCAATAAGTTGGAAGAGTTCCAAATAAGACACCGTAGCGGATTCTACCACGGAAGCAGTCTGGATCAAGAAGTTTGTCTCAAAACTTGGTGAGGTTCCAACCATTGATGAAGCAATACCGGTTTATTGCGACAACAATGGAGCTATTGCACAAGCAAAAGAACCAAGGTCTCATCAGCGATCCAAACACGTGCTTCGCCGCTATCATCTGATCAGAGAGATTATAAGTAGAAATGATATACAAATTGAGAAAACCCCCACTGAAAGGAATTTAGCGTATCCTTTAACTAAGGCCTTGCCTCAAAACAAGTTTGAGGGTCATGTTAGAGCCTGTGGTATAGGATACCGTAGCGATTGGCATTAGGCCAAGTGGGAGTTTGTTAGTGATATGAGAGAAGTGTCCTAAGGCAATCGCCTTATGATTATAAACATTTATTTTAATAAATGATAATTCACTATTTGAGTATACATGTTTGTGTATTTGATTGGGATCTTAAACTCATCTACTGAATGTCCGCAATACAATTCACAGCATAAGAGAATTTGTGATGGGATCACAACTAGTGATTATCTCTAAATGTGCAATTGTGAAGTATTGAAAATATCCCTAGTCGATGAATTGATAAAAATGGACACTATCAATTCTGTTGAGACTAGCATGGGTTATTCTCTAAACAGCTGATTCTCACTGGCTGGTGGCATTGGGATGTCCGAAGATAAACATGGATGCTAGTTGAGGGAACTAGTTCATTGGAGTGACTAGCTGTAAAACTTCATATGGTAATCTATATAGATATGTCAATGAAGTTCTTACTGCAGCTTAAGTGCGATGTTCCTTTGACTTGCGGTGTTCAAGTCATCTTGGTCATGGAGACTTATACTTTAACATCTTAAGCAAGCATCTCCTAGGAGGTGTGGACCCAGGATGATTGGGTATAAGCCGAAGTGCCCGAAGATGTTTGAGCAGCCTACAAAGGATTCACCACTCCTTGCGAGGAGATGTATACCCAGGCCTATCGTCGGATTGTTACTCAAAGCCTCTGGCCAGAGCATATCATGTTTAGAGTGCGAGTCTCTTAAATACATGAGAGTAATTAGAAATCCAAAGGACGAGAAAGACACTACTTGGGCTAGGTGTGACGTAGTCAATCTAGTGGGGACTGACACAAACAGACCATGTCCTGAACCAAGTGGGTATAAGGTGGTGAAGGGAATGGGGCACGATTCATTAGAGCTGCTGAAGTGTTTCAGAATTACTTCTGAGGTCAAACCGTTGATCTTTCGATTAATTGGGGGTCATGATGTACTACTAGGTGTCACTCATGATCGTTCTATAATTAGTTGATTATAGACGGCCAACATAAATCGAAAGCCTATTTAGTCACACGTACTACGAGTAATCCGAGGGATTTAAAACGAGTTGAAAATTGGATTTTCCCATCAAGAGAAATAAGTCGAATCTGAGTTAATCAGAGGCGCAACGGAAACTTAAAATGGCTAAGTCTTTTGAAGGCTTAATGGGCGAATTAAATGAGTTTAATTCGCGATGGAATCGGCTTGGTTTGGCCGGCCAAAGAGGGTGTCCACCCTCTTGGTTTGGTCGGCCATTAAAAAGGGAATAAACCAATTTAATTGGTTTAATTAATAAAATAAATCTAGCGCGATTTGTTTTATAAATTATGGATAAATAAATTTGTATAAAGAAATTTATATAAATAAATTTATAGAAGTTTTTTTTTAGGAAATTAAAATAATCCGTGGAGTGGTTTATTTTAATTTTATAAAATCAATTATGAATTGATTTTTCCATTAAAAGAAAAATTTATAAATTTCTTATAAAATTTATTCCATAATTAAAGAAGAGAATAATTTGTTTTATTATAAAGTTAGTTATAATAAAACTAGGCATAACGGAATTATTCATAAGAAAATTTATAAGATAAATTTCTTATGAAAATTAATTTCGTTAATTCCGTTAAAGAGGAGACTTAGCAAGGGAGAGGTTACTATATAAAGGAACCAAAGGCTAGCCTTCAATTCCAATCAATTAAGTTGATTAAGAGTTAATCCTCTCCCTCTCTCTCTCTTATTCTCTTCCTCCCTTTTCCCCTTCTCAACCCTAGGGCCGGCGCCCCTTGAGGCAACTAGGGCCGGCGCCCCTTCATCCACCTAGGGCCGGCGCACTTCTTCCCTTAGGGTTGGTTGCCGTGAGCTATCAAGGAGAAGGAGAAGCCAAGACAAGAAGAAGAAGACGCGGATCACAACTCCTCTCTTCCCGGAATTTAGATTCCGTTTCTTGTTGGTGAGTTTCCATTCTTTTCTCTTGTTCTTCTAGTTGTGCCTTTAGAGAATCTAGTAGTTCTCGTCGGCACAAAACTCGTGACTTTGCGAAGTCATCCCGAAGAGAACTCGGCGTGGACGCGAATAGAAGCGAAACTTCCAAGGGACGCTATGGTTGGATCTCGTCCCTTACTTCGAGTTACGCGAGGTACTTAGTAAATTAGTTTACTTTTCCGCAAAGTTTTAATTTATGATTATGTCCACACACCATAAGGTTGCATGCTAGATATGTGGTTAAAATAATTTAGGAAATTATTTTATGCTAATTCTTCCGCTGCACGTAAAAATTTAAAATTTTACGAACCCATATCCTTGTCGACATGCACCCGGTCCCAACATATGCATGACTACGCGGTGTGCAACAATTTTTTTTTAAGCTCCGGGGCTTGGGATTGTCTTTAGGTTTAGGGGTTATGAGGTATAGTATTATGTCTAAAAAAATTTCAAAGCAAACAATTATATTAGGTACTCACAGGGCGTTCAGCGTAGGTTGAGCGATATAGCATTCATATATAGAGCGGGGAGCTATTGTGGACCATCCGCAACACAAGCACCTATATGAATACAGACCCTTGTTCGATTTTTCATTTTTCTTTTAATTTTATTAATAAATAATTTCTTAAATAATGTTTAATCTTATAATATACCTTGTGAGTATCTAAATTTTTTTCGTTTGAATATTATAATTCAAATGGGACGACTGAACTCTTTGAAAATATCTTATTAACTTACACTCACTATAACTTAACTCTTAAATCCTAAAATTTTAAACTTCAAATATCTATAATATACCCTATGAGAATCGAAAATTTTATTTTGAATACTATAATTCAAGATGGACAACTGAATCCTAGGTGAAAATCTTATTAACTTAAATATGTTATAATTCAACTTTTAAATCTTAAATCCTAAATACATCCCAAAAAATTTTAAAAAATAAGTTATTTCTGTTCTATACACACCTGCATCAAATATAAGAGCATGAGATTAGACATGGGCGCCTATAATTAATACAGGACCCTGAGTCTGCAGTGTCGCGTGACGTGGAGTCTGTAACAGAATAAACACGTGTATATAGATCTACGTGTACGTCTTTGGTCCAAATTAGTCTGGGATATTCTATAGATCGCCATAATAAATTTGGACGTGCGAGTATTTTCTCGCCCAATAATCAATCAATGTCGCGTATTGTTCAACTAGTGGACGTTTGGAAACTTACTTGAGTGTTTTAGCGTTGATAATTACATTTTTAAATGTTTAAAGAATTCAAAATGTGAAATTTCAAATAGAATTCAATTGACACTTTCTAATTAATTTTACAAAATAAATGAAAAATGCTTAGTTGGTAAAATATTAGGAAGGCATCGGACAAATTATGCTTTTTAATGTTATTCATACCGAGGGAAAACAC
Source organism: Boesenbergia rotunda (assembly GCA_024364735.1). Lineage (NCBI taxonomy): Eukaryota > Viridiplantae > Streptophyta > Magnoliopsida > Zingiberales > Zingiberaceae > Boesenbergia > Boesenbergia rotunda. Next base: position 7,090 of record JAGFNQ010004651.1, read on the forward strand.
GTTATGATATAAAACAATTTATAACTTAAATAGATTATCGGGAAATTAGAGATAAATCCCTAATCCAAAAGTTATCTTTGTGTCCGCTCCCCAGGTAAGGAAACAAATATTTTAAGTCCCTACTTTTTAGTTTTAACTCCCCAATACATAAAATTACTAATATACCCTTCTTACTTTTCCCACATTTGGTTTTCCCGCATTTCTTCTCCCGCAGCTTCGTTTTCCCCTGTTTTCTTCCCGACACATTCTCGGCGTCCTTCACAGGCGAAATCAAGCCAGCTTCCTCTCCTCAATTTCTTTCTCCCGCGATTTCTTGACGACACATTCTCGGCATCCTTCACCAGCGAAATCAAGCCAGCTTCCTCTCCTCAATTTCCTTCATCCCAGATTTCTTGACGACTTAATCTCGTAAACCCTAACCAGCGAAATCAAGGCAAGTCGACCATTTTCCTCTCCCCCATTTCTTCCCGACACAATGTGAAGCAAGATTATAACCGTGTAGATCCATCAACCCACCGACGAGGAGACTGAATCAAGCTTTGTCGCCGGAGATAGAGTTGAAGCCAGGCATTTTTTTGTAGATTTTTTATCTATTAATCGGAACTCTCTGATTATCATCTATCTTATTTCCCTATTCGTATAAAAAAAGATTAGTAATTGATTAAGTACAACTTCACCCTATTATGAGTATATTGTTACTATTCCTATGAGATTTCAATTTATTAATACTATTTGCATCATTCTTTAAAAATTTAAGAATTCCTTGATTATAGATAAGTGGTGAGAGGGAGGTAAATAGGCAATTGCCAGCAATTGCCATTTCTATAGATAAATAGGCAATTGTTCATGTTTAATGATGATATTAAATTTTTTCTATTATTATTAAATTGAATGTTTATTGTTTGTAAGTAGGCAAATATTTACTTGATTAATTTTCAGTTTACTTTATGGTCTAAATACTAAAATTGTATTGGATATTTTGAGTAAGGGTTGTGTTGGTGCAGACATCACCCAAGTCGAACCTGTGTTTTGATCAATGGCAAAGGGTTCAAAAGTTAAGATGTTTTATTTTTCTAACATACTACTTGAGTGTGCAGATTAAAGTCCTAGCGAATGACTGCTAGGCACCTAGCGAAGGACTGCTAGGCATCAGAACCCTAAGACCCAGCGAAGGACTGTTGGGCACCTAGCGAAGGGCTGCTAGGAGTTAAAGACCTGGCGAAGGACTGCTGGGCACCAGGCGAAGGACTGCCTGGAACTGAAGACCTGGCGAAGGACTGCCCGGAACTAAAGACCTAGCGAAGGACAGCTAGGCACCTGGCGAAAGACTGCTAGGCAAAAGTCCAACCGGAGGAGCCGGTTGGCATCAGGTAAATTCTCTTGAGAGGAGTAGGTGAGGACACGTTCCCCGTCGAGGGAACAGTAGGTGTCGGTTCGACCTAGGGTTCCATTTTGGAGACCCAAAGTCAGAATCAAGACAGCTAAGGCTGTATAAACCTAACACTTGATTGCTTTGTGTTGTTTTGGACTAACCCTGGATGCAAGACCGAAGGAATGTGTGTCTGAAGCTTAGAATGCCCAAAGGAGAGAGGCAAGTAGCTGAGCAGGGTGCCCCCAGTGTCCCGGGCGCCCCCAAGGCCAATACAAAACAAGTGAAGCAAAGAAGTGCTTCGATAGCTTACTGGGCGGGGCGCCCCCATGCTCCCGGGCACCCCCAGTGCCCAGGGCGCCCCGCACTCAAGCCAACAAAGCGAATAACTTTTATCCAGCTGAGAAGCTCGCTGAAAGGGTCAACCAGGGCGCCCCCAGCGTCCCGGGCGCCCCCAACATCCCGGGCTCCCCCAGAGTCAATCCTCAGCCCTATTCGAGTGGGATAAAGACTGACCGAGACAATTCCGGATCGGTTGACATATGGGGGGGCGCCCCCAACGTTCAGGGCGCCCCGAGGGGCGCCCCGAAGTGCTATAAATAGCACCCAACCCCAAGGCTTCTCAACAAGAACTTTTTCCAATGCTTTCACGCTCTTCTACTCGAGGCTAGGGATGAGCAAAAATTCGGTTAAACCGAATTAACCGAACCGAATTAACCGAATTTTGAAATTCGGTTCGGTTAATTCGATTTTCGGTTTTTTTTTATAATTCGGTTCGGTTTTTCGGTTAAATCGGTTCGGTTTCGGTTTTGAGTTTTGTAATTCGGTTAAACCGAATAAACCGAATAAACCGAATAAAAATATTAATTTAATTATTTTTATTTAAAAATATATTTAATTAAATAAAATCTGGTTATTTTAATTAAAAATTCGAATTAAATTTAAAATTTCGGGTAATTCGGTTAATTCGGTCGAAAACCGAATTAACCGAAATTTTTTCGGTTCGGTTTTCTCGGTTTTTATCGAGAAATTCGGTCGGTTCGGTTTTTTTGAAAAAAATCGGTTTATTCGGTTTTCGATTTATTCGATTCGGTTCGGTTCGATTTTAACCGAATACTCACCCCTACTCGAGGCGCTCTGCTACAGAAACCCCCCAACTCGAGATACAAGCGCCGACGACGTTCCTCTACTCCGAGATACATTCCACACCGGACATCGGTAACAAAGAGTTGTCTTTTTCTTTACTGCACTATTATTGTAATCATCCTTCTGTAAACTGTTTTGCGCACATATAGAATTGCCCGCAGTAAACGGTCAACGACCGTGGGCCTTGGAGTAGGAGCCGACCGCGACTCCGAACCAAGTAAAATCTTAGTGTTTGCGTACTGTTTTGTTTTTAATTTATCTGCTGCATATTCTCTTTTTCAATCCGAAATGACTTACGATATTCACCCCCCCTCTATCATTTTCTCTCGATCCAACAAGTGGTATCAGAGCGGGGAAGCTCAAATTTGGTGCAACCACCAATTTGAGAATTTTTCGGATTTTCTTCGAAATCTTTTTAATTGTTTTCTTTCATTCGAAATTTTTCTCGTTAATCGAGGTTGGTGCAACACCCCTCGACAAATATTTTTCTTTTACTTCCCGCACTACTAATCCAAGACCAAGTCTTGGGATATCTCTTTCCTTTTTCTTTTAGTTTCAGTTAAATGGTCATGCAAGAAGGATTCAGCACAGCCAGACCTCACTTTTCAGTGGAGAAGACTTTTCCTACTGGAAAAGTCGAATGGAGGTCCACCTGAAAACTCAGGTGGATATGTGGATAATCATCCAGTTTGGACTGGAGATTCTAAAGAACGCTGAAGGAGTACCACAGTCGTACACTGAGTGGGATACCGCTCTGAAAAGAAGAATTAAAGTTGATGCGAAAGTGACCCAGACCCTTCAATACGGCCTGACCAAGGAAGAGTTGAATCGGGAAGGACCATTCAACACCGCCAAGAAGCTGTAGGGCAAGCTGATCGAGCTGCACGAAGGAACTTCCGACACTCGAATCAGCAAGAGAGATCTCCTCCTGAACAAGTTGTACACGATCAAGATGAATGACAACGAAACAGCAGCCCAACTCCATGCCAGAATTCAGGAGTTAATGAACGGACTACACACAATCGGTCACAAGGTAGAAAACCGTGACTTGATAAGGTACGCTCTCAACGCTTTCCCGAGAAACATCTTGTGGGCATCTATGGTAGATGCATACAAGGTTTCAAGGGACCTTTCAAAAATAAAGTTAGATGAACTATTTTCTGAATTAGAGTTGCATGAGCAGACTAACTGCAATCTGGCCGAGAAAGGCATCGCTTTTCTTGTAGGTAAAGCTGGAAAGACAACCAAGAAAAAGCCTCAACCTGCACCTGAGTCTGATTCAGACTCAGACTCAGAAGACACCGAGGGAAATCGATCGAAGCTGGTTCGGCTAGCCCGAGACTACTACAAAGAACTGAAGAACCAGACCAACAGAAGAAAAGCCAGCCGAAGAAAGGAAGAACCAGCTGAACCCTCAATTGACAAGAACAAACCAAACGTGACTTGCTACGAGTGCAAGAAGAAGGGTCACTACAAGACGGAGTATCCGAACCTAAAGGAGACCAAGAAGATTAGAAGGAAGAAGGCACTTCAGGCAACCTGGGACGAGTCCTCCGAAGAAGAAGAAGAAGAGGTCCCACAGTCAAACCTGCTAGCCCTAACCGCCTCAGAAGAAATCAAAATCGAGTCAGAGTCAGAGCCGGACGACGACAAACTTACATTCTCAGAGGACAGCGAAATAACTATAAGTGGATTTTCAAGAATTCAATTAAATGAGTTAATTTCCTATCTTTCTCGAGATTTGGCGAAAGCTAAACTCCGAGTCGAATCTCTCCGACAAGAAGTAAAACTCCTGAAAGAGAGAGCTGACACTAGATCCTTAACTGAGAAGGTTCAAGAAGGAACCTCTACTCAAGTTGAAAAACTTGAGAAAGAGAACTCCTCCTTGAAAACTCAAGTTAAGGACCTTAGATCAGCCTTAGAACGATTCACTTCTGGTTCCAAGGGTCTTGACATGATTCTTGGAAAACAGAAGTCAGTTCTAAATCGATCCGGACTAGGCTATAGAACCAAATCTAGACAAAGATCCTACTATGCTGTACTGAGCCAGTCCAGACCTAAAGTTCAGGCATGGGTACCCAAACTGTGCCTGAACAAACAAACTGGATCAAATCAGTATTGGATCCCTAAGGACAAGATTCACATCTTGCCAAACCATTATCGTGGCTTTAGTCCAGGGGGAGCCAAATTAAAAACAATATTTATTGTTAGATAAAATTCAATCTTTGTTTGCAAATTGCATGATTGCTTGTTTATTTAATTTCTGCAATTTACCATGTTTAGATTTAGGAATGGTTAGTTTAAGGACTGAACCAACTTAACTGAAATTTGAACAACATAGTATTGGGTGGAGGTGACATGATAGTACGTTAGGGAAGCCAATTTTAATAAGGTCAAGTATACTCTACTTGGTCTCTTTAGACTAGTGAAACTAGCCGAAGCTACCGATCCAAGACCCAAGCTAGTTAGACCAGAATTTTTCAAGAAATAGTTTTGAAAATGAAATTTCATTAAAAGGCTTTGTCAAGGAAAGGGTTGATGATCCAATAAGGCTACGGCCAAAGAAGGCCTAGTGCCTCGCCAAGACCTGGAAGCCAATTTTTGAAATTTAAATTCAAACTATTCTTTGTCAAATTCGAATCTAACACAAATTTTCAGTTGATTGTAGATTCAAACATTTTTTTTAAAACAAACTCAAAATCAACTGTTTTCAAAATTAAATTAAGTTTTTCAAAATAAATCATAATTTTTTCAAATTAATTCTAACTACCAAAACCTGTCTCACAAAACCCGTAAGGCTAACGTGATTGATAACCCTAGATTGGGTGAGACGGCAAACTTAACTTAATCAAAATTCATTTAATAACTGCATTTTTTTTGCTTAAATACGAACATTTAGTTTAGAACGGCACTGACTTAACACTAGTCAAACCATGATCAAAGTAATCAAACCATGATCAAAGTAGTCAAACCATGGTCAAAATATTCAAACCATGGTCAAAGTAGTCAAGCCATGATCAAAATAGTCAAACCATGATCAAAATAGCCAAACCATGGTCAAAGTGGTCAAACCATGGTTAAACCAATCAAATCCGGTCAAACCTAGTCAAACAGGTCTATCCCGAGCGCCCGTGAACCCTCGGGCGCCCCCACCTTGTCCTGCCTATCTCCTTCAAGGCGAAAAGCTGCAAAAGGAATTGACAAGGGCGCCCGGGTCCTCACGGGCGCCCCCATAGCCATGGTCAAAAGCAAGAAAGCTGCCAAAAGGCAGCTGTAGCCCTGTGGTGGGCGCCCTTGCCCTCCGGGGCGCCCTCACACTCCAGGGCGCCCGGGAATGGGCTATAAAAGGGCTCCATGCACCCATCTTTCTCTCCACACCCAAACTTCTTCTTCTCTCCAACTCCCTTCCTTCCAAGAGACCTTGCAACCCTCTCGAGCTCTCACCCTCGACAATGCCTCCCCGAGCTGCCACCCGGCATAATTTTATTTGCATATAAGTTAATTTTAACTTTCTTTAATGCAATTCCTTCATATTTTCCTTAAATGCATGTTTATTATCTTAGAAAACACCGAGCAAACCAAGCAAACCCCGGTACCGAACCTAGTCCCGATCCTAGGTTCCCAACTTTAGAACTTTGTAATAAGTTTGCTCGAACGACATACAAGCCTATAAAAAGGAGCTACTTAAATAGACAATTCTTCACCCAATCTTGTCCCTTGGCAATGAACGTTATAAACTTTTACCAACTCGACAACCTCGTATTCTGCACTCATCCAATTAACACATCCTTATGTGCAGAATTCTATAATAACATAGTTAGACAAGATGGTCTTATGTTTGTCATTACTGTTCAAGGGATGCCCTTGACTATTACACCCTCCTTGCTTAACCGATTTCTTAGACTACGACTCTCCCAGTCCACCTTTTGTTGCTATCCTCCTAGGGATCCTCCTTTTGATGCTCCTTATTCTCACATTACTCTAGATACTCTACACTCTTACTTCTATAGGCAAGCTAGAAACCCCCTGGCCAGACGATTTCAGTCTGTGGACCTTCAGGTCCAGGACTATGCTCTTTATAGAGTTTTAGTCCGCTGCATCTTACCATTATCCACTAGGGACGTCGCGACCATGCGACCATTTCATACCTTCCTTCTGTATGCACTGATCCACCATCTTGATATTGACATTGGACTACACATATTCCATACGATCATGTATGCGTCCAGTGTTACCACTCAGGGGCGGGTACGCACCCCCTATTGCCACGTCATCACTTCCATTCTTCATTATCACGGCCGTAACATCACCGAGGGTGAGATGGCCGCGTTGACTGACTTCGATGAGATAGGTTATAGGAATTTCTCCCTAGCTGGTATAGAGGTCTCGGCTATCGGGCTTTTGTCACGAAGACGCCAACGAGTCGGACCACCGATCGACTCTGACGAGGATGTTGAGGTAGATGTCGGAGATCTGGCAGCTGAGGTTCGTGAGCACATAGACGAGCCCCCACCACCGACACTCTACGAGAGAGTGACACGACTCGAGTCGCAGATCCAGAGCCTCCGAGAGGAAGTGGAGGCAAATCATGCTGAAGGAATGGAGGCAAATCAGGGCTATTACACTGAGTATATGAGTGCCCGCAGAGCCGATAGAGAGACTAGCGACACATGATATGACGAGATGATGGCGTTGTTTCGATCCTGGCACACGGGCTCATCTGATCGTCCTGGTCCCTCCTCCTAGACTCAAGTGGCATTGTATTAGTGACTATTTGACTGCCCCTACTCAGTAGGGTTGACTCATGTTTGACTTGTATGACTGTGCTGGTTCTCTCTTATACCAGCTGACTTATGGGGTTGACTACTTGCTTTTCATGATTATCTGATCTTCATTAGGATTATGCTTGGTAGAATAGGTTTACTCCACTTTTGGTTTTCTTACTGCTTTACTTGAGTTTTAAAATCAATTTTTAAAATAATTTTAAAACTGCTTTACTTGATTTCAAAATCAGCTCTTACTTAGTTTGAATTTTTTTTGGATTTTTTTAACATAGTTTTATTTTCAAAAACTACCCCCTTCAAAACTAGGGCTTTTTTGCAAATGGACTTAGCCTAGGTCCTAACCCTAGAACTGCATGTATCTATAGATTTAGAAGCCAGCATCTCACAAGCACCTTAGGGTACTGTTGATTGATAACCTAGAATGGGTTGAGATGCTTAGGTCTTTGCCTTAATTCAAGATGCTTTAAGTCAGTGCATCTGCAGTAATTGGGGCACTAAATACAACATAAACAGTAATCAAGTTGAGTGTCAAGTTTACAAAATCTAACTTGAACAGAACACTTAACTCAACTAACCCTAGCGAAAACTACTGTTTATAACAGTTAGTAAGTAGCTAATTGAGTTAGACAGGTCCCTACAGAGATGATTTAAATTGGTCTGATTCAGTTTATCTTGCATTGGTTCAGTACAGCACATTAATTCTTTTTGTTATGCAATTTATTTATTTTCCTTCTGCTATATTACATTGTTTTTTGATATATGGCAAAGGGGGAGAGATAGGAAAGGAGAGAAGCGTTAAAATTTTTTTCAAATTTTAAATTTCAAAACTTTATCCTTTCTTCAAAAAGTACTTAATCTATTTGTGTTCAAAAGTACTAAGTTTTTTTCCAAAGTTTCTCTAAGTTAAGCTGCTTTCAATTTTTTTTGTACTTAAACTTAAAGCTGCTTTCAAATTTTTTGTACTTAAACTTAAAGCTGCTTTCAAATTTTTTGTACTTAAACTTAAAGCTGCTTTCAAATCTTTTTTGGTATTTAAACTTAAAGCTGCTTTCAAATCTTTTTTGGTACTTAAAACTAAAGAGGCTTTCAAATTTTTTTGGTACTTAAAACTAAAGCTGCTTTCAAACCTTTTTTTTGGTACTTAAACTTAAAGCTGCTTTCAAAGTACTTAAACTAAAGTCATTTTCAAAAATCTTTTTAAACACTTAAAATCAAGCTGTTTTTCAAAAAGTTTTCTGGTACTTAAAACTTAAGCAGTTGTAAATCTTGCTAAGTACTTATCTTAAGCTATGGTTCTAAGAACATAAAACTTCAGAAGATGCTTCTTTTCTACTGACTTGAAGTTTCTAAGTGTAAATCTTCAAAAGTGCACAACCAATTTTTTTAATATGTTTCTTTTGAAAATTGTTCTAAGCATTTGAAAAATTAATTCCATCTTTAAACTTAGAAACCCCACGAACTTTTGAAAAACCTAGGGGGAGATTCCTTCCAGGGGGAGGAAACTAAAAATTCACTTCATCTGTTATGATTAACTTAACTTTTTGAACCGGGTTGTCATAAATAAAAAAGGGGGAGATTGTTGGTGCAGACAGCACCCAAGTCGAACCTGTGTTTTGATCAATGGCAAAGGGTTCAAAAGTTAAGATGTTTTGTTTTTCTAACATACTACTTGATTGTGCGGATTAAAGTCCTAGCGAAGGACTGCTAGGCATCAGAACCCTAAGACCCAGCGAAGGACTACTGGGCACCTAGCGAAGGGCTGCTAGGAGTTAAAGACCTGGCGAAGGACTATTGGGCACCAGGCGAAGGACTGCCTGGAACTGAAGTCCTGGCGAAGGACTGCTGGGCACCAGGCGAAGGACTGCCCGGAACTGAAGACCTAACGAAGGACAGCTAGGCACCTGGCGAAGGACTGCTGGGCAAAAGTCCAACCGGAGGAGCTGGTTGGCATCAGGTAAATTCTCCTGAGAGGAGTAGGTGAGGACGCGTTCCCCATCGAGGGAACAGTAGGCGTCGGTTCGACCTAGGGTTCCATTTTGGAGACCCAAAGTCAGAATCAAGACAGCTAAGGCTGTATAAACCTAACACTTGATTGCTTTGTGTTGTTTTGGACTAACCATGGATGCAGGACCGAAGGAACGTGTGTCTGTAGCTCAGAATGCCCAAAGGAGAGAGGCAAGTAGCTAAGCAGGGCGCCCCTAGTGTCCCGGGCGCCCCCAAGGCCAATACAAAACAAGTGAAGTAAAGAAGTGCTTCGATAGCTTACTGGGCGGGGCGCCCCCATGCTCCTGGGCGCCCCCAGTGCCCAGGGCGCCCCGTACTCAAGCCAACGAAGCGGATAACTTTTATCCAGCCGAGAAGCTCGCTGAAAGGGTCAACCAGGGCGCCCCCAGCATCCCGGGTGCCCCCAGAGTCAATCCTCAGCCCTATTCGAGTGGGATAAAGGCTGACCGAGATAATTCCGGATCGGTTGACACATGGGGGGGCACCCCCAACGTTCAGGGCGCCCCGAAGTGCTATAAATAGCACCCAACCCCAAGGCTTCTCAACAAGAACTTTTTCCAACGCTTTCACGCTCTTCTACTCGAGGTGCTCTGCTACAGAAACCCCCCAACTCGAGATACAAGCGCCGACGACGTCCCTCTGCTCCGAGATACATTCCACACCGGACGTCGGTAACAAAGAGCTGTCTTTTTCTTTACTGCACTATTATTGTAATCATCCTTCTGTAAACTGTTTTGTGCACATATAGAATTGCCCATAGTAAACGGTCAATGACTGTGGGCCTTGGAGTAGGAGCCGACCGCGACTCCGAACCAAGTAAAATCTTGGTGTTTGCGCACTGTTTTGTTTTTAATTTATCCACTGCATATTCTCTTTTTCAATCCGAAACAACTTACGATATTCACCCCCCCCTCTATCGTTTTCTCTCGATCCAACAGGTTGAACAGAATCAAAGATGTTGAAGACTAGGAAAGAAGCAAAGATTAACAAAGATGCTAAAGAGGTTAACAGTGGGAAAAAAGCTCAGTTTCGGTGTTCACCTACTTTTTTTAGAGCTGTAATGGATGAAGTGGGACCGAAAATGACTGATAAGCAAAAGGAGAGTATTCAAAACACTCCATTTGGTATATGGCTTAAGATGCCCAAATTGGCGATCAGCAGCTCCAGAGTTGATATAATTTTAAAAAGATTTAAGTTGCAATCTCGTTCATTTGTATTTGGTGAACATATTGTTGTTCCCTTTATATCACCAGAGTTTTCCATTGTTCTTGGCTTGCATTATGCAGGGCAACCAGTTGATTTAGATGTGAATTTGGAGTCTAAATTTGTTACTCAGTATTTCTCTGGGAAAGTTGGCAACGTGACCAGAAGTGTAATCTATGATAGACTATCCTCTTTAGTTGGATCAGAGAGTAACTCAGATGTGGATGATTTTGTTAGGATGTTCATTTGTTTAGTGTTTAATTGTATTATTTTTCCTGTGGCCAACTACTCAACACCTCGATTCATTATGTCATACATTGATGACCTGACCACCTTCTTTGATTATTCATGGGGAGATGAGGCTTATAGATTTTGAACAACTAAATTTTGAAATATATTGGAAAGGGTGAAGGAAATGTTAGAAGAAAGAAGTATTTAGATGGTTCAACTGTTGGATTGATGGTGAGTTTTTTAGTTTATTATGTTTTGTTCTGTATACTAATAAATTTATTTATTTAGCATGGTTATATGAAAGAATACCTTCTCTTGGAGTTGTACGTTCGCTACATACTTTTCCCAGGTTGTTCCGTTGGGTACCAAACCTGATTTAGCGGAGAGGTTATTGAATACCATTGACTATAGTAAAGTAAGTGTTGGATCGAGAAAACCGATAGAGGGGGGGGGGTGAATATCGAAATTCGTTTTTCGGAAAATTAAGAGCAAGTACGCAGCGGAAAAAACACAACACAAAGACACAGTCGATTTTACTTGGTTCGGAGCCTGTGTCGACTCCTACTCCAAGGCCCACGGTCGTTGACCGTTTACTTTGGGCAATTCTATATTTGGTGCAAAGACAGTTTACAATATTGAATACAGAGTAAGTGCAGTAAACGTTAACAAAAAAAAATGCTCTTCTTTTACCGACGTCCGATTGTAGGTTCACTTGTTCGGAGCAGCGGGACGTCGTCGGCTCGAGTTGGAAGGATTCCGGGGCGAAGCGCATGAGTAGAAGAGCGTAGAAGCGTTGCTTGGAAGTTCTGTTCTGAAGCCTTGGTCGAGGGACCTTTATATAGGGCCTGGGGGCGCCCGGGACGTCGGGGGCGCCCCCCCACGTGTCCTTCGATCCGTCAAGTTCTCGGTCAGCGTCTGATCCCTTTATCTTCGGGATCAGCTTTGACCGGGGCGCCCGGAGTACTCGGGGCGCCCGCATTGACCGGGTCAAGGTGTTATCTGGCTTCGCTGGCTTCTGGATCGAGGCTTGCGCATGGGGGCGCCCGGGATGCAGGGGGCGCCCAGGAGCAGCGGGGGCACCCCGCCCAGCAACTGTTCGAAGCCTTTTTACTTCAACTTGTTTTGTATGCACCTTGGGGGCGCCCGGGACACTCCGGGCGCCCTACTCAGCCATTGGCTCACTCCTTTGAGGCATTCTGAGCTGCAGACACACGTTCCTTTGGTCCTGCATCCATAGTTAGTCCAAAACATAATAAAACAATAAAACATTAGATTATACAGTCTTAGCTGTCTTGGTTCTGACTTTGGTCTCCAAAATGGAGCCCTAGGTCGAACCGACGCCTACTGTTTCCTCGACGGGGAACGCGTCCTCACCTACTCCTCTCGGGAGAATTTACCTGATGCCAACCGTTCCTCTGGTTGGACTTTTGCCTGACGGTCCTTTGTCAGGTCTTGGATGCCGAGCTGCCCTTCGCCCGGTGCCTAGCATTCCTTTGCTAGGGCTTCCGTCCAAGCTGTCATTCGCCTGGCGCCTAGTAGTCCTTCGCTAGGTCTTGGATACTGGCAGTCCTTCGTCAGTTGCCTAGCAGTCCTTCGCTAGGGCTTTTTACCCTGGCATTCCCTTGCCAGTGCCTAGCTGTCCTTCGCTAGGGCTTTTTACCCTGGCATTCCTTCGCCAGTGCCTAGCTGTCCTTCGCTAGGGCTTTTTACCCTGGCATTCCTTCGCCAGTGCCTAGTTGTCCTTCGCTAGGGCTTTTCTTGCATACTAGAGTAACTTGTTAGAAAACAAGTAAGACTTAACTTTTGACCTCTATTGCCATTATCAAAACACAGGTTTGACTTGAGTGCATTCTGCACCAACAATCTCCCCCTTTTTGATTTATGGCAACCCTAGTTCAAAAAGTTAAGTTTAAGCAAGCATGAAGAGGTTAAATTTTGTTCCCTCCCCCTGGAAGGAATCTCCCCCTAGATTTTTCAAAAATTCATGGGGTTAAAAAAATCTTGTACTTTGGAAACTTAAGTTTTTAGGTACTTAGAAATCTTTTCATACCTTAAGTTAAAAGTACATAGGAAAGTTTTTGAAGCATGATTTTTAGAGTATTTAAAAAGTTTGAAGCTTTAAGTTTTAAGGTACTCAAAAGTTTTGAAAGTGTTAGCTTAAGTACTTAGTAGGATTTGAAAGCTTAAGTACTTAGTAAACTTTGAAACACTTTAGTACATTTGGAAAACTTAAGTACTTAATAACTTTGAAAAACCTAAGTACTTAGTAACATTGTACTTATATAGTTTTGAAAAACTTAATCTTAAAGTACTTATAGAAGTTAAGAAAAATTTTGACAAGCTTAAGTAAGAAAATTTTGAAAGGCTTGAGTACTTAGCAAAATTTTGAAAGCCAAAAAAATTTGAAAGCTTTAAGAACTTAAGTACTTTAGTCGATTTTGAAAAGCTTAAGTCTCTTTGAAAATTTTTGAATAAAGGATAAGAAATTTTTGAAAACTTTTTTGAAGACTTTTTGAATAAAGGATAGAGTTAAAAAATTGATTTTACTCTCTCCTTTCCTATCTCTCCCCCTTTGCCATATATCAAAAACAGATGAATATAGAAGAATTAAGATTGCATAAAGGAAATAAGTAAGATATTGCTGTACTGAATCAATTCATAATTAGACTTAAACTAAATCATTCAATTTTCTCTGTAGGGACCTGTCTAACCCAATTAGCTACTTACTAACTGTTATAAACAGTAGTTTTTGCTAGGGTTAGTCAAGTTAAGTGTTTCTGTTCAAGTTAGATTTTCTAGACTTGACACTTAACTTAATTGCTGTGTAAGTTGTATTTAGTGCCCCAATTACTGCAGATGCACTGACTTAAAGCATCTTGAATTAAGGCAAAGACCTAAGCATCTCAACCCTTTCTAAGTTATCAATCAAAGTACCCTAAGGTGCTTGTGAGATGCTGACTTCTAAGTCTATAGGTGCATGCAGTTCTAGGGTTAGGGCCTAGGCTAAGTCCTTTTTCGAAAAAGCCCTAGTTTTAAAAAGGGGTAGTTTTTGAAACAAAAATAAAACTAAGTCGAAAAGATTTAAGATGAAATCTGATTTTGAAATTAAGTAAAACTATTTTTCAAATTCTATTTTTAGAAGCAATTTTGAAGAAAAACAAGTAGAGTAGAAAAACTATTCTACTGAGCACAATCCTAACTGTTTAGATAGTCAAATGAAATAGGTACTTAATTCCACAAGTCAACAGAGAAAAACATAATAGTTATACCGGTCAAACATAAGTCAACCCTACCAGGTAGGGGTAGCTAGTAGTACAATGCTAATCAGATCTAAGACGAGGGACCGGGATGGTTAGATGAGCCAGGCTGCCATGATCGAAATAGTGTCATCATCTCGTGATACTGTGCATCTCTGGCCTCCCACTCAGCTCTAAGGGCGCTCATATACTCGGTGTAGTAGCCCCGATTTGTCTCCAAGTCTTCGGCATGATTGGCTTCGATTTCTTCTCGGAGGCTCTGGACATGTGTCTCCTTAGCATCATATCATGTCATACTTAGCATCATGTCATACTTAGCATCATGTCATACTTAGCATCATGTCATGCTTAGCATCATGTCATAGAGTCATATTCAAGCACATAATAGTAAAGGTAAAGTTCTATCATAAGACGAGCAACCATATTGCTCCTTGGCCAAGTCACTACCACACACATTCTTGGATGCCCTCCTGCTGCTTCCTTACTGTCCCCTTGCGTGATCTGCGGTATAAGAATAAGACTATAAGCACACAGGCTTAGTAAGACTCTTTCCTACTCACTAAAACCATTCATCTTTTCATCATGAGCACATAAGACATTAACATACTTAGTGCTTTACTTAGATCATAAGCCTTTTCATCACTTAGCATACATTCGTCATGGCATGAACATAACTTAATCACATTCGTAGCATGGCATAAACATAACCATAAAAACATTCATGGCATGGCATAATACTTGGCATAGATATAAACATCGTAAACTTTCATAGCATGGCATAATACTTGGCACAGACATAACATAATAACCTAATTAAATCATGGCTTCAGAGATTAGCATGGGCATAAATAAAATCATGGCATCCTAACTTAGCATAACACAACTAAATCATGGCATCCTAAACTAGCATGAACATAAATAAAATCATGGCATTCTAACTTAGCATAAACATAACTAAATCATGGCATCCTAAACTAGCATGAACATAAATAAAATCATGGTATTCTAACTTAGCATAAGCATAACTAAATCATGGCATCCTAAACTAGCATGAACATAAATAAAATCATGTCATTCTTGTTGGTGCAGAATGCACCCAAGTCAAACCTGTGTTTTGATATTGGCAAAAGGGTTCAAAAGTTAAGGGTTAGTTGTTGTCTAACAAAGTTTCTTGAGTGTACAGGAAAAGCCCTAGCGAAGGAATGCTAGGCACTGGTGAAGGACTGCCAGACAGGAAAAGCCCTAGCAAAGGACTGCTAGGCTCTGGCGAAGGACTGCCAGAATGAACAAGCCCTAGCGAAGGAATGCTAGGCACTGGCGAAGGGCTGCCAGAAGAAAAGACCTAGCGAAGGGCTGCTAGGCACCAAGCGAAGGGCAGCTTGGCAACTCAAGACCTGGCGAAGGACTGCCGGGCAAAAGTCCAACTGGAGGAGCCGGTTGGCACCAGGTAAATTCTCCCGAGAGGAGTAGGTGAGGATGCGTTTCCCTTGAGGGAACATTAGGCGTCGGTTCGATCTAGGGCTCCATTTTGGAGACCAAAGTCAGAACCAAGACAGCTGAAGCTGTAGAAATTAAATTAAATATTTGCTTTATTGTGTTTTGGACTAACCCTGGAAGCAGGACCGAAGGAACGTGTGTCTGCAGCTCAGGATGCCTCAAAGGAAAGAGGCAACTGCTGACCAGGGCGCCCGGAGTGTCCCGGGCGCCCCCAAGGTGAACACAAAACACAAAGAAAGCAAATGAACCTCGACAGTACATTCTGAGGGCGCCCCCACTGTCCCGGGCGCCCCCATGGCAAACCAACTGAAGAGTTAAGCTGCTGCCGCGTCTGCACTGCACACCTAGGGCGCCCCCGCTGTCCCGGGCGCCCCCAGCGCACAGGGCGCCCCCAGCGCACAGGGCGCCCCCAGCCTTAGCAAGGAGAGCTCAGCGCTGCGGATAAGGTTTGATCGGGTCAACCAGGGCGCCCCCAACATCCAGGGCGCCCCAGTCAAGGCCTTATCCCGAGGTTCAAGGGATAAGTCGACGACCGCGCCTCTTGTGGATCTGCTGCCACGTGGGGGGGGGGGCGCCCCCGTCGACCAGGGCGCCCCCAGGCACTATAAAAAAGGCCTCGACCCTCCTCTTCAGGACACAAACTTTCATTCAACGCATCCAAACTCTCTGACGACCGCGCTCTGCTCCAGGAACTTCCCGACTCAAGTCCGAAGCGCCGTCGACCTCCCGCTGCACCGAAAATCGAGCCTACCCCGGGAGTTGGTAAATACAGAAGTGTAACCTTTCTTATTGCAAATTGTATTCCTCTTCTGTATTCATTCTACGCATTATAGAATTGCCCAAAGTAAACTGTCAACGACCGTGGGCCTTGGAGTAGGAGTCGACCCAGGCTCCGAACCAAGTAAAAACGACTTT
>JAGFNQ010004651.1:26509-131338 GCA_024364735.1 Boesenbergia rotunda
AACCAGTCAAGACCTAAGGTTCAGGCATGGGTGCCAAAACTGTGCCTGACTAAACCAACTGGTTCAAATCAATTTTGGATCCCCAAGGACAAGATTCACATCTTGCCTAACCCATACAGAGGCTTTAGTCCAGGGGGAGCCAAAATCAAAACAATTTTTATAATTAGATAATTTTTTTTAATTGATTGATTGTTTGTTTATTTAATATTTTTTTTTTGCAAATTGCATGCTTAGATTTAAGGAATACTTAGATTTAAGGACTAATTACTTGAAACTTGAAAACATAGTATTGGAGGAGGTGAGATGATAGTACGTTGGGGAAACCAACTCTAATAAGATCAAGTCTAATTGGTCTCTTTAGACTGGTGAAACCAGCCGAAGCTACCGATCCAAGACCCAAGCTAGTTAGACCAGAAAATGACTTAATTTAATTTGAAAATGAAATTTCATTAAAAGGTTTTGTCAAGGAAAGGGTGGATGATCCCATAAGGCTACGGCCAAAGAAGGCCTAGTGTCTCGCCAAGACCTGAAGCCAATTTCTGAAATTCAAATTCAAATTACCTTTTGTCAAATTCGAATCTAACTCAAAGTTCAAATAATTATAGATTCTAATCTGTTTTCAAACCTATCTCTTTTTCGAAAAACTCTTAATCTATTTTCAAAATTTCTACTTCTTAAACTCATTTCTTTTTCAAAAATCACTTAATCTATTTTTCAAAATTTCTAAACTTATTTGTTTAAAAATCTGTTTTCAAAAATAAAGAACTTTTTCGAAAATAAATTGAAATTCCTTTTCAAAACTAATTTCTACTCTCAAACCTGTCTCACAAAAACCTTAAGGTTAACGTGATTGAAAACCCTAGACTGGGGTGAGACAGACTAGGAAGTGAAACTCAATTTAAGCTATCCCTAACTTAAATTGAATCCAAATCATCAAAAATTCTTTATGTGTAGGAACATAAAGATTTGGACCAATGGATGTTAGATAGCGGGTGCTCCAGACATATGACTGGGGACAAATTGAAGTTCACCAAACTCAAGTTCAAAAACCTGGGCTCAGTGGCATTTGGTAACAATGCTACACTCAAGTAATTGGGTCAGGTAATATTGAACTTAAATCCAATTTCATTATTAAGAAAGTTCTATTGGTGGAAAACTTCAATTTTAAACTTACTTAGCATAAGTCAGTTATGTGACTCTGGTTATTTAGTTACTTTCAACAATTCTAATTGCCTGATTAGAAATGCACAAGACTCAGAAATCATACTTAAGGGCACTAGGAAAAACAATGTATACACTATAAATCTTCCCCTTATACCCAAATGCATGTTAACACAGTTAGAACAATCAAAACTCTGACATAAGAGATTAGGTCATACCAATCTAAGAACTATCTCAAAAATTACCCAACTTGGCTTAGTCAAAGGTGTCCCTAAAATTAAGAATAATGAAAACCTAATATGTGAATCCTGTAATCAAGGCAAACAAACCAAGTCTAGTCACAAATTGATCCAATCTGATCAAACCCAAACCACACTTGAGCTCCTACACCTTGACCTATTTGATTCACATGGAGCCAAGTCACTAAGTGGAAACCGATACTGCTTAGTGATAATTGACGACTACTCTAGGTTCACCTGGGTCAGGTTTCTAAAGACCAAAGATGAAACCCTGAACCTATTTAACAACTTTTGTAAATTGATTGAAAATCAAAATGATACCAAAATCAAAAGACTTAGATCTGACCACGGGGGAGAATTCGAGAATCAAAGATTCGAAGAATTCTGCAAAGTAAATGGATATAAGCACGAATTTTCGTGTCCTAGAACCCCCCAACAAAATGGCATAGTAGAAAGGAAGAATAGAACCCTACAGGAAGCTGCTAGGGCTATGCTCAATGAATTTGACCTACCTAACCACTATTAGGCAGAAGCAATTAGCACAGCTTGCTATATCCAAAATAGGATTCTGCTTAATAAAAGGATTAATAAAACACCCTATGAACTTTACTACCATAGACTTCCAAACCTACACTATCTTAGAGTCTTTGGATGCAAAGTCCATATTCTTAATACCAAAGACTATCTTGGAAAATTCCAATCCAAGTCAAACCCAGGTATCTTTTTAGGATACTCTACAACAAGTAGAGCTTATAGAGTCTACAATAAAATAACTAAGAAAATTGAAGAAACAACCAACTTAATATTTGATGAAGAAACTTACCCAAAATCTGATAATTCTGACTTAGCTTCACCAAATACTGATCAAGAAAATAACTCTGAAACCCTAACTGAACCCTTTAATGACTTAACAATTGAACCAATTTCTGAATCAGTTGAACCAACCAATGAACCCAGAATTGAACTTATTGGACCAGCTGGACCTGAAGCTGAGCCAAGTACTAGAAAAACCAAGAAACCCAGACTCAGTCACCCAACTGACCAAATTGTAGGTGATCCAACCTTAGGAGTCAGAACTAGAGCTTCCTATAGAAATCTTAGTCAAATAGCCATGATTTCAAAGATTGAACCTAAGACTATTGAGGAAGCCCTACCTGATCCTGACTGGATCTTAGCCATGCAAGAAGAGTTAGCCCAATTTGAGAGAAACCAAGTCTGGGAGTTAGTACCTAAACCTAAGGGCAAATCCGTAATTGACACTAAGTGGGTATTTAGGAATAAGTTAAACGATCAAAGTGAAATAGTCCGAAATAAAGCCCGCTTAATAGCTAAGGGATTCAGCCAAGTAGAAGGGTTGGATTATGATGAAACCTACGCCCCTGTAGCTAGACTTGAGTCTATTAGGATGTTACTAGCCTTTGCATCCCATAAAGGATTTAAATTATACCAAATGGATGTAAAGTCAGCCTTCTTAAATGGGCTTATTAAGGAAGAAGTTTATGTAGGACAACCCCCAGGATTTGAGGATATAGAAAAACCCGATCATGTCTACAAACTTAGTAAAGCCCTTTATGGACTAAAACAAGCACCCAGAGCCTGGTATGAAAGATTATCCAATTACCTGATCTCTAAAGAATTCAAACAAGATCAAATTGACCCAACCTTGTTTGTTAAAATTTTAGAAAAGGATATATTTGTTGCCCAAATTTACGTAGATGATATAATATTTGGATCAACTAACTCTAAATTTCTAAAAGAATTTGTAACAATAATGGAAAATGAGTTTGAAATGAGTTTAGTTGGGGAACTCAACTTTTTCCTAGGGTTACAAATCAAACAAACTAAGGATGGAAATTATGTACATCAATCTAAATATGCTAAAGAACTAATTAAGAAATTTAAAATGGATAACTCTAAAAGTATAAGTACCCCAATGACCACAAATGTGAAAATAGATAATGACCCTGATGGCAAACCAGTAGACCTAAAACTTTATAGAAGTATGATAGGAAGTCTACTATACCTTACAGCCAGCAGACCTGATATACTTTTTTCAGTAGGAATGTGTGCTAGGTACCAAACCTGTGCTAAGGAAACTTACTTAGCAGCCCTAAAAAGAGTTTTAAGATACATTAAGGGCACCCTAAATGTAGGGATTTGGTACCCTAGGACTTCATCCTTTAAGTTATCAGGATACTCTGATTCTGACTATGCTGGTTGTAAATTAGATAGAAAAAGTACAAGTGGAAGCTGTCAACTTTTAGGAAACAGCTTAGTAAGTTGGTGCAGTAGAAAGCAACACTGTGTTGCTCTATCCACAACTGAAGCTGAATATGTAGCCTTAGGAGAGTGTGTAGCTCAACTCCTATGGATGATGCACACCCTTAAGGACTTTCAGCTAGACTACAATCAGACCCAAGTCAATATTGACAATATTAGCTCAATTAACTTAACCAAAAACTCAATACAACATTCTAGAACCAAACACATAGAAGTAAAACATCACTTTGTAAGAGATCATGTAGCTAGGGGTGAAATAGTCCTTAAGCATGTAGACTCCAAATCCAATCTAGCTGACATATTCACTAAACCCCTACCGGAATCTGAGTTTAGCTCACTAAGAAGGCAGTTAGGGTTGTGCTTAGTAGAATAGAATCATTTGGTTTTTGCCTTAAAATGTTTTAAATTGATTTTGAAATGTTTTAAATTGATCTTAAAATGTCTTAATTGATTTTAAAATGTTTTTGTTAAAAATGTTACTTTGACTTTAAAAAGTTTTTTCTTCAGTTCTAAAAAATTTTTTTCTTAGTTTTATTTCAAAAACTACCCCCTTCAAAACTAGGGTTTTCTTCGAAATGGACTTAACCTAGGCTCTAATCCTAGAACTGCATGCACCTATAGACTTAGAAGCCAGCATCTCACAAGCACCTAAGGATACTTTTTGATTGATAACCTAGAAAGGGTTGAGATGCTTAGGTCTTTGCCTCAATTCAAGATGCTTTAAGTCAGTGCATCGGCAGCAATTGGGGAACTAAATGAACAGCAATCAGGTTAAGTGTCAAGTTTAGACAATCTAACTTGAACAGCTCACTTAACTTGACTAACCCTAGCAAAAGCTACTGTTTATAACAGTTAGTAAGTAGCTAATTGGGTTAGACAGGTCCCTAAAGAGTTAACCAGACTTAGGTTCCAGTTTGATTCAGTACAGCAAAATGATTTAATTATTGCAAATATTTTTCTGCATTTTTTTTGATATATGACAAAGGGGGAGAGTTGGAAAGGAAAGAGGGAAACCCAAAAAAAAAATTTCAATAAAGTTTTTTTTCAAATTTTTTCCTTTATTCAAAAAGTTTAACCTCAAAGTTAGAAGCTTAAATTTATCCTGTAAAAATTTCTAAACTCTGAATTATTTCTAAGTTTAGTTTTTTTGCTTAAAATTTCTAACTCTGAAGTGTTATTAATTTTTGCTCAAATTATTCTTTGAAATTTTTTCCAAAATTGAAAATTTTCTAAGTCTGAAGTTTTTCCAAAACTGAAAATTTTCTAAGTGTGAAATCTTTCCAAAACTGAAAATTTTTCTAAGTCTGAAGTTTTTCCAAAACTGAAAATTTTCCAAAGTCTGAAATGGTTCTAAAACTGAAAATTTGTCTAAAGTTTTCTAAGCCTTCCAAACTTAGAACATCTTTTCGAAAAACTTAGCAGATTTCCCAACTTATTATCAAAACATGAAATCTTCTAAGTGCTTAACTCACATCACCTATTTTTGAAAAACCTAGGGGGAGATTTCTTCCAGGGGGAGGGAATCTAACTTAGGATTTCAGTTTCAGCATTTTTTTCCCTTAACTTTTTGAACTAGGTTGTCATATATCAAAAAGGGAGAGATTGTTGGTGCAGATTGCACCCAAGTCAAACCTGTGTTTTGATATTGGCAAAAGGGTTCAAAAGTTAATGGTTACTTGTTGTTTAACAAGTTTCTTGAGTGTACAGGAAAAGCCCTAGCGAAGGAATGCTAGGCACTGGCGAAGGACTGCCAGACAGGAAAAGCCCTAGCGAAGGAATGCTAGGCACTGGCGAAGGACTGCCAGACAGGAAAAGCCCTAGCGAAGGAATGCTAGGCCCTGGCAAAGGGCTGCCAGAAGAAAAGACCTAGCAAAGGGCTGCTAGGCGCCAAGCGAAGGGCAGCTTGGTAACTCAAGACCTGGCGAAGGACTGTCGGGCAAAAGTCCAACTGGAGGATCCGGTTGGCACCAGGTAAATTCTCCCGAGAGGAGTAGGTGAAGACGCGTTCCCCTTGAGGGAACATTAGGCGTCGGTTCGACCTAGGGCTCCATTTTGGAGACCAAAGTCAGAACCAAGATAGCTAAGGCTGTATAAAATAATAATATAATTATTATTTGGACTAACCCTGGATGCAGGATCGAAGGACTGAGTATCTGCAGCTCAGAGAGCCTCAAAGGAGTGAGGCAGAAGCTGAGCAGGGCGCCCCGGACGATCCGGGCGCCCCCAAGGTCAACCCAAGTCTGTAAGAACCTCAACGCGCTTCGCCCCGCTTGTCGCGGGCGCCCCCACTGCCAGCTGCCGAAGCGCATCCCTGCGAAGCCAAAGAGATGAGGCTTTGACCGGTCAATGCGGGTGCCCCGAGCCATCCGGGCGCCCCGGTCAAACCGGATCCCGAGGATAAGGGGATCAGACGGCGACCGAGCAACAACCGGATCTGCTGCCATGTGGGGGGGGCGCCCCCGTCGACCAGGGCGCCCCCAGGCCCTATATAAAGGGCCCTCGACCTCCTTCTTCAGAGCATCAATTACTGCGACGCTTCCACGCTCTTCTGCTTCCACGACACGCTCCAGAACTCTTCCAACTCGAGCTGACGACGTCCTGCTGCTCCAACACTTCGATCTACACCGGACGTCGGTAACGAAGAGCTTAATTAAGTTTACTAGGCTGATTCTGTAATACTTTTTATTGTAAACTTTCTCGAACGTATAGAATTGCCCGCAGAAAACGGTCAACGACCGTGGGCCTTGGAGTAGGAGTCGACACAGGCTCCGAACCAAGTAAAACGACCGTGTTAGCATTGTTTTTGTGTCTTATTTCCGCTGCGCACTTACTCTTTTTAAATCCGAACGATTTGCGACATTCACCCCCCCCCTCTCGCATTTCTCGATCCAACACTTACTGTTTTACTTTGTACATTTAGTTTATTCCTAAATATCCATTTTGTATCAATAAATATTTTATCTTTGGGTAAAGGTACTAATTCCCAAACACCACTACGTTGAAATTAAGTTAATTCTTCTTGCATAGCTTAATCCAATCAGGGTCAAGTAAGGATTGTGTAGGATCGGTGTCGGTCGATAGAGGAGGGGTGAATATTGACTCGTAAAACTTCGTTGGAAAACTTGTCGTTTGCTCGTCTTTCTATCAGAGTTAGTACGCAGCGAAAAATAGAATAAAAGAAAGACAGAAAATCACACAAAAACAAGCGGGATTTACTTGGTTCCCAACCCCTCAAAGTCAATACGTCCAAGGCCTAAGCACTCAATCGTGAGTCCACTAATGGTCTCCTTTCCAGACTTTCCGGAGGCGGAGAAACCCGTCTTACAGTTTTGATTTACAAACAAAAAGATAGTAAATTAAATTCGTAAATAAAAGCAAACCAAAAGAAAGTTGAAGATCCGGCCAATCAGGAAGTCCGAAGTGTCGTGCACTTCTTCCTGGAGCCTCCTTGGTCGCAGAGTTTCGCCTTGAGCGCTTTTGCTTTGTATGGAACACTTTAGCGGATATGGAAATTGATGTTCTGCAATGAGAGGTCGAACACCTTTATATAGGACCTTCTAGGGTGTCTATGATGTCTTGGGCGCCTGCCACGTGTCGGTCAAACTTCATCCTTTGCACCGATCTCGCAGCGTAGATGAGAAGCCCATCCCAGGCGCCTCATAGGACTCAGGCGCCTATTATGGCTCAGGCGCCTGCCACATGGTCCAATCCTGACCGTAGATGCGATCTTCGGCCGATAAGCTAAATCAGCCTTCCCAGGCGCCTAACCCATATAGAAGCCCATCCCAGGCGCCTCATAGGACTCAGGCGCCTGCCACATGGTCCAATCCTGACCGTAGATGCGATCTTCGGTCGATAAGCTAAATCAGCCTTCCCAAGCGCCTAACCCATATAGGGCGCCTGGGAACCCCTTTCCCAGGTTCCTTTGTTTTGTGTTCTACTCTCCATCTTGACTCCAACTCTAGGTACTTGTAAGACAACAAAACACACAAACAAAACAAATAATCTTATGCTTTAGTTTATTGGTTCTAACTTTGGATTTCACCCGAAATCCTAGGTCGAACCGACTCCTAATGTTCCCTTTCCCGAGGAACACGTCCTCACCTACTCCACACTAGAGAAGTAGCATTTGCCAACCGAAAGCTCCGGTTGGACTTTCTCTTAGCCTCCGAGAACCCGAATCTCAAGACGTCCGACCTCGACCCGTCTCTATTTTTGTCCGCGATCTCCGCTTGACTAAAGCTTTTGCCAACCGGCACCTCCGGCTGGACTTTTGCTCGGCCTCCGAGAACTTGGAGCTCGAGACGTCCGACCTCGACCCGTCTCTACTTCTGTCCGCCATCCTCGCTCGGCAAAGTCTCCGTTGCTCGATCCCAGACCAGGACTTAGTGCTCAGTCCTTCGGACCAAGACTTCGTGCCCAGCTTCACTCACCAGGACTTAGTCCAACCTAGCTTCACTTGCTAGGACACAGCTTCACTCACCGGGATTTAGTTCACCTAGCTTCACTCACTAGGAGTTTTTTAACCTAGCTTCCCTTGCTAGGACCCGGCTTCACTCACCAGGATTTCTTCAATTAGAATCACTTCTTTGCTAGTCATCATAATCCTGACTAGACTTCCTCAATCTTTAGATAAATGTAATTCCAAACCTCAAGTCCGATTTGGTTTGATCCCTTGGTCAACCTGACCAACCCTGGGTTCTACTCATTCTGCCAAACATCAGATCATGTTTGGCTAACCCCTTTGTTAAACTAATAACTAACTTTAGTATATTGTCAAACATCGAAACACTAGAGGAAGATTGTTCATCACTGATGCATCTTGCACCCACAAACTGTTCTATAGTTTTGGGTTCAATTTTAGAAATTAAGGCAATTTGACTTAGGTTCCTAAAGGCAGATCTAGTTTAAACCCTTAGGTTTGGGTTACCTATTATTTGATCAATTGGGTGAGCTAAACTGACACGTGTGGACTTTTATCTTTGTTAATTTTGATCTGACTCAATTAAATCATCCTCTTGATTTTCTATTTGACTTGGTTCTAAATCATCAGTACTTGACCTAACAAAATCAATTGGTTTATATTTTGTTCAATTGGTTTATATTTTGTTTAATTAGAGTCCTTAGATTCATCAAATTTAACATTGGTGGTTTCTTCAATTCTTAAGGTGGTATTATTGTAAATTCTATAGGCTCTACCAGTAAGTGAATATTCTACAAAAATTCTATTTTCAACCTTAGAAGGGAATTTTCCTAAGTATTCTCTTATATTTAGGATATAAACCTTACATCCAAAAATTTTGAAATATTTAATATTAGGTAATTTATTGTAATAAATTTCAAAAGATATTTTTTTGAGGTTTTTATTTATAATTTTTCTGTTTTGAACATAGCAGGTTGTACTAACAGTTTCAGCCCAGAGATATTTTGGTGAGTCATATTCGTTAAGCATCGTTCTTGTTGTTTTTCGTAGGGTTCTATTTTCCTTTTAACAATTCGATTTTGTTGTAGAGTTTTAAGATAAGAGAATTCATGTTGATATCCATTTTCTAAATAAAATTGGTTGAATTTTTTTATTTTTAAATTTACCTTCATTATCACTTCTAATTCTTCTAATTTTTACTCCTTTTTCATTTTCTATTTGTTTGCAAAATCAAACAATTGGGGGAAAAACATAAGATATATTTTTAAACAATAAAGACGGGCATAGTTATAAATAAAATAGATTTTCAATATTGATATGATTTAAACCTTTTTGCTCTAAAGTAATTTATAAGAATAAAATGCAAAAATTAGTGTAAATTTCAATTTTAAAAAAAAATAAGAATGAATTCCTTGTTCGTTCTGTCGTGGTCCATAGTATTAATGAAAAAGTTGAGCATCTAGACACCCATTAGATCAAGAGCTTTCAAACATGTTATGCAAACGATATTATTGCGAGTGGCCAAAAATTGAATATTAGTTTTCATTCATATATACAACTTTAAACAAGTCATTCAAAGTTGATTTGTTCAAATTTGTCCTAATTCAACGAATCACAATCCTACTTTTAAATTTGTAGCAAAAGATCGATCAATTCCACACCAAAAATATTTATTTGCATGGTATTAGTTTTCAAAGGGCCGAGGTGTTTGATTGGAAGGCCATTATGTGAGCTCGTACATGAAACATGTGAGCAATTGCAGTGACATGATCGAGATATAATCATGCTTTTGAAAGTGAATTTCTAATTACATTATCTTTTCTTTAGTTTTTTTTAGAAAAAAAAAACAAAGAAGATCTAATTAATGTGATTTTGATTTAATTTAAAATTATAACAATTATATTAATTTACATAAGATTTGTTATTTAATTAAAAATTTTCAATTTATGATTTAAAAGAAGTTATCTATATATATCGTCCATGTTATAAACATGCGATTTAATGTTTAAAAAAATCTATATATTTTTAGTTTCATATAGTTCTTTATTATTTTGCTTCATTATTTAATTTTTGGCTTTTTGCTCAGTGAAACACGTGAACATTGTCGACTAAAAAGACAATAATTCTGGAACTAGTCATTGTCTAGATCTTATTCCTTGAGTAAATTTTTTACAAGTAAATGCTCTCTATTTTGATAACAAAATAATAAATATTTAAAACATTTTTCATATTAACAAGACCTTGAACATTTTTTTAAAAAAACATTAGAAAACTAATTAATATCATATATCTAATTTTTTTAATATGAATTTGTTTTAATTAATATCATTTATCTAATTTATACAAATTAATTCCACGATATCACAATATTCTATCTATAAAAAATTTTCATCAATCACTAAAATAAATTAAAAAACTCTCACAATGAACTATCATCACCTTAGCATTCTTAGATAATAGTAACTTAAAGAATATTAATTTATTAAATCGTCGAAATTGAGATTTAATTCATAATGCCTGTTGGATATCTTGGATATCTATTGTGAATGAAAAGAGAGGTGGTGGGACTTTAGTCCCACATTGGAACCTTTCATTCATATCTATTGTGAATGGAAAGAGAGGTGGAGGGACTTTAGTCCCACATTGGAACTTTCCATTGAATGGAAAGTGATGAGGAAAATAAAGGGACTCCCTTGTGAGTGGAGCTTTAGTCTCAGATTGGGAGTTTTAAGACAAAATAATTGGTTTATATTGGATCACAAGCATGGTAGTTGTGAATAAATGCTAGGGGAGAGGCTCTCTCTCACGCGTGGGTGCGTAGGGGGGTGCAAATCCAGGGCTCGAATTTGTACTGAACCAAGTGAACTCGTGTGCGTGCACGACCCGCGCACATCGAATGTCCGACCGGTCGGGAGAAAATTTATCCAAGCAGATGAACCAATGTTTTGCCAAATTGATTTTTTGCTCAAATGTAACTAATGCATTAATATTGATTAATGCGAGATCGGTAACCCCCAGACGTTTGATTCGTCATTTACTCCTGCGGGGGTCTGAGCCTATATAAAGGGCCTAAGAAGCCCATGTACTCAATTTTCTAACTATAAAGGGCCTGACCGAGAACAAAATTGAGTATAAAAGTTAGAAAATTGAGAGCAAAAGATGTCAAAATTAATTATAGTTTTCTAACTTATAAAGGGTCTGACCGAGAGCAAAAGAAAGAGACACAATAATTCTCCTCTGCTCCACCTCGCTCCCGACCCCGACCTCCGCTCCGCTGATAGCAGTCGGGTACCTCTTCAGTTCGCCACGAGCAACGAGTGCTCCGTTGTGCCCGTGGTCTGCTGTTGTATCCTGAGAGACAGAAGTCCATCTGAGCCTCGAAGCACCGACGGAGGAGGACGAATCTGTTTCAAAGAAACTACGCTGTGCGGGCCTCAGTAACTTCCCGGTCGAAAGACGTCCGACCACTACTCGGGAGATCCTAGTCGAGAAACTCCACTCGGGAATTCCAATTCGGGAATTCCACTCGGGAGCTCACTCGGCCACTCAGCAATTTCGCTCAGAGCTCACTCGGCCACTAGGGAAAACTGCTCGGGTCGGGAGATTCCACTCGGGAGCTCGCTCGGTCACTCGCAATACCGCTCGGAAGCTCACTCGCCCTTCCGCTCGGGAGCTCACTCGCCACTCGGGAGCTCGCTCGTCTCTCGGCAATACCGCTCGGAAGCTCACTCGGCCTCCCGCTCGGGAGCTCACTCGGCCACTCGGGAGCTCACTCGGCCATTTCGCTCGGGAGATTCCAGACTGCAGTTTGGAACTCGGGCCACTCAACAAAGATAAGTTGAAATTAATTTTATAATTTCAATTTAGTGTAAAATCTCCACCATCAATGCCCTCAATCTGTTAGTTTATATTTTACTCTATTCTAAGATACAATATTTTTTATTTTTATCAAAGTGCGCATTTTTTTTTTCAAAATGTCGTTTTCCTTGTAATGAACAAAATTAAAGTAAATAAAAAATAAAAACTTAATATTACATTGCACTTTCGTGATGGTTTAAAATTTTCATATTTATATTTATGTCAAATTAATATTACAGACTCTTAATGATCTTGTTAATTTATTTATAATTTTTTTAAAAAATAAACATTTTAAATCCATGAATTACGATCAAAATCATTTAATGATCATAATGAAATCTAATAGATTCTAAATTTAGGTATATTGTTAGAGGCCTTTTAAATTTATCCAGATTTTATTTTTATTTTTAGAATATTATTTTAAAAAATCTTTAAAATTTTTAATAATTAATTATAAGAGAAAAAAGTAAAATAAAACTAAATTTAAAAAAATTGATTTTTTTAAGTTCATCATTAAATTTTGACAAAAAAATCACTAATAGCCTTAAGAAGCTTAGATTTATTCAATTTTATTTTTAATTTTGGAGCCATGGTAAAATAAAATAAAATATTTAAAAATTATAAAAGAATGTTAATAAAAAAAAGTAAAAAAATCAATAAATAGTTTGTTAATTTACCTACCTATTATAAAAACAAATAGTCTGTTAAAAATTTCAAAATCTAATTTGTCAAAAATGGGGAAAATTAAAAATATATGTATCTTTGGAGTTTTATGCCTTCTCATATAGTTATTTGCAATGTTAAAGCCCTGTAAGGTTGTATTCGTTCAAAAAAAAAAGATAAATCTAAATATATAGAAATGTCAAAATAAATAATAATTTAGACCCTACTAAAACTCACTGTATTTTATTATTTGAGTTCTTTAAGATTATCTAACAATTTTGATAACATGAACTAACAAATTTTACAAATAAATAATCCATTGTGCTTCTCAAAACTTTTTTTATTCTATACCTTCATTTTTTAAAGTTTACCACTTTTTTTTATTGGTAAAAAAAATCTTTTTATTAAATTCTTTAGAATCTTTTAAGTAATAGTTTTCATCTAAACATATTTCTAATGTTTAGGTCCATATAATAGTTTTCATCTAAACTAGCCAAATTTAAAAATAATCTTTTTATTATATTCTTTAGAATCTTTTAAGTGGTTCTAAAATTATTATATAGGTCTAAACGATCAAAAAAAAATTTAAAAAAAAACCTTTGTGGTATTCATTAGAACCTTTGATGTTATTTTAAAATTATTATATAAACCTAAATTGGTCAAATTTTAAAAATAATTTCTCTATTGTATTCCATGAAATCTCTAAAATGATTCCATACTTTAACTTTGTCATTTTTTAATTAAAATTTCTACATGAACTTGATTAACTAACTAAATTTCATAAACAACCCTTTCAATGTGTTTTCTAAAACCTCTAAAGTCTTTCTATGTTGTTATTTTTTTAAAGTGTTAGAAGATCATATAATAATTTTGGCCAAAATTATTATAGAGATCTAAACCGACCAAATTTAAAAATGATCTCACAATGATGTTTAAGATTTTCCTAGAACTTCCTAAAGTCATTCTATGTTCTCATAATGATGTTTAAGATTTAAAAGGATATGTAATGGTTTTAGTTAAAAACTACTTTAAAAAAAATTAAAATTATTTTTTTAGTTGGCACCATGTATCTAGCTTACTAATTTTGGGAGTAGACTCAGCCACTTTCTCATCAATCACCAGACTAAATCAAAAAATATGTGCAGCAAATAATCCATCAGTTTAACATTCTTAGTTCAATTGCACATAAAAGATAATTCATCTGTTAATTTATCAAAGTTAAGACTCGATCGTTAGATATCTGAAAAATTAAGAAAACGCTCTACTACTTCACCATTGCTCTGGGTTAAAATTCAAAGCAAATGTGCTCGCTTGTATTATAAAAAATTGATTAAGAAGATTAAGTAACGTCGAATCTTGAACGGCCGATCCAACTCCACGAAAATTTCTCACCGGTAGTCAAAATAAATCGGGAAGTGCTTCGCTTGTATTATATGTACATATATACATAGTAATTTTGGTCAAATTTGTCACAAGCATAGATAGCTTTAAACCCTAAATCTTGAATACTAAAAAATTATTTTAAAATTATTTCAATATTAGTTAAAATAGCTCTAAATTGGTCAAAATTTCCAATTCGGTCAAAATTATTCTAACACCCTTATATAGTAATTTTGATCAAAATTGGTAGGACAAAATTACTATAACAATGTGGAAATAATTTTAACTAACATTAGAACAGTTCTAAGATTTAGGGTTATAAACATGTTGTAACAGTTTGGAGAATGACAAAAAAATTTGTTACAATAATATTAAATTAATATCGACCAAGTTAAAATAATTTTAATTACTAGGAGCAATAGGGTTGTAGATGCACTGTAATACTTTTAGCCAAAAATATTATTATAATGCTAGAACAATGTATTTTTGAATGAGAAATAAAATGAGATGCCATTTTAGTAATTTTCAAAAAATTAAAAACCAGTCCAGTGCTGTGAAATGGGTCAATTGTGGCGGGAAATGTGGATCGGCCGAAAAAGTCCTTCATATAAAAGGACAGGACAGACTAATCCATTATTTGATAGATTGAAAAATTCTAAATCCAATCTAAAAAGATAGTAGATATATATATATATATTGAAAAATTAAATTTTGAATTAAGAGGATCAAATCCAAGAGCTCATTGAATTTTCTATTCAAAGAATTTTTTTCTCAATTTACGGATTCACTCAAGCCTATCACCAACCAATCCACATAGGTGGCGGGGCAAAACAGATTATCCCTCGACCTATTTTAAAATGAGTTGATAAAATTTTAATCAAATTTATTTAAATTATTAAGTGGAATGAAACAATTCGACGACCCATCTAAATTGACGATTATAATTGCGCTCACAAAAATTTACCCATAACCAAATCTCGCAATAATGCATATTCTAGTCGTAGTGCTCTCCCTCACTTTTTTTTTTCCTTTTTCCTTTCTCCTGTTTTTCTCCGCTATAAAAAAAAGGCTTGTCCTGCTCACTTCCAGCACAACCAGACTTCTCTTCTTCTCTCACAATGCTATTTGCCTTTCCTCTCTTCTTCACACTTTTTTGATTTCCCTCCCAACGACAGATGCATATGGCGAAGACCTCCCTCTTGTTCATCGCTTGCGTCGTTTCACTTCTTTCGCACACCGCCTGCCAAGCCAAGGAGTTGCCGCTATTGAAATGGGAGGTGGGTTATATATACGCGAAGCCAGACTGCGAAGAGAAACTCGTGATGGCGATCAACGGCCAGTTCCCCGGGCCGACCATCCGCGCCAAGGCCGGCGACACAATCTCTATCAAGCTGAAGAACACTCTTCCCACTGAAGGAGTTGTCATCCACTGGCACGGTATCAGACAGGTAGCTAGTCCATGCTTAAGTCACGACTTACTGAACCAGCAGCATCCACAACTCAAACTCACCACTAAAGCTAAATAACACGCTTACGCTAGAAGGTTCACTAGGGGAGTTGTTATACTTGAACCACTATGACAAGGACAAGGCTACAAGTTAATTTTCCACTACCTCAAGAAATTTCATACCTTGTTTTCTTTTGTTCATAACAGCGAGGAACGCCTTGGGCTGATGGCACTGCCGCCATCTCACAATGCGCAATCAATCCTGAGGAGAGTTTTGTATACAATTTTACAGTCGACAAGGTTAGACTTTTTATTCAAGAAAGTGAATTGACAAATGCAACAACTATTGATGCACTGTTTTTTCCTTTCCTCTTGGACTCGGACGCAGGCTGGCACATATTTCTACCATGGACATTATGGGATGCAGAGAGCTGCAGGGCTGTATGGGTCTCTGATAGTAGATGTGGCTGATGGTGAAGAGGAGCCATTCCACTATGATGAAGAGTTCAATCTACTTCTCAGTGATTGGTATCATACGAGCATTTATGAGCAGATGGTTGGACTCTCTTCCAGACCCATGAAATGGATTGGAGAACCCCAAGTAAGTGATGAGCTCAAGTTTCTTTTGTTTACATAACAACAACAACCAACATTAGGACAGCACCATAGGTTTCCAAGGACAGAGGAAAAAGAAATATGGGGTGTAGACGGAGGAGGTTAGGTTTAAACTAAATCTAAATCGTTGTGATAGAATCTAAAGAAAATCAATCAATTAATTAATTATATTAGGTCTGAAAGATGCTGAATTGATTAAGTAAAAAAAAGAACTAAGGCTTAGAAAAGGGTAAAAAAAGATTGAGACAAATTTCTTCAGTTGTAAGAATTTAAAAATCACATAGAACGAACTGCACTGTGACCTTCCTTTCATTTAAAAACCCTTCCCACTAAAGAGTTAGTTCCTACTTTAAGCAAACATGGAGAAGTGATCCTCCACAATGACTTTAGTAGAGAATATCCATTTTGATAAATTTCATGCCTCCACTGTACCAAAGTGGACGTTAGTATTAATTAGATAAAATAAAAAGGGTAACTTAAACAAGTAGGTTACTGGTCCACCATGCTACCTAGTGAGTCGGGACAACTTAACATGTTTCCATGGCTGGCACGTTGTCATTTTGTAGCCTCGTCAACAGTGCTCAGAAAAAAAGAACACAAGAAAGGGCCAAAAAAAAAAATAAAAAAAATAACTTACAGTAGTGTTCTGACTAGTTCTTTTCTTAAAGAAAAGAAGAAGCTACCCGTTTTTTATCAGCAACTTGTTAAGTTAGCCTCTCGATTGTAGCAACATGTGAAAGTATTAGAGATAGGTACGGCTGAAGAGTTTTTGCCACATGCTTCGTGCTTTGCCCTCCCATCAAATATAATAAAAAGGTAATTAAAAGGATTCTCTTATTTACTTTATCACAAGAAGGTACTATGTTAAAAAATATATATAAGACCCTTATTCTATTTTTTAAAAAATTTCTAAAATAACTTTGTTCCCGCACTACTCCAAATAATTTTAGTTAGTTGTTTTATTTATAACAGTTTTAACAAATCCACTCTATTAAATAATTTTAACTAAAATTTTGAGCATGTTGTAGAAGCTTTAACCTAGATGGAAAAATAAGCTGAGTGTCCTTCTGAATATAACAAAATAAGAGACACCCTTTTAATATTTTTTTTCAAATATTTTTATTTTTTCTATTATATAAGAGAATGGCCATACCTGGAGGTGGAAAAGCTAGATGCTTTTAGAGGAGCTGATGGAGCTTCTCCAGCTGCCCAGATATAGAATCTATTGTTGGATCAGATAGTAAAATTAAATGATCGATTCTGTCCCATAAAAGTTTTCATCAGAGTAAATCAAAAGTGCTCATGATAGGTAGTCTAGAAGTCCAGTGTCTCAAGAGTCAGTCCAATGTCTCAGGAGTCGTCCCATTTGAAAAAAAAATTCTTATAAAATATATCGTAGTTAGAATCGAATCATGAATATTTGAAATAGTGAGTAGTCGTCCTATCATTGAATATTATCCCGGAGCTGCCCAGATATGAAATCTAGCATCTGGTGACAATGGCCATTTTAAAAGATTGACACTCGTTAAATGAACAAATGCAAGTGTCCAATTAAATATATTCTAAAGCTTACGCACCGGCAATTGCTCCGGTAATCGTGAGATGGCACAAGACGTCAAAGGCATCTGCAGCCCAGCTGCATCCAAGAAAATTAGGAAAAAAGAGAACGAACTGTCATAAAAAATAAATAAATAAATCAGAGTAGGACTGAGCTGCAAGATTGTTAAATAATACAAGAAAGAAAGAAAAAACAAGTTTCAGAGTAAATTATAAAAGTTTCCGGCACAAAATCATGCAACTTGTGTCCGTCCCTAATTTTGGCTTCTTGTTTGGGTGCAGAGTCTATTGATCAATGGCACAGGGCAGTACAACTGTTCCCTGGCCGCACATCTTATCCAAGGATCCAGCACATGCAACACAACAATCAAAGACTGTAAACCTGTCGTGCTCCCAGTTCTTCCAAACAAGACATACAGGCTGCGAATTGCAAGCACTACCTCACTGGCTTCACTAAACCTGGCCATCGGAGTAAGTAACTATCTCGAATCATCTAATTTCCATCTCTTTGCTCATTTGAAATTTCATGGCGAAGCCACCAATTATCAAGAAAAAGTAACTGATTATACGTTCTTACTGTGATTCAAAATCATTATATTCCATGTCACAGACATTTTTCTGGTTTTCAGAATCACAAGATGACAGTGGTGGAAGCAGATGGCAATTATGTGAAACCATTCAGTGTGGATGATATGGACATATATTCGGGTGAAAGCTACTCAGTACTCATAACTACAGACCAGAACCCATCATCAAATTACTGGCTTTCTGTCGGAGTTAGGGGAAGAGAACCCAAAACACAACCTGCTTTAGCTATCATAAACTACCTCCCTAATTCCCCTTCAAAATTACCAGAATCTAGTCCCCCAGTCACACCGGTATGGAATGACTATGCCCATAGCAAATCCTTCACGTACAAGATTCTCGCCAAGGAAGGCACACCAAGGCCCCCTCTAAATCTAATAATAATAAGACAATTTACTTGCTCAACACACAAAACAAATTGGATGGTTATACTAAGTGGGCTATCAACAACGTCTCTTTAGCACTTCCTACCACCCCTTATTTAGCAGCCATGAAATATCATATAGAGCATGCATTTGATCCTCAACCACCACCAGAGAACTTCTCCTCGGATTATGATGTGATGAAACCACCCAAGAATCCAAATACAACGCAGAGTACCAATGCATATGTCTTCCCATTTAAAAGCACCGTTGACGTAATCCTTCAAAATGCAAATGCCATAAAAGAGGACGTCAGTGAAATACATCCATGGCATTTGCACGGGCATGATTTCTGGGTGCTAGGATATGGGGATGGAAGATTCCATGAGAAGAATGTTTCCACGTTTAACCTCAAGAATCCTCCGCTCAGAAACACAGTAGTGATTTTTCCTTATGGTTGGACAGCATTAAGGTTTGTGACAGACAATCCTGGAGTTTGGGCATTTCACTGCCATATAGAACCACATCTGCATATGGGCATGGGTGTAATATTTGCAGAAGGTGTTGAAAATGTTGGAGATATCCCAAGAGAAGCTATAACTTGTGGGAAGAGTGGAAAGATGCACCCTTAATTGTTGCACCCTTGAACCAGTCATTCGTCTATGAGGCTGATCGATCAAGTTGTTTCTTATTAGTATGTTACTTTTTAAGAAGAAGAACTAAGAAATGTTTGGGACCCAATCTGTCAAGATTATGAACTTGTATGGAATATGGTTTTGTTATCTCACTAACCTTGAATTAATAATGTAAGCAGATGATGATAACGTAAGAAGATTATAAGACTAACGAATATGAAATATATGAAAGTAATCCAAAAGGTTTCTGTTTCTTTGTTGCGGACCGAATACCTTTTGTTCCAAAGGTACCAATTGGGTGATGTTATAACACTAACAAACATAGCTTCCATTCAATCTATCTGGATTTGATCCACACAAAAACAAAGAATGTAAGAGCGACTTTTTCTTAACTTGATCAATATCAAGAAAGTCAAAAGTTGTTTGGCTGATTGATTTGTCTTTAATTCTTGGCTAACTTCATGTAAACTCAAGGAATCTAATTGATTAACCTATGTGAAGTAGCAAAGATTGTTAGAGAAGCAAAAAAGTTGTCACCTACTAGGAAATGTGCCCGTAGAGAAGGTCGTGTATGCCATCTATGATCTACCACCCAGTATTCTTGTTTCTTCTACAGTTAGTTAAGAAATTGGATGAAGACTTGGATGAAGAAGTCTATATGGAAGTTTCATCTGGAATTGGACCACACCTTAATAAAGTATGCAAATTACACAAATCTGTATATGGCCCCAAACAATCCCCTGTAACCAAATATGAGTACAAACAATGCCAAGCGGATCATACTCTGTTTGTAAAAATCTGACAACAAAACCTCCATTCTTATTGTCTATATCGATGACATCATTGTCACAGGGGACGGGACGATGAGAAAGAAATAGCTCAACTAAAGGAGCTCCTCACAAGAGAATTTGAAATCAAAGATCTCTAAGATCCAAAATTCTTCCTAGGAATAGAACTGCCAAGATTGAGACAAGGTATTGTTCATTCACAATGAAAATACACTATGGATCTATTAAAGGAAACTGGAATGCTTGGATGTAAACCAGCAAATACCCTGATGGTTGGATCAAATAAAATTGGTTTTCAGACCATGCACCAACAAACAGGGGGAAATACTAACAACTTGTACGCAGGCTGCTCTACCTATCACACACTCTACCTGATATGGGATTTTCTATAGGTGTGGTAAGTCAATTCATGAATCATCCCACAGAAGAACACATGAAAGTCGTTTACAGGATTCTCAAATATCTTAAAAGTACTCCGGGTAAAGGGTTACTATTTTGAAAGACTGAAGACACAAGCATACACATTTACACTAATGTAGACTGAGCAGGAACCATTAATGGCAGACGATCAGCCACTTGCTACTACACGTATATAATAGGAAATCTGGTAACTTGGAGAAGCAAAAAGCAGTTCATAGTGACAAAAAGCGGTGTTGAAGTTGAATATAAAGCTCTTGCTCTTGGAATTTGTGAAGGAATATGGATTCGAAGAATTATGAATGGCCTCGAAGTTTCCACCAAGAAATAGTTAAACTGTGGTGCGATAATCAAGCAGCTATCAGTATCGCCAAAAATCCGATTAACCATGATAGAACGAAGTATATTGAAATTGACCAACATTTCATTTAAGAGAATGTGTGAACGGAAACATGAAACTCTCATACATATCTCGACATCAAATAGTTAACATTCTCCAAAAGCTCTCCCACTCTACAACTTTGAAAAGCTACGTGGTAAGTTGGGCATGCATAACATGTAAAACCCAATTTGAGGGGGAGTGTTGAAAATAAAATATTAATTGCAAGCATGCTTCCCCATTTTTCATAGAATATTAATTGCAAGCAAGCTACCCCATTTCCCCTTGATGTACTTTGGGCTTCCAACCTTCCCTAGCTTCCTTTAATGTCTTCTTGGAAATATGTATTTCATTTACTTTTCTCTTACTTTACATTGTATTTATAGGATCTCTCTTATACATTTGCTTAATGAAGAAAAAAAATCAATAGGACAAATAGTCCTATTATTTTCATCTCTTGGTTACCTTCGTAGTCTTATTATTTTTATTTCTTGGTTGTCTTCAATATATATATAGAGCAATGTTACCCTAAAGACCTTACCGCGCACACCCTATGCACACCTCAAAAATTTGTTCAGTTTGAAATTTTTTTGTACTTAATATTATAACCCAACTCCTAAACCCTAAAGGCAAAACCCTAAATGGCATACCCGCAATCTAAAAAAAAAATTAAATTAAATTTCAAAATGCATAGGTTCACACAAAGTCTGCGGGTTAAAAAGTTCCTATATGTGTGTGTTGTTACCCAATTTACCTTATGGTGTTGACCTTGCGAGCACCATGTGTATTTTTTTTTTCTTTAGCTTAAATACTATAACTCAAACTCTAAATTCTAAAGACTGAATCCAAAATTCTAAACCCTAAGCTCTAAAAAATATATATATACTTGGTGCTCACTTGTGAGCACCAAAAGATAAGTAGGGTGTGTGTGTGTATATATATACACTAACAATGGAGAAATAAGAATACATTGGTTTGGTGACCCATAATAGTGAATACTAATTGAACTTCAAGAATATTCTAGAACACTCATGATGAAAAACATCATACAAGAAACATCTTATAGGAAGCTTTCAGAATTAAGAATAGATTCATGTTACGATCTTTTTTAGATGGTAATGCATCTAGTTGTGTTGTTTATGTATTTCAAAATCGTTTTGACATACTTCAATGTGTCCGCACATTTCTAAGGAAACCTTTACAACAAAAGAACGTTCGCAACACTTGTTACTTGGACAAAAATAGGAGAGGAAAATAAGATGAAATAAAATGATTGATGTCTCTGTTCAGTTCAAAAGTAATAGAGAAGAGGAAGGAACTTAATTGCATCCATTCCCTCTACTTATGCATGCTCAAATTGGGCTGAAAAAGAATATTTCTCTTCCTTCATTTTCCATTAAAGTAAAAAAAATGAAATAGAATTTCACTTAAACTATTTCATTTCCCTTGTTTTTCCTTTCATGAGGAAGATGTTGCGAGTGTATTTAATCTTAAATCTCAGCCAAACAAAGAGATCAGAGAAACACAAAAATTGTAAGCAAGAAGAAGAAAGAAAGCCAGTCTCTCCAACTTAATACAATTTAAAATGTAAAA
Organism: Boesenbergia rotunda; assembly: GCA_024364735.1. Taxonomy (NCBI): domain Eukaryota; kingdom Viridiplantae; phylum Streptophyta; class Magnoliopsida; order Zingiberales; family Zingiberaceae; genus Boesenbergia; species Boesenbergia rotunda. The sequence goes on from JAGFNQ010004651.1 coordinate 48,892, forward strand.
AATATACAAATATATCCAACAAGATTTTGAACTAAAACGCCAAAAGGAATATAAGATGATCGATCAGCGGTAAGCAACAGCCTGTTAATTAGCAATTCGTCAAAATAACAAGAAAAGAAAGAAGATGCATACCTCAAAAATTCTCCGTCCCGTCCGAATGGAGGATCGAGAAGACACGGGTCGGCCCTAGTTCGAGAAACATCACCAAACATTTACGGATCGGACGAAAACAAAATCCAAAAGTAAGGCTACTAGGAGGGTACATTAGAAGAACTCCAGAAACTAACCCCGGGTAAAGTTGAGGTGCCGCAGCAGCATCCAGCATTCTGTCGGGGCGGTCGAATTTCCCGGCCATCTGGTAGGCGGGCAGATGGCGATCAAGAGGAGAGCGGCGGAAGGAGCGAAATTGAATAAGAAAGTAATGCTTCGGAGGCTCAGCGTACCGACTGATTACTCACAGTACTACCGCGACTTGAATGCAGTACGCGTAGTACAGGTGGGATTATCACTTATTAGAAAATATGAGTTGTTATCTCCGCAACTCTATTTGTTTTTCGACAAATTACCGAACGATGAAGTTTCGAAATAATGATCAGCTACCCGACGATGATGCAGCGGTCAAACCTTTTAAATAATTAATTAAATATTTAAGATTAAATTTTAATGATGGATTTTTTTCTTAATATGATCTAAAAATACTGATGGTATGAATGACTGATCAGAAATTTTTATAGGATTGATTTGGTCATTTTTTTTAATTAATTGATTTAAAGAGTTGGTATTTAGATTATTAAAAATAACAAATATATATTATATATCCAATATATTAAAAATTTGTTAAAAAATTATTATTTTTAATATAGTATATTAAATTGATGTTTAAATATGGATATAATTAGAAGAACTAGACAAATAATAAGATCCAGTTCTATATCATTCTAAATTTTTTAGGTCCATCGATTTCGATTAAAATGGACTAATAAACTTAAAGAGTTTGGAATGATATAGAATCGGATCCTATTATTCATCTAATTTTTTTTATTATATTTATATCCTCGAATATTAATTTAATAGTGATTGTTTTTTGGTACTATAATTATCAATTTAGGACCTCTAGCAATTGATTCGAAATCTGATCAATAGTACTCGGAAATCATATATAAATTCCCTGATTTGATATTTTTAAATTTATGATTTAAATATTTTGAAAATTCATAATTTGATAATTTATTTATTTTTTACCGGAAATTTAAAAAAAACTAATTTTATCTCAACATTCTTTGGGGAGAATTTTATTTTGTCTCTCGAATATTCTTATGAGAAAATGTCAAACTTTCTTTTGGAATAAGCACTGTTTTTATAGGTGTTATTAAAATGTTTCTACGATTTCTTTGCCGTTTTAATTTTTTCTCCTTTTTATTATTAATATAAATGTTGATATTAACAAATAAATCAACAATACTTGTAAAAATATATTAAAAAATAACAATATTAAACCAAACCATGTGGGAGCATTTCCTTTTATATATATATATATATATACAAGGTATCCGGAGAATTTCAAACACTTAGAAAAAGTGAAGATCAAACAATAATAATAATAATAATAAAATTATAATTATAAGATTTTTAAATCAGTGACTAAAATATGAAATCAAAATAAAATTCTCTTTTTTAATGCATTTTGTGTTAAGTTTAACACATTATTCCTAATTTTAATCATTTGGACAAAATAATTTGTAATGCCTCATTATAGCATCTTGCTAAGTTGATCCAACTTAAGCTAAACCATGAATAGAGGTTAGGTCTGAACTACTTGCTAGTAAGCACTAGTTCAAAACTTTGGCCTGACGTCTAACCAGTCAATCTTCCCATTGAATCAGTCAAAATATACAATTTAACTGAAAACATTTATTTCAATCGATTAGATGACTACTAAAAGAATGAAGAAAATGTCGTAATCCAGGATGAAACGTTGAGACTTGAGACGAGAATAATCAACGTGCATTCTTCAAAAGTGTTTAATTCATTTGATATAGATGCATTCTGAGTGAACAAAAATACAAAGAACACGTCCAAAATTAATAAGAGTGGAATACAATAAGCAAAGTCCTACACCACGCTATATTTGCCTTAAACACTACCGATAGCCTGATTCTGTTGTGACGAGGTCCTTTTACCACAACTAAATCTGATAGCTTCCCAAATACTGACAAGACTGCTTCAAACTCGTGTGTTCCAACACCCTGATCAGTCAATTTTCACAGATGAGTATATCTTGTGGACAAACCAGAAGCAAGCATAGAAACCCATTGTGCCAGTCAATACGAAAAATGAGTAAGACGCAATCAGCATGTAGCCAAAGTAGAGAACTCCTGAAACGAATTTGGTTATCTCCAACTTTGTGAAGAAATAGAATGCTGAATATGCAAAGAGGTAGAGAGCAGAAGATCCTGCTGTCAAATAGGCTCTCCACCACCAGTGATAGTCCTCACTGCAGAGCTGGAAGTAGCAAAGAACAATTGTAATTTCAGCACAGGTTATGATGAGAATGAGGAAGACCAAGAAGAGGAAGCCAAAGATATAGTAGAACTGGTTCAGCCATATTGAGGTCAGGATGAAGAAGAGCTCAATGAAAACAGCACCAAATGGAAGAATCCCACCAATTAGTATAGAGAATACAGGCTGCATGTACCAAGCTTGCTCAGGTATCTGCCGGGGGATCTTGTTTGTCTTAACGGGATCCTCGAGAGCTGGCCTCTTGTAGCCAATGTAGCTACCGACAAAAACCAGAGGAACAGATATGCCAAACCATAAAAACACCAAAGCGAACATGGTTCCGAAGGGAACAGCACCAGATGACTTCTCACCCCATATTAGAGCATTCAGCACAAAGAAAATGGCAAATACAATACCAGGAAACATGAAAGCAGTTTTCAAGGTGATCCTCTTCCATTCTGAACCTTTGAACATTTTATAGAGACGGGCAGAAGAATATCCAGCAAATAGCCCCATGAAAACCCAGAGGAGAACCATAGCAGTCATCAGGCCCCCGCGGTTGGAAGGAGAAAGGAAACCCAACAATGCAAAAATCATAGTAACCAAGGTCATTCCAAAGAATTGAACTCCAGTTCCTACGTACACACAAAGAAGCCCAGAGTTAAGCGGTGGTCTGAAGATGTCCCCATGAACTAATTTCCATCCTGTTTCTTCCTGGGCCTCATCCTGCGACTCTAGCTGGTTGTAGTTGGCTATATCTCTATACAGAGTCCTCAACATAATCATGGCCACCATGCCCGATAAAAAGAGAACTATCATTAAAGAGTTAATGATAGAAAACCAGTGGATTTGATCATCATTCATGAGAAGGTAAGTGTCCCAACGAGAAGCCCATTTGATCTCACTGGGCTGCAATAAACATATATACAGATAAATGTACGACAAATACTTGAGCAATCAACATGGCATATCAAGGAAGAAAAGTATTTTACAACATAAGCTCCCAAAGACGCTACACACCTGGAAGGTAACATCATATGTAAAAACAACAAATGAGTCAGCAGTTACTTCTTGAGGTGCATTGCTACCAGGGGATATTTTACTCTCCGAGGTGCAGGTGGTAACTTTAGGGTTCTTATCATCCCATTCAGTGTATGCATGCTTCACACTATTGGTAAAAGCAAGAGAGAGGTAAGCAAGCAAATTATAATTTATTTATCATGATACAAAATTAAGTATGAGATAATACATGTAACCAAAAACTTCAAATAAATTTGACTGCTAAAGCTAATTTGATGGTCCTTTTACTAGCATAAAGGATCTTGAAAACCTCAATTGGACAAGCCCGAACACTTTGAATGAATAATGTAAATTTTGTTTAGTCTTCGTTATCAAGCCAAGTTTCCCACAACCATTTGGTGATGGTTACATAAAACTTATCCCTTCATTAAAGTTTATGCAAGGCTATATATTAGTAGTAATAAAATTGACTAAATCACATTTTTCATAAATTTGAAAAATAATTTTTTATGACATGTTTCCTTATATCCTTGCAATCTAATAATAAAGTCAAATCTACTAGCTATCGGATTTATAGGTAGTGCTAAATCATATTTATATCATCTCAACCTAGTTTCTTCAATTTTATTATTTATTATAGCCATGGCTTTAAATATGGCCCAGTGCTAGAGTTTTGATCACCCAATATCGTGTTGACACTTGACGTGCTTCAAATCTTGCCAAGACAGACTTAAATAAGTGTTAATCTAATAAAATGGTTCGACTTCAAGTACCATACTGTGTCCATATTGTGTCCACTTAGCTTGTTTACCTCAAAATATAAATCTATGACAATTCAAAAATTAAAATAAAATTTTGGAACAACAAATGACAAAAAAATAATTAAGTGTTTGAACTAATACTTATACTAAATGTGATGCATGAGATGGAACATAGGTTATTGTAACAAGTAACAACATCTTAATGCACACTTTCCAAAACCTAAATTAAATATTACTCCTAGGATTTTTGGAATTTGAACTAATTTTTAGACATGCCCATAAATGTATCTCAATTAATTACTTGAAGTTAGACTCAGATTGGAACATTAGAATTGGCTAGGCACAAGTACAAGATCTGGATACAAGTGCATCAAAATAGATAAGTGTGGGAAATGAATTACTCTTTCAATTTAATATAGGGAGGCATCAGAATCATTGATAAGAGTGTGAGAAATATGCAGGTAAAAATAAGAATTGAACAGAATACTGATACAGGCATCTAGAGTAAAGCAACCTATTGAAAAGGTGCAATTTGCAATTCCAAATAAATTTCCCTTTCTTTAATATGGATAGCATAGCTACTACTACTTATTGCTATCAAAATATCCTCCTTTATCCTGACATTCCATAAGTAGCTGAAGTCTCAAATATTTGGTGTTGCCCATATGAATCTTATGGCTTTATCACAATCCATGCTCGTTGTTAAGAAATTTTTGATGTTGATCGTCAAGGTGATACAACAATCAATTTTTTCCTCCGGACAAGAATGTCAAAGAACTTAATAAATGACAATCATGTGCAATAATTATCGACAATATTTTTGTTCGCAGAAAGATGATAGTTGTAGTTACCAAGTTCTTACTGATGCTAATACAGCCTCCATGGTCGTAGAGTAACTTTGAAGTAAGTTTATTGTAAATTCGATTTGCTAATGTATATCCTTTTTATCAAACTTTCTGATTTTATATTGTAAGTCTATTCCACGATGCTTTATAAAAATCTTTGTAAAAAATAGAAACACCTCCACCCATATATTGAACTCAATCAATGTTGTTTTATGTCTAGCTTAAACATGGAGAGGAAATGAACAAGGGGAGAAACCCCAACTTAATGAATTGTTCACCTCAGGATCTCCATAAGAAAAAAGTTCAGAAATGCATAGTTTCCTATTCTTTGTTTATACAGTGGTTAAAGAGTCATAGAAAGCATACTGCCGCAAGAAGATGGAAAATCACAGTTACTAGACATTACTGAATAACAAATGATCTGATGATCAAAAAACAATAGTTGGATTCTAGACTAGAAACTTTCCAAAGTGTATCATAATAAACTACGGAAAAAGATTGCACCGAAGCTAAGGATGAGGATTAGATTAACAACACTTTTCCTCTTACATAAATTACCAAAAAAAATTGAACCTTTCTTCTTTATTATCTCCATAGAGTCACAGAACAGAAATTGATAACAGAAGAAAAGCAAAGTCTTAACCATTCCAAACTACTCTGTAGCACAGACAAACTATACAATAATCACATGCTGCATTATTAGAAATCAGATGCTAACACAAATATAGGTATTTGCTAACAATAAGATCTGGATCAAATAGAAGTTTATTAAACAACAGTACCTGCTTGGAATAACTTCAAAACCAACAATCCTAGCCTCATCAGATTCCACATCCTTGTGGTACATGACTTTGAAACTAAGATGGTTACTGAGGTAATATTTATTGTCCCTCCCCTAATAACAGATATTGCATATTACTATATAATAAACAAATCCATAAAGTTTACATGATGTAGTAAATAACTTACCTTATATCCAACACGGAAACCATTTTCGGAGATAGGAGCTTGACTTCCATCTCTCCGCTGCCTAACAACTGCAAGGGGTAGATTGTCCAGAATCCTAGAGTGTAACACATGTCCAAGATAATTATAAATATTGTTGTTATAAGATGTGGGAAAAAAAACTTGATGTTTACAAGAGAACTATAGATTGTCAGGATCTTATAAACTGTACAACTTTGACCAAGATAATAAAAAATATGAATTTTATAAGATGTGGGGAAAAAACTTGATGCCTGCAACAAGAAAACTAGTGCAATTGCTATATATAATAAGTGACTGAGTGGAATAAATTGAAAAGAGGTAATCCTTGCTACATAAACATATTAATAGCTTACATGTTTACACGGTACTCATCATCAATCTTCTCCTTGAAGTTCTTAGCAGATTCTGAGTTGAGTTTTACTCCACAAGCTACCTTGCAACCCTCATCAACTCTCATTTTAAACTGAGAGTAAAAGCCAAAATGGAAAGAGAGGTTGAGCAGGTTTTAATTGGTCCAGAAGAGACAGGCATGCAAGAAATCAATACTCACCGTGTAAACAGAATTTTCTATGCGATCGCCACGAAGGACCTCCCCCAAATTTTCAGCATTGTTCATTATTTTGGAAGGCTTGCAGTAATCCAAGAAATAGTAATCATATGGAAGTTGTGTCTTAGTGGAGGAAAGTTTATTCACTTTAACTTGTAGTTCATCACCCTGGGAAAAAAGAATAGCCAATGTCAATAACTGGACCAAGTGATAATTAAACAAAATATTAGATCAGAAATAAATATTAAAAGAAAACATAAAAAAGAAACAAAGTAGATAAATGTTGAACTCCTACATCCATGAACACAAATAATATCATGCTTTGATCAGAAACTGACATGTTAACGATAGCAGTTGAGCATCAACTATTTACAACCAACAGTTACCGGACATCTGGAATAATAAACATCCAAGATCCCACCATCTGAGAAGGTTTGTCCTCTCAATAAGATACTCCACAAGCACTAGGTTATATTTGGTTTGTGAAATTTTTTGCTCTCCTTTTCCAATGAAAATGTAATTTTGAAAAATGAAAAGAAAAGGTAAAAGTACAAGTGGTATCACCTTTTTAATAGAAAATCATGTTTTGCAGAGGAAAATTGACTATTCCCACAAATGAGGGGAAAAATAATGTTTTGATTGAGCATATTTTCCTGAAAATCTCTCTGTGTGCATATTTTTCACAACAATTCTCCTTTTGTTTTGAGATTTTTTATTGAAAAGAAAAAGAAAAAGAACTCTTTCCTAAACAAGTTAGCCTAATTTTTGCACATGACTTTTAGAATGGCAATGAGAACTTTAGCTTTTGACAATAAGTCAGTCATTGAGCGCACCTCACTAAATTAATAGATGCATACTAGAATCCAAAAACAAGTCAAACGCAAAAGGACATCCCAATGCGCAAAGCTCTCGCCAATGCAGGGTCTCGAAGAAGGAACGGACCACATTAGGTCTATTGTACAAAGCCTTACCCTGCATTGTAAGAGATTGTTTCCGCGACTCGAACCCATGACCACAAGGTCACATGGCGGCAACTTTACCATTGCGCCAAAACTCCCTTTAAAAGCAAGCCAAACATAGAAGTGTAAAATAAAAATATAGACTTTGACTGCATGCACACTTCATCTAAATGTGAGTCACCAAACCCTTTTTTCAGAAAATATCCTATAATTATTCTACTAAGAGAAATTTCATTTTTCCCTTGTCCTCCATAGTTTACCTACTTTTCATTTTGCCCTCCAAAGTTTAGAATATTACAGTTAACCCCTCATAGTTGCAAAATATAGACAAAATGCTCCTTAAGTTTTGGCTACTTTTCAAAATGCACCAAGTTTTCAATATCATCAAATGCCCCCAAAGATTTAGCTAAATTTCAATAAGCATGTAATATTGCCAAAATAGCCCAGACTTTGTAATCTTATTCAAAATTCCATTCTACGTTAACTTTTAATAGAGAAGTAAAGAATTGTGGTTATGTGTCACATGTGAACATTTAGAGTGGATTTTATAGGGGTAAAATATTGGAGCCACAAGTTTAGTTTTTACTATTTAACTAGGAGCACATTTGTCAATTTCTTGTTCTATCGTTAGAGGTTGCTCACTCATCTTCTTTATGAAACGGTTTACTCTTACACCAATAGTTGGTTGCTCATCTCCTTTCTCATGAAACTGTCCACTCTTTTTTTGTTCATCAATGACTACTCATTCATCTTCCTCCACATAAAAAGGTTTGCTCCTTCACCGATAGCTACCCAATCATCTCCTTCCTCGTAAGTGAAATTGTGAAATTATTTTGTGAAATTGTTTGTTCCTCGATGCAAGATTTAAGGGTTTTGGCGTTGTGATGGGAAGATGTGGTAATGAGGGCTTATGAGAGATTGTGAAGGAGCAACCGATTTCATGAGGATGAATATGGTCGATTTTGGTGAAAGGGTAAGCAACTATTGGTGAAAGCAACTATTGGTGAGTGTGGAAATTATGATTCTGTAATCATGTATAGGTTGAATATATTCCATAAATTATGGGATATGGTTGCATAGCTAGCTTCTATAAATGTCTATTTAGTTTTTTTAGCTAAGTATGTTAGAATTTTCAGGTTTTTCATTAGAACAGTCTCTTATGAGTAATAAGTCATTGTTATTTCTATGCAAAGGGTTAGGATCTCATGTATTTGACAAATTTTGAGTCAATACAATTTTCAACAATAAATAAACAACTATAGGTGAGAGTGGCGAGGAAGAAGATGAGCTAGCAGTCGTTGCTGAAGAAGTGGACGATTTCACAAGAAAGAAGATGAGTGAGAAACCTCTAATGGATGAAATTAGACACTTGCAAATGCCCACAGTTAAAAGTCAACCCACAATTCCAAATTTTTTTCACCCTTATGAAATTCCACCAAAATGATCATATGTGTGACAAATGACTAAGATTCTTAAAGTCTTCATTGAGAGAGAACAAAAGGGGTATTTGAAATAACATTATAAAATTTGAGGTATTTTGAAAAATATTAAAATATTGAAGAGCATTTCAAGTAGCCAAAACTTGGGGGTATTTTGACAATATTAAAAGCTTAGATCATTTTGAAAAGTAACATGAACTTAAGGACATCTCGTTACTATTTTGCAAACTATAGGGATAAAATGTAATATTCTAAACTTTGAGTGACAAAATGAAAAGGTAAACTAGAGGTAAAATAAAATTTCATCTTCTACTAAGAAGAAACAGCGATATGTACAAATTAATCATAATCTTTCAACTTATCAGGGATAATAAATCAACGTCCCCTAATTCTAAGTAAGAAGATAATCAACTACTAATCATCACCTAAATCAATGACTATTTAGCCTGATAATTTGATTTCAATCTAATTTAATTTCTATACATATCGAGAGAAAAATAAACGAGCAATGAATACAAAGTTGAGTCTATGAACATATATGAATCAATTAGAACCACCTCTGAAAAGCAGGAAAAAAACATCTTGTAAATCTTTGTTTTAACATCTCACCATGAAGATAATACCAGTCATCTCTGTTGGAAATGCATCACTAATACAGAATGCAAATCAGTTCAAAGACAAATCCCGTGCACTCAAGTAATAAAGAATAAATCGAGCCAAGAGCAACTTGTGATTAACGAGCAAGAAAAAAATTAACATCTTAAGACTGAACCGGCTTCTAGGTTTAGATTTAATCGAAATAGCGCTAAGTTAGATGACAGCTAGGGATTAGGGGCCTATAGATCAGATCCTACATGAAGATTCATCAACAGTCACATCAAGCGAAAATTTATACCAGCAAAAGCGACAACATCAAAAGACTGGAAGCTCAGATCTAGTGAAATATAAGATGCGCAAACACAAAACAAAACCGGATCTCGTGAAATCGGAGAAAAATCCAGATCCCCACACAGATCGACAAAGGGATCAAAGCACAAAACGGATCACCTTATGGAAATCGCGGGGAGCGACGCCGGGGAGGTAGAAGGCGCGGGCGGAGGGCGACAAGACGAGCAGAAGTGCTAGAACTAGGCACGCGGCGACCTCGCCGCTCGCCTTAGCCATTGCGCGAGGCGAGGAGGAAGGAGATGAGAGAGAGAGAGAGAGATCGCGAGGCGCTTCCGTAGAAGAAAGCTTTAATGAAGGGAAGCGGCCGACTCGAAGGGGAAGAAGGAGAAGAAGCGATCAAGCAAAGCTCGAATGCAGAAGGACGAAACCGGAAATGTAATTTAATGTCGCTCGAGCAAGCAATTGAACCGATGAAATTTGACTTCAACGAAGCGGACGCCGAAATCGACTCAATGTATACCTTCGTTAAGGGGTTGGAAGTTTTTTACGTGGGAACCAATTGGATAGCCTAGGATGTTTTTTACGGGCTGGTTTTCGTGTGGGTGCGATTTGTGGTGTATGTTGGTTGGTTCGGATGGTGCAGGTGGTGAAGGATCTGGTAGGCTGGGACGCCGTGGTCCCGGGCCAAGAGCTTGGTTCCCAAGCAAAAGCTGTGGGAGAGCGTACTTGATCGACCGGGCCATCTGATTTTACGGCTTTGGTTTAAATATTAAAATTCATATACGAAAACCGAAGGAGACCGGCTTGGTCTGTTTCATATTTTAAAAAGAGAAATAATTTTATAATCCAGATGTCTCCATTTTCGATTCTATCATTGTGAAAAATGGACGGTCCGATCATACGGATTGATTATCAGATAAATTTAAAAACACGAGTAATTTCTCACACAATAGTCAATATTATCATAATTAGTATTTAAATCATGAATACTTGAAAAATTATTTTAACATCTGTGGCTTTGCTTCATGTTGGAGTCATAGCTATGAAAATTTAACTATAATGTTTGGTCAATTGAAATAATTAGACTAGATTTGATTCTATTATCCAAAAATAAGTTTAAAATGAACTAGGAAAAACTAAGGATTAAAATAAAAAAAATAACTCCTATTTTTTTAAATCATAAGTCCTCTTTTTATAAAAAACAAGTCTTTACCCTTCTGTCTCCTGTAAAAAATAGACACATATTTTTATATGATAAATTGATAGATAGCGCAAACATATTGTCATCTTCAAAACTAAGAATTAAAATTTGACAAAGTCAATATATCTTATTATCCTCGTGTATTAATCATAACATTCGAATTATAGCCTTCATGATTATTTTCTCCGTATTAATTCTGAGAATGAGTAGACATGGGCACTAAAAACAAATGAATCATCTTTTATCATTTTTTTTATTTGTCACCTATAAAAAACCACACAAATACATTATTACATATTATTATCTCATGTCACATCTATTAAATCTGGAATAAGTCAAATATATTATAGAAACTAAACTATACAATTATAGTTTTTATAAATATTATAATAATTATAATTTCATAATTATTATATTTCAACGTAAAAAAAATGTTCACGTCAAGTAACTTAATATCATCGATGTTTCAACTAAATACAAATAAATAAATCATGAGATATTTTATATAGCACGATGATTCTTTACATGAGCGATATTAAATACTCAATGAATTATTTTACATCTATTAAGAATTAATTTAAAATATATTAAAAAAACTAGCTATGTAATTATCAATCGTACTAATTTGTAAGGGCAACATTATAATTTCGGTAATTTACCAAAAGGCGCACCCAAGAATTAATATCTACCAAAAGACGTATCATGATTTCATTTTCACCAAAGGGCGCACTCATTTTAGTGAACTTCCTCTTATACCCCTCCTGCTATGTACTGCATTTATTTTCTCTCTAAGTAACAAATTCCGAGACGCCTGTAAATACTTTTTCAGACTTTTATTTTAAAATAATATATTATGGAATCGGCGCTAAACTAAAAAACGTAAGGTAAAATTGAAAAATATTTCAGTTAAAAAATATTTCATCTAACTTATTTAAAAATATAAATAAATAATTTTTATATTTGATTAATAGAAATTAATATATTAAATAATATTTAATAAATATATTAAAAAAAATTGAAAAAAAAATGTGGGTCTGAAATATTTTATTTCAGGTCCACGTTATGCCTGAAATAAAAATATTCCATCCCAACGTGGACCTGAAATTTTTCAGTCATCCCGAGGACTCAAGTTATGTAAATCGGATCAACCCCGAACGAAGCCGCTCAGGTCGGTCAGAGGACGCAAGGTGTGAAGCGAAAGAGGAAGGAACGAGCGACGTGTTCAGTCATCCCTTACTTGAGCCTATGATCTCAGTAGCAGAGCCTATGATAAGATACTCAATAGCTTAAACTAGAGCAGAATATCTAGCCATGAACTCTTAGGTCGAGCACGAAAGGAAAGAAACTAAGCTATCGGAAATAGGGGTGAGCAAAAATTCGGTTAAACCGAATTAACCGAACCGAATTAACCGAATTTTGAAATTCGGTTCGGTTAATTCGGTTTTCGATTTTTTTTTATAATTCGGTTCGGTTTTTCGGTTAAATCGGTTCGGTTTCGATTTTGAGTTTTGTAATTCGGTTAAACCGAATAAACCGAATAAAAATATTAATTTAATTATTTTTATTTAAAAATATAATTAATTAAATAAAATCTGGTTATTTTAATTAAAAATTCGAATTAAATTTAAATTTTCGGGTAATTCGGTTAATTCGGTCGAAAACCGAATTAACCGAAATTTTTTCGATTCGGTTTTCTCGATTTTTATCGAGAAATTCGGTCGGTTCGGTTTTTTTGAAAAAAATCGATTTATTCGATTTTCGGTTTATTCGGTTCGGTTCGATTCGATTCGGTTTTAACCGAATACTCACCCCTAATCGGAAAGAATTACCTACCTCAGAAATCATACTAATTATTTTTTAAAAAAATCAAAATAGAAAATAATATTTTATAGTTGTAGAACAACTCTCTTATAGTTTAAGATTATAAGCATATCCATGTTAAAATAATTTTTTTATTTTAATTATATATTTAAGTAAAAATATTTTTGTTGTGACCTGACTAAGTATGTACATAATAGTAGACTAATATACTCACTTAGTATATTAAATAATATTTAATAAATATATTAATGTAAAAAAAATTGAAAAAAAAGAGCATGGACTTGCTGGGCCTGAAATATTTTATTTTAGGACCACGCTGGGCCTGAAATATTTTTATTTCAGGCCTAGCGCGGGCCTGAAATTTTTTATTTCAGGCCCACGTTGGGCATGAAATTTTTTATTTCAGACCCACGTTGGGCCTGAAATCTTTTGATTCAGGCCCGACGTAGACTCAAATTTTTTTTCTATTTTAAAAATATATTAATATATAAAAAAAACCTATCAAAACACTTAATTTCATATTAAAAAATATGGTCTGAAGTCACGCTAAGAGGGCTTGATATAGGGTTTTCAGAATTCCAGATATGGTAGGTCCATCAGTGAGTTTTGCTCAAAACACACTGATATACCTAAACTACTCCTATAGCATTAGTGATACAGCAAGATTAGAGGTTTGTGCACCCAAAATCTCATCTCCTAGCTCAACCCTAACTACTGATATAGAGTTTTCAGAATTCTAAATATGGTAGGTCCATCAATGAGTTTTGCTCAAAACTCACTGATATACCTAAACCACTCCTATAGCATTGATGATACAGCAAAATTAGAGGTTTTAACATCCAAAATCTCATCTCCTAGTTCAACCCTGTCTACTGATATAGGGTTTTCAGAATTTCAAATATGGTAGGTCTATCAGTGAGTTTTGCTCAAAACTCACTGATATACCTAAACCACTCCTATAGCATTGGTGATACAACAAGATTAGAGGTTTCGGCACCCAAAATCTCATCTCCTAGCTCAACCCTATCTACTGATATAGGGTTTTTAGAATTCCAGATATGGTAGGTCCATCAGTGAGTTTTGCTCAAAACTCACTGATATACTTAAACCACTCCTATAACATTGGTAATACAGCAAGATTAGAGGTTTCGGCACCCAAAATCTCATCTCCTAGCTCACTCCTATAGCATTGGTGATACAACAAGATTAGAGATTTCGGCACCTAAAATCTCATCTCCTAGCTCAACCCTGTCTACTGATATAGGGTTTTCAGAATTCCAGATATGGTAGGTCTATCAGTGAGTTTTGCTCAAAACTCACTGATATACCTAAACCACCCTATAGCATTGGTGATACAGCAAGATTAGAGATTTCGGCACCCAAAATCTCATCTCCTAGCTCAACCCTGTCTACTGATATAGGGTTTTCAGAATTCCAGATATGATAGGTCCATCAGTGAGTTTTGCTCAAAACTCACTGATATACTTAAATCACTCCTATAGCATTGGTGATACAGCAAGATTAGAGGTTTCGGCACCCAAAATCTCATCTCCTAGCTCAACCCTGTCTACTGATATAGGGTTTTTAGAATTCTAGATATGGTAGGTCCATCAGTGAGTTTTGCTCAAAACTCACTGATATACCTAAATCACTCCTATAGCATTGATGATACAGCAAGATTAGAAGTTTCGACACCCAAAATCTCATCTCCTAGCTCAACCCTGTCTACTGATATAGGGTTTTTAGAATTCCAGATATGGTAGGTCCATCAGTGAGTTTTGCTCAAAACTCACTGATATACTTAAACCACTCCTATAGCATTGGTAATACAGCAAGATTAGAGGTTTCGGCACCCAAAATCTCATCTCCTAGCTCAACCCTGTCTACTGATATAAGGTTTTTAGAATTCCAGATATGGTAGATCCATCAGTGAGTTTTGCTCAAAACTCACTGATATATCTAAACCACTCCTTCAGATCCTGTTTTTTAATATGAAATTAAGTGTTTTTGTCACGCCCCGAGACCCAGGAGCCGCTGATCCAATAGAAAATCGGACAGCACCTCCCCTGTCCGGCGGACAATTTACACATACACACAGATAATATAACCTGTATACAATATATATAGCACAACCACGCAGTTTAAAGGGCCTCAGGCCTCAGATATATGCAAAACCAACAGTTATATGATTATAACTATCGAAAAACCAAATCCGAACTCACCTGAGCTGCCAGGGGGCAGGAACAAAGCCAAAATCGAACGAAGTCCAACATAGGACTCAAAAGTACAATACCTTCAAACAGAACGTGCATACATGTTCAAAACATACAGCGGAAGCATAGGAATGCTACAGGGTCCATGACAAAACAAGGAAAACAAAAAGGGCTCCTCGGGAGCTGGGGACTGGCGGCTCGGGATCTCCTCGCAGACATCAACCTGAAATAAATATATATGGCAACGGGGTGAGTCCATAGCTCAGCGGATACCCAATAGATATGCATAGAAGGTTATACCAACAATAAGAGTTCAGCGAATACAGTCTCATATCAACAAGAGGGAAAGACTGAAACTGAAAATACTGGGTAGGCACATACCTGAATCCATCCAACCTATACAGAGGGTAAGAAATACCAAAAGAAGACAAATAGGCATATAGTCTCAGATAACAAGTCTCCAGAATATGCGATGTCAAACAAGTGCAGCAAATAAGTGCAGCAAACAATGCACGATGCAAAGTATGCACATGGTGCAATGACATGTGTCACCCCCTAGTCCCAGTCAGGATATCGTCCACGACGTCCGCGTGGGTAGAGCTGTGACAAACTGTACGCACCCTGCCATCACTGCTCCTGAGTGACCGGGTGGACAGGATGCTGGCCGGGGGACCACCCCCCTACCTCATGTATATATGAGGGAGCTCCGCTCTCATCTCCTCGTGGCTCAGTACGAGAAGGGACCCCTGGCTGCTACCACGCCCGCGCTCACCCTCCTCATAGTGGCCGAACGGAGCAATACAGGGCAAATGCACACATCTACGGTATCCACTAACCCATGAGTGGCCGTGCGTGCATATCATGTACCGGAAGACGATTAGGCTCAACCACAAGGGAGTCGCTGATCGCCGGCATGCAACAGTGCAAGGATGGTGTATGATAGATACACATACCTCCCTCCCCAAGTCCTCAGTATACTAGGTCTCAGTCTGAAATCCTACAACAGGAAATACAGGTAACCTACAAGGTATACTGGCCTGAAACTACAGATCTCTCAAGGTCAAGTGCAAGAGGTACATCCCGATATCTAAGCATACACACAGATATGGCAATACCAGAGACTATATGGAACTAACAGCAGAATAACTCAGGGATGAACAACAAGTATCCAGAACTGGCATAATAAACAGGGATAAACAACAATATCCAGAACAGACATAATAACCAGGGATAGCGTAGGATCTTACTGCTATCTATAACATTCTATGCATAACAAAATGACAATATCAAAATAGATAAGTCAAAGGGTACCCGCCTCCAAGAGTGAAGTCCGTATCGATCGAGACAGAACCACCCGTCCGATAAGTAACAATAAATCCGGTCAAGCTCCTGTATCAAGGATGTATTCAATTTAGCTACATTAATATAAAATCTATAGCTAAACGAGCTGTCTTAATTAATTAGGATTGTCCTAATTATCCCGTTTCATTTAATTTTCTAATTAAATGATTAGATTCCTAATTACCTCGCATAATTAGGATTACATTCATTTTAGGTTTACTTTGAACTCAAATTTATCACGACTAAGTTATTAGGTTTAAATCTCTTATTAAACCTAATCTCTATCCAAATCCAATTCCTGAAATAAATCAGATAATTACTTATTGTTCCAAATGGACAACAATAGCCACAACTAGCAAATCCCATACTTGTCACGGATCAAATCAAAATCCGAAGGCACAACAGTTTTCCAATCCTGAAGAACAACAACCTATTCCACTCACCGGTCCGTGAATCCAATCCCGAATAGAAATCCAAGGATACTACTATCATCATCCATTAATCAATTACCGATTCAGCTTAAGAAGCTAAACAAATCAACTCATCCCTTACCTTACGATCGTCAATCAAGATTCCAATCTCCGCCACGCACGGATTAAGGAAAAGAAGAAGAACCAACAAGCTTCAGATCCGAGATTGAGCTAACCCTCAATGTTTGAGGTAGGGATTCAGTTCAACTTAGATTCCATCCTCAGATTCCCATCCTGCCCAAAGAGATCTAATGTAAGGTTTATGAAACCAATCAAACTATCAATGATACTTCACTGAATCTATAAACATAACACCTCACCTGACAGTAGCCGACATCCACCTTCCCTGCTCCAAATCCGGCGACACCACACTAGGAGAAAAGAGATCGGTTGATATCAACCCCTTTGCTACGATTAGGGCTTGCAACGAACGGAAGGAGTCGTCGCTTGGTTGCGGGCTGGGTTCGCAGAGAAGAGATGAGGAGGATGAGCTTCTCTTACGGCTAGGTCACTCAAGGAGGAGAGGAAGGAAATCGGGTCGGCGTCGGCCGGGCTAGGCTGCACTGCACTAGGGCACGCGAACGGGGAGAAGGAAGTCGGCGTCGGCTAGGGCTCGCAGGAAGGAGCAGAAGTCGAGTCGATCGGGCGGTGGTTTCGGCTTCGTCTGCGGTGGCTGCGGCTTCGTCTGCAGCTAGGGCACGCGGAGGGGAGGAAGGAGGTCGGCTTGGACTTCGATCGAGTAGGGAAGGGGAGGCTGCGGCGAACCAAAGCCCTAATTGCCCCTTTTTAATTGGCATTTTTGCACTTTAACCCTCCATACTTAGATCAAATCCAGATCTTGCCCTTAGGTTTCTGATTTTTACCATTTGACTCCTCCAATGCTTTTTAAATAGCCCTAATGCCCTCAAAATGTTTAATTTTTAATTATAATCTAGTCCCAAATTTATATCCAAGGCTTCGAAAACCCTAGAACCTTTCCGAGAAATTTTCTGGAACGAAATAAAACTGTCGGATTTAACAGTTTTGATACGTTTTTTATATATTAATATATTTAAAAAAAATTAAATTAACAAAAAGATTAACTCGTGTTTCATTTTATAATTTATTTTCCTTTTTATCGTAGATTTTTTTTTCTTACCTGTTATATTAAAGTAAAAAAAAGATTAATTTACTCTGGCGAAGTTCGGATTTAAATTATCGAAAAAAATATTTCTTCCAAAAGTTAACTCGTGGTCGGCAGGATTCGAATTTTAGGCCCACACTAGGCCTGAAATCAATATATTTCAGGCCCAACGTGGGCTTGGGCCTGAAATATTTTATTTCAGGCTCACGTTCTTTTTTTTTCAAAAATTTTTTACATTAATATATTTATTAAATATTATTTAATATATTAATTTCTATTAATCAAATATAAAAATCATTTATTTATATTTTTAAATAAGTTAGATGAGATATTTTTTAACTGAAATATTTTTCGATTTTACCTTACGTTTTTTAGTTTAGCGTCGATTCCATAATATATTATTTTAAAATAAAAGTCTGAAAAAGTATTTACAGGCGTCTCGGAATTTGTTACTGAGAGAGAAAGTAAATGCAGTACATAGCAGGAGGGGTATAAGAGGAAGTTCACTAAAATGAGTGCGCCCTTTGGTGAAAAATGAAATCATGATACGCCTTTTAGTAGATATCAATTCTTGGGTGCGCGGTAAATTGCCGTTATAATTTTGTAATTGTTTACTAGATCAACCAGTCAAATTTGTATTGGTACAACTTTTGAATAGATTATGTATATATAATAGCTTCTAAATCATATATGCTACCATAATTATAATAATTATGAAATTATAATTATTATAATATACTGTACTTGTCTGATTTCGGATTTAATAAGTACCACAAGAAATAATAATATTGAATATATGAGTATAGCTTTATAGGGTCCCTGCCTTTTCATAAAAAATCAAGAAACGTCTTTTATAATATTGCCCCAAAACACCTTTTTTATCAAATTATTAAAGATCGATTAAAATGGTTAATTTTAGATAAAAATCAAAAGGCTGCTTGCTTTAAAAAAGATACTAAAAGAGTAGTTACTATATCATATTAAATAAATTATTTTTAAAATTCAATTAATATAAAATATTTTTATAATAAAAAATCTTCCTTGATTTATCAAAACTTAATCAAAATGATTTTAATATTATCAAAAATTACTTAAAACTAATATAACAATTGCTATATGATATAACAAGGAGAAAAAATGATAATATTTATCTTAGATAATTTATTATCGTCTTTTCTGACTAAATTGTTATATGATATAATTGCTATACTGTTATATTGACTATTAAATAGTTGCTTCGATGATTTTAATATAATTTTAATATAATTTAATTATTTTTTTAATTTTTTAATCTGTTACGGTAGATATTTAATAGTTGATAAACAATACTAAAATAAAAAAATTTAGTATGAAAAATATATTGAGGGCCGTTTCACTTTTTTTTTTTTTTGTTTTTTGGAATGAACATCTTTGATGTTCTCAAAATTAAGGATGAGGTGTAATCGGATATTACATACTACAGGAGTGTCTAAGTATGTACAAGGCAGATTTGATTGTAGCAAAGTTAATAAATAGCCAACTCAGCCTTCTCCCATTCTGAACACGTCAGATAACGAAAAGTACTCTCAAGTGTCTGATCCACTCTCGGGCTGCAGCTGGATCTGGTCCTCCCTGGAATAGAGTGAATCGTCCCTTTACGGACGCCGCCAATATCGGAATCCGGGCTCGATCTCTAACGCCGTCGGTACGAGCAAGTGCCGTAGGGGGCACGGTGGAACATCCCGATGCAGGAATCATAGAAGGAGCCGTAGGCCTGACCGGGGTGGGCATCACAGGTGGTGCCATAGGTATAGTAGAAAATCCTGGGGCAACAAATGCCGGTGGAACTGAAAGGAGCACCTGGGTCTGCATCGTAGTCGGCATAGTGGGATACGCTGCAGTAGTCATAGCCGGGGGTGCAGTAGCATATGACGGTGCCGGTACGGCTGATGGCACAGTCTGATAGTATAGACCCGGCGCTGCTGGGGGAACTGTAGAGTACATCGGAGCAAGTATAGGCGTCTCCGACGGTGTAGGGGAAATAACCGGGGCAGGTACCACCGCGGTAACTGCAGGCTGCCTCGGAATGGGTGCCTCTGATGGAACTGCCGGGAACATCGGTGCAGAACCTACAGGTACTGAATAGGTCGGCAGTGGTACGGCTGCTGACACAGTAAATACTACCGGAGTAGACACTGTAGGCGGGGCAGTAGGACCTGCTGATAGAAAAGGAGTAGGGGCCCTCTGAGTCGGGGAACCCTGACCTCTCTGGAGGTCCTGCGAAGTCTGACCTCGGCTATCCAACTCTCTCTCTGCTGGCTCTACCGCCGAAGGCTCTAAGGTCTCCTTACGTGGCCGTCCCCGACCACGTCTCAGTACAGGCATATGAGCATCTCGCGTCATACCTGTTAAATTAATAACGAGTATTAAAACCCCAAAACCAAGAAGCTAACCTTAATTTACCTATTTGCTGCCTGGAGAAGTCCTGTCGCTGCCAAGTCCCCAAGTTGCCGTCGCATCGCAACCACGGCTTTAAAAATCCGTAATGTACTCGGATGAATAACATCAAACCCGAGCTCCGACACCTACCAGTACAGTGTCAGATTTAAATTCCGAGAAATCCACGAATCGAAGGTATCCCGCATCCTGGGCTTGATACCAAAAATACAAAAAAATAATTGGTACCAGATAAACACCGTAAATCCAAAAGCACTCAAGGTATCCGACAACCTGAGCTCTGATACCAAAATAAATTGTCACGCCCCGAGACCCAGGAGCCGCTGATCCAATAGAAAATCGGACAGCACCTCCCCTGTCCGGCGGACAATTTACACATACACACAGATAATATAACCTGTATACAATATATATAGCACAACCACGCAGTTTAAAGGGCCTCAGGCCTCAGATATATGCAAAACCAACAGTTATATGATTATAACTATCGAAAAACCAAATCCGAACTCACCTGAGCTGCCAGGGGGCAGGAACAAAGCCAAAACCGAACGAAGTCCAACATAGGACTCAAAAGTACAATACCTTCAAATAGAACGTGCATACATGTTCAAAACATACAGCGGAAGCATAGGAATGCTACAGGGTCCATGACAAAACAAGGAAAACAAAAAGGGCTCCTCGGGAGCTGGGGACTGGCGGCTCGGGATCTCCTCGCAGACATCAACCTGAAATAAATATATATGGCAACGGGGTGAGTCCATAGCTCAGCGGATACCCAATAGATATGCATAGAAGGTTATACCAACAATAAGAGTTCAGCTAATACAGTCTCATATCAACAAGAGGGAAAGACTGAAACTGAAAATACTGGGTAGGCACATACCTGAATCCATCCAACCTATACAGAGGGTAAGAAATACCAAAAGAAGACAAATAGGCATATAGTCTCAGATAACAAGTCTCCAGAATATGCGATGTCAAACAAGTGCAGCAAATAAGTGCAGCAAACAATGCACGATGCAAAGTATGCACATGGTGCAATGACATGTGTCACCCCCTAGTCCCAGTCAGGATATCGTCCACGACGTCCGCGTGGGTAGAGCTGTGACAAACTGTACGCACCCTGCCATCACTGCTCCTGAGTGACCGGGTGGACAGGATGCTGGCCGGGGGACCACCCCCCTACCTCATGTATATATGAGGGAGCTCCGCTCTCATCTCCTCGAGGCTCAGTACGAGAAGGGACCCCTGGCTGCTACCACGCCCGCGCTCACCCTCCTCATAGTGGCCGAACGGAGCAATACAGGGCAAATGCACACATCTACGGTATCCACTAACCCATGAGTGGCTGTGCGTGCATATCATGTACCGGAAGACGATTAGGCTCAACCACAAGGGAGTCGCTGATCGCCGGCATGCAACAGTGCAAGGATGGTGTATGATAGATACACATACCTCCCTCCCCAAGTCCTCAGTATACTAGGTCTCAGTCTGAAATCCTACAACAGGAAATACAGGTAACCTACAAGGTATACTGGCCTGAAACTACAGATCTCTCAAGGTCAAGTGCAAGAGGTACATCCCGATATCTAAGCATACACACAGATATGGCAATACCAGAGACTATATGGAACTAACAGCAGAATAACTCAGGGATGAACAACAAGTATCCAGAACTGGCATAATAAACAGGGATAAACAACAATATCCAGAACAGACATAATAACCAGGGATAGCGTAGGATCTTACTGCTATCTATAACATTCTATGCATAACAAAATGACAATATCAAAATAGATAAGTCAAAGGGTACCCGCCTCCAAGAGTGAAGTCCGTATCGATCGAGACAGAACCACCCGTCCGATAAGTAACAATAAATCCGGTCAAGCTCCTGTATCAAGGATGTATTCAATTTAGCTACATTAATATAAAATCTATAGCTAAACGAGCTGTCTTAATTAATTAGGATTGTCCTAATTATCCCGTTTCATTTAATTTTCTAATTAAATGATTAGATTCCTAATTACCTCGCATAATTAGGATTACATTCATTTTAGGTTTACTTTGAACTCAAATTTATCACGACTAAGTTATTAGGTTTAAATCTCTTATTAAACCTAATCTCTATCCAAATCCAATTCCTGAAATAAATCAGATAATTACTTATTGTTCCAAATGGACAACAATAGCCACAACTAGCAAATCCCATACTTGTCACGGATCAAATCAAAATCCGAAGGCACAACAGTTTTCCAATCCTGAAGAACAACAACCTATTCCACTCACCGGTCCGTGAATCCAATCCCGAATAGAAATCCAAGGATACTACTATCATCATCCATTAATCAATTACCGATTCAGCTTAAGAAGCTAAACAAATCAACTCATCCCTTACCTTACGATCGTCAATCAAGATTCCAATCTCCGCCACGCACGGATTAAGGAAAAGAAGAAGAACCAACAAGCTTCAGATCCGAGATTGAGCTAACCCTCAATGTTTGAGGTAGGGATTCAGTTCAACTTAGATTCCATCCTCAGATTCCCATCCTGCCCAAAGAGATCTAATGTAAGGTTTATGAAACCAATCAAACTATCAATGATACTTCACTGAATCTATAAACATAACACCTCACCTGACAGTAGCCGACATCCACCTTCCCTGCTCCAAATCCGGCGACACCACACTAGGAGAAAAGAGATCGGTTGATATCAACCCCTTTGCTACGATTAGGGCTTGCAACGAACGGAAGGAGTCGTCGCTTGGTTGCGGGCTGGGTTCGCAGAGAAGAGATGAGGAGGATGAGCTTCTCTTACGGCTAGGTCACTCAAGGAGGAGAGGAAGGAAATCGGGTCGGCGTCGGCCGGGGCTAGGCTGCACTGCACTAGGGCACGCGAACGGGGAGAAGGAAGTCGGCGTCGGCTAGGGCTCGCAGGAAGGAGCAGAAGTCGAGTCGATCGGGCGGTGGTTTCGGCTTCGTCTGCGGTGGCTGCGGCTTCGTCTGCAGCTAGGGCACGCGGAGGGGAGGAAGGAGGTCGGCTTGGACTTCGATCGAGTAGGGAAGGGGAGGCTGCGGCGAACCAAAGCCCTAATTGCCCCTTTTTAATTGGCATTTTTGCACTTTAACCCTCCATACTTAGATCAAATCCAGATCTTGCCCTTAGGTTTCTGATTTTTACCATTTGACTCCTCCAATGCTTTTTAAATAGCCCTAATGCCCTCAAAATGTTTAATTTTTAATTATAATCTAGTCCCAAATTTATATCCAAGGCTTCGAAAACCCTAGAACCTTTCCGAGAAATTTTCTGGAACGAAATAAAACTGTCGGATTTAACACAAAATGATCAAGGGTTAAGCCAAATAGGACCTGACGTTTGGCAGGGTAAACCCAGGTTAGACCAGTTTAACAAAGGGTTAGCCAAACAGGACCTGATGTTTGGCAGTGACAATATACTAAGGTCTAATCAAAGTGATCAAGGGTTAAGCCAAACAGGACCTGATGTTTGGTAGGGTAAACCTAGGTTTGATCAGTTTGACAAAGGATTAGCTAAATAGGATATGATGTTTGGTAAAGTTATGAGAACCCAGGGATGGTCAGTTTGACCAAGGGACAAGCCAAACAGAACTTGATGTTTGGTAGAGATATTACACTTATCTGGACTGAGCCAAAGAGGACTTGATGTTTGGCTGAGAGAAGTCTAGTCAGGATTAAGATAACTAGCAAAGAAATCCTAGTGAGTGAAGCTAGGTGGACGAAATCTTGGTGAGTGAAGATGGGTCCTAGTGAGTGAAGCTTAAGATACATAGAAAATTTTCTTGTAGTCAACAAGATTTCTAGGATTGTGTCAAATTTAGAGAAATTCAAATCAATAAAGTACTTATCTTTTCAAAATTTTACTCAAGTACTTAGCGTCTCTTAAAATATTTTCTGATAAAGGTACATGGTTTTGTAAGTAAAAAAAGGGAGGATTTTTGAAAATTATGTTTTCTTATAAAAGCTTAAATATTTTCAAAAATCTTATTGTCAGTGTAAATTTTTAACTTCAAATCATTGTCATTATCCTTTATTTCTTTTTGATGTATGTCAAAGGGGGAGAGAGTACCTTATGTTAGATTTTTTTTTTGATTTCTCCCAAGTTTTAAACCTAGTACCCTTAGACCTAATCTAACTTAAGATTATTGTCAAACATCAAAAAGGGAAAGATTGTTGGTGCAAAGAGCATCAGTCATGAACAATCAACCTCTAGTGTTTGGATGTTTGACAATATACTAAGGTCTAGTTAAAGTGATCAAGGGTTAAGCCAAACAGGACCTGATGTTAGGTAGGGTAAACCCAGGTTTGATCAGTTTGACAAAGGATTAGCCAAACATGACCTGATGTTTGGTAGTGACAATATACTAAGGTCTAGTCAAAATGATCAAGGGTTAAGCCAAATAGGACCTGACGTTTGGCAGGGTAAACCCAGGTTAGACCAGTTTAACAAAGGGTTAGCCAAACAGGACCTGATGTTTGGCAGTGACAATATACTAAGGTCTAATCAAAGTGATCAAGGGTTAAGCCAAACAGGACCTGATGTTTGGTAGGGTAAACCTAGGTTTGATCAGTTTGACAAAGGGTTAGCTAAACAGGATATGATGTTTGGTAAAGTTATGAGAACCCAGGGATGGTCAGTTTGACCAAGGGACAAGCCAAACAGAACTTGATGTTTGGTAGAAAGATTACACTTATCTGGACTGAGCCAAAGAGGACTTGATGTTTGGCTGAGAGAAGTCTAGTCAGGATTAAGATAACTAGCAAAGAAATCCTAGTGAGTGAAGCTAGGTGGACGAAATCTTGGTGAGTGAAGATGGGTCCTAGTGAGTGAAGCTAGGTGGAAGAAGTCCTAGTGAGTGAAGCTGGGCAAGAAGTCATGACCTGGAGGGTTGAGCATGAAGTCCTGGTTTGGGGAATTAGGCAAGAAGTCCTAGCCGAGGGTTGGCCACCGAAGTCCTGGTTCATGGAATTGGGCACGAAGACCTGGACGGGGATTGGGCAACGAAGTCATTGCCAAGCGAGGACTACAGACAGAAGTAGAGACGGGTCTGTTAGGATCAAGCGCCAAGCTAGAAGGGGGGGTGACTAGCTTCTTTCGATTTTGTCTACAAAGATTGTTAGCTAAACATAAACAAAATCAATAAGAACAATTAGAACAATGCTAACCCCCTAATTTTTACTTGGTATCCACCTCAGAGAGGTGACTAATCCAAGGGTCCACACACCACACGCGAGCTCCACTATGAAAACCTCCTTCAAGGTGGAGAAAACCTTCACAAGGTTGACCTCTTCCTCTTTACAAAATGGAAATAAGAATGAGAGGAAGAGCTGGAGATTTTGAGCACAAATAGTATGATTCTTCCCTCAAGAACTATAACCTTGACTTGCTCAAAAGTCCTCCTTTAAATAGAGTAAAGGGCAACTCCTAAAGCTGTCCAGCCCGATACCAGTCGACTGCCCCCAGGGCAGTCGACTGATCCCACCGAAGTTGCTAGCCAACGGCTAGATTTTCGAGTTTACCAGTCGACTGGTCCTGGACCAATCGACTGATGTTTAAGTGAGTTCGAGTCCTCTGCTGGCAGTCGACTAATCCATTCCCAGTCGACTGTCCAGCTTACAAAAGCACTCTTCTTCACTCCGAAGACCCTCCTTCATGTGTGTCTTCAAGTACACTCTCTTGACTTGCCCGATGAAGTCCTATTCCACCGGCTATCATCCCTCGAATGCACACGCAAGCCCTCGGCTTGCCTCCAAGCCACCCTTTACGTGTGCCCTTTGAAGTCTGTTGGATCGAAGAAAATTGATAGAGGGGGGTGAATATCGATCGAAGAATTTCGGATTAAAAGTTAGAGCGATTAAGCAGCGGAAAAACAAAATCAATGCTAACAAGTTTCTTTTACTTGGTTCGGAGCCTAGATCGACTCCTACTCCAAGGCCTACAGTCCTTAACCGTTTACTTTGGGCAATTTTATAATTCGCGCAAACAAGTACAAGAATAGAATATAG
Organism: Boesenbergia rotunda; assembly: GCA_024364735.1. Classification (NCBI taxonomy): domain Eukaryota; kingdom Viridiplantae; phylum Streptophyta; class Magnoliopsida; order Zingiberales; family Zingiberaceae; genus Boesenbergia; species Boesenbergia rotunda. Next base: position 75,480 of record JAGFNQ010004651.1, read on the forward strand.
AATTGAGTACAATACTTTAACAAAATTTATACCGACGATGGAAAGTAATGAAATCCGAGCCGCGAGTCATCGTTGGCACTTGAGGCATGAGCACGGAGGTTTTTAGAGTAGAGCGCTTGGAGAAAACAGTTGGAAGAAGTTGTACTGAAGCCTTGGGGGGTGAACCCCCTTTTATAGCAGCCATAGGGGCGCCTGTGTCGATGGGGGCGCCTACACGTGGCCTCTCCTGCGACAACTCCTATCCGCAAGCTCGGTCAGCGCTTATCCCCTCACTGGGGTGCCTGGGCTAATGGGGGCACCCGTATGGTCCCGGGCGCCTGAGCTGACTTGGTCTAGAGGCTTCGTGGCAGTTTGCTTCGGTTTAGCCTTCCACTGGGGCGCTCGTATCCATTCGGGCGCCTAGCCCCAGTGAGGCGCCTCACTCTATTGAGGTGACTCAACTGCGGAAACCCATTCTTTCGATCCTTACAACCAAGGTTAGTTCCAAAACAAAAAGAAGCAAACATATTAGCCATTATTTACATCCTTAGCTGTCTTGGTTCTGACTTTGGGTCTCCCAAATGGAACCCTAGGTCGAACCGACGCCTACTGTTCCCTCGCATGGGGAACGAATCCTCACCTACTCCTCTCAGGAGAGTTTACCTTTTGTCAACCGGCTCCTCCTGTTGGACTTTTCCCGATCCACCCGATCAGGTCTTTGTGCCCAGTCCCCGACCAGGACTTCTTGCCCAACATCCGGTTAGGTCTTCGGTGCCCAGCCCTTTGCCATGACTTCTTGCCCAGTCCTCGACCAGGACTTCTTTGCCCAACTTCCGGTCAGGTCTTCTTGCCCAGTCCTTGACCAGGACTTCTTGCCTAGCCCCTGCCAGGACTTCTTGCTTAGTGTACCTAGGACTATCCTGCATACTTAGTAAACTTGTTAGATCACAATAACACCTTAACTTCTAAACCCTTTGCATTATCAAAACACAGGTTTGACTTAGGTGCTCCTTGCACCAACAATCTCCCCCTTTTTGATTTATGGCAACACGGTTGAAAAAGTTAAATTAAAAAATTGATAGCAAGCAACGAATTCGAAAAAAAATATTCAGTTCTCTCCCCCTGAAATGAGTATTCTCCCCCTGAGTTTTTCAAAGATATGTGGGGTATTGTAAACCTTCTAAGTGCTTTAGTTTTTGACTTAATGCTTAAAAATTTCAAGCTTTCAAAAAAAATTTTCCTCGCACTTAGAAAATTTTCCAAAAAGTTTTAACAAGAAAATTTTCCCAAAAAGTTTTTCAAGTCTTTCATACTTAAAAAATCTTCAAAACGATTTTACACTTAGAAAATTTCCAAAAAGTTTTTCATACTAAAAAAATTTTTCAAAAGAATTTTTCAAGTTTTTCATACTTAGAAGATTTCCAAAAAAAAATCCTTCCTTAGAAAATTTTCAAAACATTTTTCATACTTAGAAAATTTTCAAAATGATTTTTCTTCCTTAGAAAATTTTCCTGAAAATACTTCGTGGAACAAAATACTTAGTTTTGAAGTGCTTGGATTTGAAGAAACATTTTTAAGCACGTTAGTTATTTACTTTACTTTTTGACAAAGAGAAAAAATTTTGAAAAACTTTCTCTTTTCCCTTCTCTCCCCCTTTGCCATATATCAAAAAAAAATGATACTAATTATAACACAAAAAATTAGAGCAAAAAAAAAATGAAATTCTGTATTGAACCAACTTTAAGCATAAACTGGACCAAACCAAATTAAATCATTCTTGTTCGGGTCCTGTCTAACCCAGTTAGCTACTTGCTGACTGTTATAAACAGTAGCTTTCGCTAGTGTTAGTCAAGTTAAGTGATCTGTTCAATTTAGATTTTCTAAGCTTGACACTTAACCTGATTGCTGTCCAATTGGTATTTATTGTTGGTGCAGAAAACACTCAAGTCGAACCTGTGTTTTGATAATGGCAAAAGGGTTCAAAAGTTAAGGTATAATGTTTATCTAACATGTTACTCAAGTGTGCAGGGAAAGTCCTAGCGAAGGGCTACTAGGCAACTGGCGAAGGAATGCCAGGATACAAAGCCCTAGCGAAGGATTACTAGGCACCTGGTGAAGGAATGCCAAGATATAAAGACCTAGCGAAGGACTGCTAGGCACCAGGCAAAGGACAGCTTGGTACTGAAGACCTGGCGAAGGACAGCTAGGCACCTGGCGAAGGACTGTCAAGATCCGAAGACCTGGCGAAGGACTGCTAGGCACCGGACGAAGGATAGCTTGGTATCCAAGACCTGGCAAAGGACCGTTGGGAAAAAGTCCGATCGGAGGAGCCGGTTGGCATCAGGTAAATTCTCCCGAGAGGAGTAGGTGAGGAAGCGTTCCCCGTCGAGGGAACAGTAGGCGTCGGTTCGATCTAGGGTTCCATTTTGGAGGCCCAAAGTCAGAACCAAGACAGCTAAGGCTGTATAAACTAACATATTATTGCTTTATGTTGTTTTGGACTAACCCTGCATGCACGACTGAAGGAACGAGTGTCTGCAGCTCAGAGAGCCTCAAAGGGATAAGGCAGAAGCTAAGTAGGGCACTCGGAGTGTCCCGGGCGCCCCCAAGGTGAACACAAAACAAACGAAGCAAAAGGAGTGCTTCGACAGCTATGGGCGGGGCGCCCCGTGCTCCGGGGCGCCCCGTGCTCCGGGGCGCCCCGTGCTCCGGGGCACCCCCCATGCTCCTGGGCGCCCCCAGCTTAAGCTAATTAATCAAGCCAGCGAGAAGCCAACAGGATAAGAGCCTGACCCAGTCAACCCGGGCGCCCCCAGCGTCCTGGGCGTCCCCGTCAAAGTCTGATCCCGAGTTTGAAGGGATCAGAGCTGACCGAGTGCAACTCGGATCAGCTGACACGTGGGGGGGGGCACCCCCGACGTTCCGGGTGCCCCCAGGGGCTATAAAAGGGCCCTCAAACCCAAGGCTTCAGCAACTCAATTCTTCCAACGCATTCACGCTCTTCTACGCTCGCGCTCTGCTCCGGAAACCTCCCAACTCGAGATACAAGCGCCGACGACGTCCCTCTGCTCCGAAAATCCAATCTACAACGGACGTCGGTAACGAAGAGCCTCTTTTAAAGTTTACTGCACTAGTCTTGTAATACTTCTTGTAAACTATTTTTGCGACATATAGAATTGCCCGCAGAAAACGGTCAACGACCGTGGGCCTTGGAGTAGGAGCCGACCGCGACTCCGAACCAAGTAAAAAACTTGGTGTTTGCGTGTGTTTGATTTAAATTTCCGTTGCATAATTTCTCTACCTGTTAATCCGAACGTTTAACTATATTCACCCCCCCTCTATCGTTTCTCTCGATCCAACAAGTGGTATCAGAGCGGAGAAGCTCAAATTTGGTGCAACCACTAATTTGAGAATTTTTCAAATTTTTATGAAATTTCTTTTTAATATTTTTTTCTCGTTCGAATTTCTTCTCGTTAATCAAGGTTGGTGCAACACCCCTCGGCAAATATTTTTTTCTTTATCCCGCACTACTAATCCAAGACCAAGTCTTGGGATATTCTTTTTCCGTTTAAGTTTACATTTCAGATAAAATGGCCATGCAAGAAGGCTTCAGTATTGCAAGACCACCTCTCTTCAGTGGGGAGGACTTCTCCTACTGGAAGAGCAGAATGGAGGTCCACCTGAAAACTCAGGTAGACATGTGGATAATCATCCAGTCTGGATTGGAGATTCCAAAAAATGCTGAAGGAGTACATCAAACCTACACAGAATGGGACACCGCACTGAAACAGAAGATTGAAGCTGATACAAAGGCAACCCAGATCCTCCAATGCGGCTTAACAAAAGAGGAGCTGAATCGGGTGGGTCCATTCAACAGTGCCAAGGAGCTGTGGGTGAAACTGATCGAGCTACACGAAGGAACTTCAGACACTCGGATCAGCAAGAGAGATCTCCTCCTGAACAAGCTGTACACGATCAAGATGAACGACAATGAAACAGCAACTCAACTCCACGCCCGAATTCTGGAATTAATGAACGGACTACACACCATCGGTCACAAGGTAGAAAACCGTGACCTAATAAGGTACGCTTTAAATGCTTTCCCGAGAAACACCTTGTGGGCATCTATGGTAGATGCATACAAGGTTTCAAGGGACCTTTCAAAAGTTAAATTAGATGAATTGTTCTCTAAAGTAGAATTACATGAACAGACTAACTGCAATTTGGCCGAGAAAGGTATTGCCTTTGTTGCAGGTAAAACTGGAAGGACAACCAAGAAGAAGCCTCAACCTGAACCCGAGTCTAACTCAGACTCAGAAGACGAAGAAGGAGATCGACCAAAGTTGGTCCGACTGGCCCGAAGCTACTACAAGGAATTGAAGAACCAAACCAACAGACGGAAAGCCAGCAGAAGAAAGGACGAACCAGCTGAACCCGCAAATGAAAAGAACAAGCCCAACGTGACCTGCTACGAGTGCAAGAAGAAGGGTCACTATAAGATGGAGTCTCCGAACCTAAAGGAGATCAAGAAGAATAGAAGGAAAAAGGCACTTCAGGCAACGTGGGACGAGTCCTCCTCCGAAGAAGAAGAAAAGGTCCCACAGTCGAACCTACTAGCACTAACCGCCTCAGAAGAAGTCGAGACCGAATCAGAATCGGAACAGGACGACGGCAGACTAACATTTTTAGAAGATGGTGAAATCAAGGTAAGTGGTTTTACTAGAAGTCAGTTGAATGAATTAATTTCTCATCTTTCTCGAGATTTGGCGAAAGCTAAACTCCGAGTCGAATCCCTCCGACAGGAAGTACAACTCCTGAAAGAGGGAGCTGACTCTAGACCCTTAACTGAGAAGGTTCAAGAAGGAACCTCTACTCAAGTTGAAAAACTTGAGAAAGAGAACTCCTCCCTGAAAACTCAGGTTAAGGATCTTAGAGCGGCTTTAGAACGATTCACTTCTGGTTCCAAGGGTCTTGACATGATTTTTGGAAAACAGAAGTCGATTCTAAATCGATCCGGACTAGGTTATAAAACCAAATCTAGACAAAGATCCTACTTTGCTGTACTGAACCAGTCCAGACCTAAAGTTCAGGCATGGGTACCCAAACTATGCCTGAACAAACAAACTAGATCAAATCAATACTGGATCCCCAAGGACAAGATTCACTTCTTGCCAGACCATTATCGTGGCTTTAGTCCAGGGGGAGCCAAATTGAAAATAATATTTATTATTAGATAAAACTCAATTCTTGCTTGCAATTTGCATGATTGATTGTTTACTTAATTTCTGCAATTTACCATGTTTAGATTTAGGAATGGTTAGTTTAAGGACTGAACCAACTTAACTGAAATTTGACAACATAGTATTGGGTAGAGGTGAGATGATAGTACGTTAGGGAAACCAATTCTAATAAGGTCAAGTATTCTCTACTTGGTCTCTTTAGACTGGTGAAACTAGCCGAAGCTACCGATCCAACACCCAAACTAGTTAGACCAGAATTTTTCAAAGATTAATTTTGAAAATAAAATTTCATTAAAAGGTTTTGTCAAGGAAAGGGTTGATGATCCAATAAGGCTACGGCCAAAGAAGGCCTAGTGCCTCGCCAAGACCTGGAAGCCAATTTTTGAAATTCAAATTCAAATTATTCTTTGTCAAATTCGAATCTAACACAAATTTTCAGTTAGGTGTAGACTTAAACATTCTTTTCAAAACAAATTCAATTGTTTTCAAAATTAATTAAGGTTTTCAAAATAAATCATGTTTTTCAAAAATTCTTTTATCAAAACCTGTCTCACAAAACCTATAAGGCTAACGTGATTGAAAACCCTAGATTTGGGTGAGATAGACTAGGCAGTGAAAATCAATTTAAGCTATTCCTGACTCTAATTGGATCCAAATCAACAAAACTCTTTATGTGTAGGAACATAAAGATTTTGACCAATGGATGTTGGATAGTGGTTGCTCCAGACACATGACTGGAGATAAATTGAAATTCACCAAACTCAAGTTCAAGAACCTAGGCTCAGTGACATTTGGCAACAATGCTACATTCAAGGTAATTGGGTCAGGTAATATTGAACTGAAATCTGACTTTGTTATTAAGAAGTTCTTTTGGTTGAAAACTTCAATTTTAACTTGCTTAGCATAAGTCAGTTATGTAATTCTGGTTATATAGTCACCTTCAACAATTCTAATTGCCTGATTAGAAACGTACAAGACTCAGAAATCATGCTTAAGGGCACTAGGAAAAATAATGTTTACACTATAAACCTTCCCCTTGTACCTAAATACATGTTAACTCAGTTAGAACAATCAAACCTCTGGCATAGGAGACTAGGTCACACTAACCTAAGAATTATTTCAAAAATCACCCAACTTGGCCTAATTAAAGGTATTCCCAAAATTAAAAACCATGAAAACTTAATATGTGAATCATGCAATCAAGGTAAACAAACCAGATCTAATCACAAACTAATTCAATCTGATCTAACTCAAATCACACTTGAGCTCCTGTACCTTGACCTATTTGATTCACACGGTGCCAAGTCACTAAGCGGAAACCGGTACTACTTAGTAATAGTTGATGATTACTCAAGGTTTACCTGGGTTAGGTTTCTAAAGACCAAAGATGAAACCCTAAACCTATTTAATGAATTCTGTAAGTTAATTGAAAATCAAAACGATACTAAAATCAAAAGACTTAGGAGTGACTACGGGGGAGAATTTGAAAATCAACGGTTCGAGGAATTCTGTAAGGTAAATGGATACATACATGAATTTTTGTGCCCTAGAACCCCCCCCCCCCAACAGAATGGGATAGTCGCAAGAAAAAATAGAACTCTACATGTAACGACCCAGAAAATTCTCTTAATATTTTCTTAAAATATTAAGCATGTTTAAATAATTTTCCAAGGGACCTAGAAATATTAAGGAGAACTTTGGCCTAGAAAATCCATGTTTTCTCATTTAAATTGAGAAAACTAAGTACTAATGGGCTTTATGTGGGCTTTTTAGTACCATGATTATAGGTGGATTTCGGTAATAATTAGTATAAATATAAATAGGATTTAATTAGGTATATTAGCATGATTATGGGTAAGTCTTAGCCTAATTTTTCTATTTTAATGGAGAAATTAGGTACTAATGAGCTTTAAATGGGCTCCAAAAATGGGGATTAATTAGGTAAAATTAATATAAATTAGGTAAAATTAATATAAGTATAAAAGAATTTTATTTAGGAATATTAGCATAATTATGGGTGATTTTTGGAGAATTTTCGAAATAAAAGGGAACTTTCGAAAATTAGAGGAAAAGGTTTAAATAAAATGAAAAATAAAATAAAAATAAAGGTGCATGGGCCAAGGATTGAACCTTGGACCTCTTACAACCATGAATGCTTTAACCAACTCACCTAGAAAGGAATACTTATGAGTAAATGAAGTGGAGGTTGGTTAAGAAGTAGAAGGAGATGAAGGGTCATGGAGAGACTCTTCATTTGCCTCTTTAAAGGAGCTATAAAGAGGGGGTTTGGGGGGTTACTTCTCTTCACCATCAAGTGCATTTGCTCCCCTCCTCCCTCCTCATTCTAGCCGAAATTCTAAGGAAGAGTTCCCCTTGGAAAAGTTTCCACCAAGGCTCCATCTCCCAAGATCTAAAGTTCTTACAAGGATCCAAGGACTAGGTGTGGTCAAGAGACATCAAGTCTTCTTCCATCTCTCCATCCAAGGTCTAAAAATTTAGAAACCCCAAGGTAAGACTCCCTCACCTGTGGTATAATAGTTCCCTATGATTTTTATGATTTTTAGTATGACATAGTGGTGGGTTTTTGGATTTGATGTTGAAAGGAAAGAAAACCAAGAACTTTATGTTTAAGGGTTTCGGCCACCATGTTTTTAAGATCTAAAATTATGCTAAAAATCTGTAAAATGATATTTAATGTCCCCTTATGATGTTTAGAAGTTAAGTATAATTTTTAGGAATTTTTGGAGTACCCTAAGACACCCTAGGGTTTCGGCCAACATGAAAGAAACAAAAAACTAAGAACCCTGAGTTTAAGGGTTTTGGCCACCATGTTTTAAAGGTATATAATTATGCTAAAAATCATGATAATATTATTTAATGTTCCCTTATGATGTGTAGAGGTTAAGTATAATTTTTGGGAATTTTTGGAGTACCCTAGGACACCCTAGGGTTTCGGCCAACATGAAAGAAACAAAAACTAAGAACCCTGAGTTTAAGGGTTTCGGCCACCATGTTTTAAAGGTCTATAATTATGCTAAAAATCATGATAATGTTATTTAATGTTCTCTTATGATGTGTAGAGGTTAAGTATAATTTTTGGGAATTTTTGGAGTACCCTAGAGGCCCCTTATGGATCGGCCAACCCCAAGGACCCAAGGGTTAGGGTTGAGTCTTTAACTTCAAGCATATGTTTATGTGTTGCCATGATATAAGGATGATGGATGGTGATTATGTGAATTTTCACATGGCCTTGGGACTCCACAAGTTTCGGCCAAGAAGGGTTAATAGGGTAAAAGTTAAGATTTATTTCAAGTAAGGGTCCCAATGGCCCTATGGTAAGATGTGATTTGTGTTTTATGAATGATATGCCATGTTTATGAATGATATGCCATGTTTATGAATGATATGCCATGTTTATGCATGATATGCCATGTTTATGAATGATATGCCATGTTATGAATGATATGCCATGTTTATGAATGATATGCCATGTTTATGAAGGATATGTCATGTTTATGAATGATATGCCATGTTTATGCATGATATGCCATGTTTATGAATGATATGCCATGTTTACGAATGATATGCCATGTTTAGGAATGATATGCCATGTTTATGAATGATATGCCATGTTTACGAATGATAAGCCATGTTTATGAATGATATGCCATGTTTATGAATGATATGCCATGTTTTAGGATAATATGAATGTATGCCATGCTCTATGAATGATGTGTACATATGCCATGTCTAAGAATGAAAATGATGAATGACAAGTATGATGAATGAAAGATGATGCTTATGTCTTTAAGGCATAAATATGCTAAACGGCACGGTCGATGGTCGATGGTACGACGGTCGCGAGGACCGGTAAATGGGCCGGTAGACGGGCCGGGCCGTAACAAGTTATGCTATGATGAAGATGCCATGAATGTTTTATGAATGATGAAGCATGAAAAGTATTTTACTTTATGTATAGGCTTGTACCGGACCGAAGTATGGGTCCAAGGGATGGGCACCTTAAGAACGCCCCGGTTTTGGACTACCGAAGCTGTCCACGGTTCTGGCACTACCGAAGCTGTGCAACAGGGATGGGCACCTTAAGAATGCCTCAGTTCGGGGACTACCGACTATGCTGTCCTTACCCTAGTAGGTTGGGGCTCGCGACCTCGGACTTGCTAGGGATGCGCACAATAATGTATGTATGTGGTACAAGCCGGGGACCCCAAATGATGTTATGATGATTATGTATAAGCAAAGTAAAAGTATGTTTTAAAAGTTAAGCATCCCTTATGTATATGCATTCCACTCATGCATCCATTCATGCTATGCATTATGCTATGTTGATAAGATGATATGCTTACGTTTCATGTTAAGAAGTATACATGAGAATGAATGATCTATGCCATGATTATGTTAGGAAGATGTTCATATGCTATGATAGGTATTATGCCATGCTACCATGTTTATGATTTATGCCATGAAAGATGCCATGCTACTATGTTTATGATTTATGCCATGAAAGATGTCATGCTACTATGTTTATGATTTATGCCATGAATTATGTCATGCTACTATGTTTATGATTTATGCCATGAATTATGTCATGCTTAGAATGTCTACTATGTTTATGAGTTATGCCATGAATTATGCCATGCTTAGAATGTCTACTATGTTTATGTTCATGCCATGCTATGTATACGATAAGTGATGTAAGATGTTATGTTCCAAGTAGAGCACCAAGTATGTTAATGTTTTACGTGCTCATTATGAGATGATGAATGATGAATGGTTTTGTGAGTAGGAAAGAGTCTTACTAAGCCTGTGTGCTTATAGTCTTATTTCCTTATACCGCAGATCATTCAAGGGGACAATGAAGGAAGCAGCAGGAGGGCAAGAACGCATGTGTGTAGTAGTGACTTGGCCCAGGAAAACTCTATGTTTACTGTTTATGCTAGAACTTCACCTTGGTTACTTATATGTCTGAATAATGACCTATGGAACCTTATGATATGATGTTATGTATGACATGATATGATATGATGCTTAAGTTCAAAGTTAATATGCTAAGGTTCCTATGTCATTAAGTTAAGAATGGTAACAGGGCATGTATAAGTTAAAGTTATTCCGCTGCCTTACGATGTCTACATGCCCTAAGCATGTGAACGTAACGCCGCTGATGGAAAAAAAAAAGCGGGAGTTACACTACAGGAAGCCGCTAGGGCTATACTCAATGAATTTAACTTAGCCAACCAATATTGGGCAGAAGCAATTAATACGGCTTGCTACATCCAAAATAGGGTCCTGATTAACAAACGACACAACAAAACACCCTATGAACTATATTACCATAGACTTCCAAATCTACACTACCTAAGGATCTTTGGATGCAAAGTTCATATCCTAAACACCAAAGACTACTTAGGAAAATTCCAGTCTAAGTCAACCCCAAGCATCTTCCTAGGATATTTAACAACAAGTAGAGCCTATAGGGTTTACAACAACCAAACCAAGAAAATCGAAGAAACAACTAATCTAATATTTGATGAAGAAATTAACTCAAATCCAAATCTAACTTCATCAAACACTGATCAAGAAGATAATCAACAAGTTGGTGAATCCTTAATTGAACCCATAAATGAACTAACTATTGAACCAACTAGTGAGTCAAATGAACCAATTATTGAACCAATAATTGAACCAACTCAAAGAGTGGAATCAAATAGTGAACCAAACCAACCAGCCGGACCTAAGGCTGAACCAAGTTCTAGAAAAACCAAGAAACCCAGACTCAGTCACCCAACCGATCAAATTGTGGGTGATCCAACTCTAGGAGTCAGGACTAGATCTTCCTATAGAAACCTTAGTCAAATAGCAATGATTTCAAAAATAGAACCTAAGACTATAGATGAAGCCCTACTTGATCCTGATTGGATCATAGCTATGCAAGAAGAATTAGCCCAATTTGAGACGAACCAAGTCTGGGAACTAGTACCTAAACCTGAAGGTAAATCCATCATTGACACTAAGTGGGTCTTTAGGAATAAGCTGAATGATCAAGGAGAAATAGTCAGAAACAAAGCCCGCTTAGTAGCAAAGGGGTTCAGCCAAGTAGAAGGGTTAGATTACGACGAAACATATGCCCCAGTAGCTAGACTTGAGTCCATTAGGATGTTATTAACCTTTGCATCCCATAAAGGATTTAAGCTATACCAAATGGATGTAAAGTCAGCCTTTCTAAATGGATTCATTAAAAAAGAAGTTTATGTAGGACAACCCCCTGGGTTTGAGGACTTAGAAAGACCTGACCACGTTTACAAACTTACTAAAGCACTATATGGATTAAAACAAGCACCTATGGTCTGGTATGAACGCTTATCAATTTACTTAATTTCTAAAGAATTTAAACAAGGTCAAATTGACTCAACCCTATTTATTAAGACCCTAGGACAAGATATATTTATTGCCCAAATCTACGTAGATGACATAATCTTTGGGTCCACCAACTCAAACTTTCTAAAAGAATTTGTTAAAATAATGGAAAATGAATTTGAAATGAGCTTAGTTGGTGAGCTTAACTTTTTCCTAGGGTTACAAATCAAACAAACTAGAGATAGAAACTATGTCCATCAATCCAAATATGCTAAAGAGTTAATAAAGAAATTTAAAATGGATAACTCTAAAAGCATAAGTACCCCCATGGCCACTAATGTAAAAATAGATAGTGACCCTGATGGTAAACCAGTAGACCTTAAATTCTATAGAAGTATGATAGGAAGTCTACTGTACCTTACAGCTAGCAGACCTGATATCCTTTTTGCTGTAGGAATGTGTGCTATATACCAAACATGTGCTAAGGAAACGCACTTAGCCGCCATAAAAAGAATACTAAGATATGTCAAGGGCACCCTAAATGTAGGGATTTGGTATCCTAGGACCTCAACCTTCGACTTGTCAGGATACTCGGACTCTGACTATGCAGGTTGTAAATAGATAGAAAGAGCACAAGTGGAAGCTGCCAACTATTAGGTAATAGCCTAGTAAGTTGGTGTAGCAGAAAATAACACTATGTAGCTCTATCCACAACTGAAGCTGAATATGTAGCTTTAGGAGAGTGTGTGACACAACTCTTATGGATGATGCACACTCTCAACGACTTCCAGCTTAACTACAATCAAACTCAGGTCTATATTGACAATATTAGCTCAATCAACCTGACCAAGAACCCAATCCAACATTCCAGAACTAAACACATAGAAGTTAAACACCACTTTGTAAGAGATCATGTAGCCAGGGGTGAGATAGTCCTTAAGTATGTAGATTCTAAATCCAACTTAGCTGACATATTTACCAAACCCCTACCTGAGTCTGAGTTCAGCTCACTAAGAAGGCAGTTAGAATTATGCTTAGTAGAATAGATTTAGTGTACTCTTAATTTTCTTACTACTTTACTCATTTCAAAATTAATATTTAAAGTAGTTTTCAAAAATTGCTTTCAAAATCAGCTTTTACTTAGTTTTGAAAAGTTTTAAAAATAAATTTTTTGACTTAGTTTTATTTTAAAAACTACCCCCATCAAAACTAGGGCTTTTTCGCAAATGGACTTAGCCTAGGCCCTAACCCTAGAACTGCATGCACCTATAGATTTAGAAGCCAGCATCTCACAAGCACCTTAGGGTACTTTTGATTGATAACCTAGAATGGGTTGAGATGCTTAGGTCTTTGCCTTAATTCAAGATGCTTTAAGTCTGTGCATCTGCAGTAATTGGGGCACTAAATATAACTTACACAGTAATCAAGTTAAGTGTCAAGTTTAGAAAATCTAACTTGAACAGAACACTTAACTTGACTAACCCTAGCAAAAACTACTGTTTATAACAGTTAGTAAGTAGCTAATTGGGTTAGATAGGACCCTAAAAGAGATAAGTAAAACTGATTTGGTTTAGTTCATATCCTGAATTGATTCAGTACTGCAAATTATGCAATTTATTTTTTTCTTTTATGCAAGTTAATTATCCTTTTTTCTGCTATGCTGCCTTATTTTTGATATATGGCAAAGGGGGAGAAATAGGAAAGAAGAGAGTTTAAAATTTAAAAATTTTTTCTAAATCTAAAATTTCAAACTCTATCCTTTATTCAAAAAGTACTTAATTTATTTTCAAAAGTACAAAATTCTTCCAAGTTTTCAAAATTTTTCTAAGTATTTAAACATAAGTTTTCAAACTTTCCTTAAGTACCTTAACTTAAGTTTTCAAACTTTCCTTAAGTACTTTAAACATAAGTTTTCAAAACTTTCCTTAGTACTTTAAAACTAAATTTTTAAAATTTTTCTAAGTAGTGTAAACGTAAGTTTTCAAAAACCTTTTTAAGTTTTCAAAAACTTTCTGAGTACTTAAACTTAAATTTTCGAAATTTTTTGTACTCAAACTTAAGTTTTCAAAATCCTTCATAATACTCAAACTTAAGTTTTCAAATTTATCTAAGTATTTAAATTTTCTACAAGTATAAATTTTCCAAAATTGCACAACCAAAATTATTTCAGAAAATATGTCTTTAAAGTTTAAGTTGAAAATTATTCTAAGTAAAATTAAATCCATCTTTAGACTTAGAATTTATTTTCAAAAACCCCACGAACTTTTGAAAAATCTAGGGGGAGATTCCTTCCAGGGGGAGGGAACAAAATTTCATTTTATTTGTTCTAATTAACTTAACTTTTTGAACCAGGGTTGCCATAAATCAAAAAGGTGGAGATTGTTGGTGCAGAAAGCACCCAATTCGAACCTGTGTTTTGATAATGGCAAAAGGGTTCAAAAGTTAAGATATAATGTTTATCTAACATGTTACTCAAGTGTGCAGGGAAAGTCCTAGCGAAGGGCTGCTAGGCAACTAGCGAAGGAATGCCAGGATACAAAGCCCTAGAGAAGGATTGCTAAGCACCTGGCGAAGGAATGCCAGGATATAAAGACCTAGCGAAGGACTGCTAGGCACCAGGCAAAGGACAGCTTGGTACTGAAGACCTGGCGAAGGACAGCTAGGCACCTGGCAAAGGACTGTCAGGATCCGAAGACCTGGCGAAGGACTGCTAGGCACCGGACGAAGGATAGCTTGGTATCCAAGACCTGGCAAAGGACCATTGGGCAAAAATCCAACCGGAGGAGCCGGTTGGCATTAGATAAATTCTCCCGAGAGGAGTAGGTGAGGATGCGTTCCCCGCCGAGGGAACAGTAGGCGTCGGTTCGACCTAGGGTTCCATTTTGGAGACCCAAAGTCAGAACCAAGACAGCTAAGGCTGTATAAACTAACATATTATTGCTTTATATTGTTTTGGACTAACCCTGCATGCAGGACCGAAGGAACGAGTGTCTGCAGCTCAATGAGCCTTAAAGGGATAAGGCAGAAGCTGAGTAGGGCGCCCGAAGTGTCCCGGGCGCCCCCAAGGTGAACACAAAACAAACGAAGCAAAAGGAGTGCTTCGACAGCTATGGGCGGGGCGCCCCCGTGCTCCCAGGTCCCCCCCATGCTCCCGGGCTCCCCCAGCGTCCCGGGCACCCACAGCTTAAGCTAACGAAGCAAGCCTGCGAGAAGCCAACAGGATAAGAGCCTGACCAAGTCAACCCGGGCGCCCCCAGCATCCCGGGCACCCCCAGCGTCCTGGGCGCCCCCGTCAAAGTCTGATCCCGAGTTTGAAGGGATCAGAGATGACCGAGTGCAACTCGGATCAGCTGACACGTGGGGGGGCACCCCCGACGTTCCGGGCGCCCCTAGGGGCTATAAAAGGGCCCTCGAACCCAAGGCTTCAGCAACTCAATTCTTCCAACGCATTCACGCTCTTCTACACTCGCGCTCTGCTCCGAAAACCTCCCAACTCAAGATACAAGCGCTGACAACGTCCCTCTGCTCCGAAAATCCAATCTATAATGGATGTCGGTAACGAAGAGCCTCTTTTAAAGTTTACTGCACTAGTCTTGTAATACTTCTTGTAAACTGTTTTTGCGACATATAGAATTGCCCGCAGAAAATGGTCAACGATCGTGGGCCTTGGAGTAGGAGCCGACCGCGACTCCGAACCAAGTAAAAAACTTGGTGTTTGCGTGTGTTTGATTTAAATTTCCGCTGCGTAATTTCTCTAACTGTTAATCCGAACGTTTAACGATATTCACCCCCCCCCTCTATCATTTCTCTCGATCCAACATTTATTGCCCCAATTACTGCAGATACACTGACTTAAAGCATCTTGAATCAAGGAATATACCTAAGCATCTCAACCCAGTCTAGGTTATCAATCAAAAGTACCCTAAGGTACTTGTGAGATGTTGACTTCTAGATCTATAGGTGCATTCAGTTCTAGGATTAGGGCCTAAGCTAAGTCCATTTGCGAAAAAGCCCTAGTTTTGAAGGGGGTAGGCTTTTGAAAAAAACTAAGTCGGAAAATCATTTTAAATTTCAAGACATTGATAAAAGAAATGATTTTTATAAAAAGATTAATTAATAGATAAGAAAAACAAATTTTTTTAAAAACATATAGAGCAGTCCTATTCTACTAAGCATAACCCTAATTGCCTTCTTAATGAGCTAAACTCAGACTCAGGTAAGGGTTTGGTAAAGATATCAGCTAAGTTTGACTTTGAGTCCACATGCTTAAGGACTATTTCACCCCTGGCTACATGATCCCTTACAAAGTGATGTTTAACTTCTATATGTTTTGTTCTTGAATGTTGAATTGAGTTTTTTTGTCAGGTTGATTGAGCTTATGTTATCAATGTAGACTTGGGTTTAGGTGTAGTCAAGCTGGAAGTCCTTAAGAGTGTGCATCATTCATAAGAGTTGTGTCACACACTCTCCTAAGGCAACATATTCTGCTTCGGTTGTAGATAGGGCTATGCAGTGTTGCTTTCTACTGCACCAGCTGACTAGACT
This sequence comes from Boesenbergia rotunda, assembly GCA_024364735.1. Taxonomy (NCBI): domain Eukaryota; kingdom Viridiplantae; phylum Streptophyta; class Magnoliopsida; order Zingiberales; family Zingiberaceae; genus Boesenbergia; species Boesenbergia rotunda. Next base: position 91,616 of record JAGFNQ010004651.1, read on the forward strand.
ATGCCCTAAAAGTTGGCAGCTTCCACTTGTACTTTTTCTATCTAATTTGCACCCAGCATAGTCAGAATCAAAATATTCTGACAGTTCAAAGGTGGAAGTCCTAGGATACCAAATCCCTACATTTAGGGTGCCCTTAATGTACCTAAGTACTCTTTTTAGGGCTGCTAAGTGGGATTCCTTAGCATAAGTTTGGTACCTAGCACACTTTCCTACAGAAAATAGGATATCAGGTCTGGTAGCTGTAAGGTATAGTAGACTTCCAATCATACTTCGGTATAGCTTAAGATCTACTAACTTACCTTCAGGGTCACTATCAATTTTGACATTTGTGGCTATAGGGGTACTTATACTTTTGGAGTTATCCATTTTAAATTTTTTTATTAACTCTTTAGCATACTTGGATTGGTGAACATAATTACCATCTCTAGTTTGCTTAATTTGCAATCCTAAGAAGAAATTGAGCTCATCAACTAAGCTCATTTCGAATTCATTTTTCATTATTTTTACAAACACTTTTAGAAAGTTTGAATTGGTGGATCCAAAAATTATGTCATCAATATAAATTTGGGCAATGAAAATGTCTTTTTCTAAGGTTTTAACAAAAAGGGTGGAGTCAATTTGTCCTTGGTTAAATTCCTTAGAAATAAGGTAAGTTGATAAATGCTCATACCATGCCCTAGGTGCTTGTTGTAACCCATAAAGTGCCTTTTTAAGTTTGAAAAACATAGTCAGGTTTTTCTAGGGTCCTCAAATCCTGGGGGTTGTCCTACATAGACTTCTTCTTTGATGAACCCATTTAAGAAGGCAGACTTAACGTCCATTTGATATAGCTTGAACCCTCTATGGGCACAAATGCTAACAACATTCTAATTGACTTAAGTCAGGCTACTGGGGCATAGGTTTCATCATAGTCTAATCCTTCAACTTGACTGAACCCTTTAGCTACTAAGCGGGCTTTATTTCTAACTATTTTCCCTTGGTCATTTAGTTTATTCCTAAACACCCACTTAGTATCTATAATAGACTTGCCCTCAGGTATAGGTACTAGTTCCCAGACTTGGTTTCTTTCAAATTGGGCTAACTCCTCTTGCATAGCTATGATCCAATCAGGATCAGGTAGGGCTTCCTCTATAGTCTTAGGTTCAATTTTTTGAAATTAGTGCTATCTGACTAAGATTTCTATAGGAAGACCTAGTTCTGACTCCTAAGGTTGGNTGGTTCAAGAGTTAGTTCATTTAGAGGTTCAACTAGTGGTTCAATTGATGGTTCAATTGTTTGTTCATTTTCTTCCTGATCAATATTTGATTGGTTCAGGTTTTGGTTATCAGATTTTGGATTAGTTTCCTCATCAATGATTAAGTTAGTTGTTTCTTCAATTTTATTAGTTTGTTTATTGTAAACCCTATAGGCCCTACTAGTTGTTGAATATCCTAAGAAGACTCCTGGGGTTGACTTAGAATAAAATTTACCTAGGTAGTCCTTGGTGTTCAGGGTATGGACTCTGCACCCGAAGACCCTTAGGTAATGTAGGTTCGGCAGTCTATGGTAATATAGTTCATAAGGAGTTTTATTATGTCTTTTGTTAATTAGGACCCTATTTTGGATATAGCAAGCCGTACTTATTGCTTCTGCCCAAAATTGGTTAGCTAGGTTGAATTCATTGAGCATGGTCCTAGCGGCTTCTTGAAGGGCTTTCTACTATCCCATTTTGTTGGGGGGTTCTAGGACAGTAAAATTCGTGAATATATCCATTTATTTTACAGAATTGCTCAAACCTTTGATTCTCAAACTCTCCCCCGTGATCACTTCTAAGTCTTTTGATTTTGGTATCATTTTAATTTTCGATTATCTTGCATAAGTCAATAAATAGGTTTAGGGTTTCATCCTTAGTTTTTAGGAACCTAACCCAGGTAAACCTAGAGTAATCATCGATAATAACTAAGCAGTACCGATTCCTGCTTAGTGACTTAGCTCCATGTGAATCAAATAGGTCAAGGTGCAGGAGCTCAAGTGTAGTTTGGGTTAAGTCTGATTGAATTGGCTTGTGATTAGACTTGGTTTGTTTACCTTGGTTACATGAGTTACATATCGTATTTTCATAGTTCTTAATTTTTGATACCTCTTTAATTAGACCAAGTTGGGTGATTTTAGAAATTAGTCTAACATTAGTGTGACCTAATCTCCTATGCTAGAGGTTGGATTCTTCTAATTGAGTTAAGAGACATTTTGGTACTAAAGATAGATTGATAGTATAAACATTGTTTTTCCTAGTACCCTTAAGCATGACTTCTGAGTCTTGAAGGTTTCTAATTAGGCAGTCAGAGTTGGTAAATGTAACTACATAGCCAGTATCACATAGTTGACTTATACTAAGCAAGTTGAACTTGAAATTCTCGACCAAGAGTACGTTTTTAATCACAAAATCGGATTTGAGTTTAATGTTACCTGACCCAATGACTTTGAGTGTAGCATTGTTGCCAAATGCTACTGAGCTTAGGTTCTTGAACTTGAGTTTGGTGAATTTCAATTTGTTTCCAGGCATGTGTCTGGAGCATCCACTATCCAACACTCATTGGTCCAAATCTTTATGTTCCTATATATTTATTGATTTGGATCCAATTAGAGTCAAGGATACTTTAAAATTGATTTTCACAACCTAGTCTGTCACACCCAATCTAGTGTTATCAACCACGTTAACCTTATAGGTTTTGTGAGACGGGTTTTAACAGAAATCAAGATTTTAATTTGAAAAACATGGTTAAATAAATTAACTTTGAAAATTCTTATAAGGTTTAAATTTATTTTGAAAGAAAAATTGTGTTGAATCTAAGATTAATTGAAATTTGTATTAGATTCAAATTTAACAAGTAATAAAGTGAATTTGATTTTCAATAATTGGCTTCCAGGTCTTAGCGAGGCACTAGGCCTTCTTTGGCCGTAGCCTTATTGGATCATCAACACTTTCCTTGACAAAACCTTTTATTGAAAATTCATCTTCAAGTTACTTCTTGAAAGATTTTGGTCTAACTAGTTTGGGTTTTGGATCGGTAGCTTCGGCTAGTTCCACCAGAATGGCTTCCCTAACGTACCATCTCACCTCCACCCAATACTAGGTTTTCAAATTTCAATTAAGTTATTTTGTCGTTAGTCTAACCAGTCCTAGGTCTAAGCATGATGAATTGCAGTAGGAAATAAACAAGCAAGCATGCAAAAAAAATTTGCAATAAAAAAAACTTATCTAATTATGAATATTATTTTTATATTGGATCCCCCTGGACTATAGCCTCGATAATGGTTAGGCAAGATGTGAATCTTGTCCTTGGGGATCCAATACTGGTTTGGTCCAGCTTGTTTGTTCAAACAGAGCTTGGGACCCATGCTTGGACTTAGGTTCTAGGTTGGTTCAATACAGCATAATAAGAACGTTGCCTAGACTTGGTTCGATATCCTAATCCAGATCGGTTAAGAACGGACTTCTGCTTTCCAAGGATCATGTCAAGACCCTTGGAACCCGAAGTGAAAGCCACTCTTAGCTCCTTGACTTGAGTTTTCAAGGAGAAATTCTCTTCCTCAAGCTTCTGAACTTGAGTGGAGTTTCCTTCTTGAATTTTTTCGGCCAAGGATCTCAAGTCGGCTTCCTCTTTCAGGCATTTTACTTCCTGTCAGAGGGACTCGACTCGGATTTTGGCTTTCGCCAAGTTGCGAGATAAATAAGCAATTAATTTGGATAATTCAACCTCAGAATAACCTCTTACCATTATTTGGCCGTTTTCTAAGATTGTGAGTCTTCTGTCGTCTTGCTCCGACTCTGATCCGATGTCGACGTCTTCCGAAGCGGTTAAAGCTAGAAGATTCGATTGCGGGGCTTCTTCTTCTTCAGAGGAAGATTCATCCCACGTGGCTTGGAGAGCCTTCTTTCTTCGTGTCTTCTTTGCCTCCTTCAAATTGAGGCACTCTGATTTGTAATGTCCCTTTTTATTGCATTCGTAGCAGGTGACATTAGTTTTGCTTTTTGAAGACGTTGAAGGTTCAGCTGGATCTTCCTTTCTTCAGCTTGCTTTCTTCTTGTTTGCTTGGTGCTTTAGCTCCTTGTAGTAGTCCCGAGCTAGCCGAACCAACTTGGGTCGATCTCCTTCACTGTCTTCAGAATCTGAGTTTGAGTTAGACTCGGGTGCTGGTTGAGGCTTCTTCTTGGGAGCTTTTCCTTAGGATTTTCCTGCAATGAACGCAATATTTTTCTCGACCTAAGTGGAGTTAGTCTGTTCATGCAATTCTAATTCAGAGAAAAGTTCATCTAATTTGATTTTGGAGAGATCCCTGGAAACCTTGTAGACATCTACCATGGATGCCCACAGTGTGTTCCTTGGGAATGCGTATACCTGATTAGATCACAGTTCTCTACCTTGTGACCAATCGTATGCAGCCCATTCATTAGCTCTTGGATTCTGGCATGGAGTTGTGCTGCTGATTCTCCTTCGTTCATCTTGATCGTGTAGAGTCTGTTCAGCAACAGATCTCTTTTGCTGATTCTGGTGTCGGAGGTGCCTTCGTGCAGCTCAATCAGCTTGTTCCAAAGTTCTTTGGCGCTGTTGAAAGGTCCCACCCGGTTAAGCTCCTCCTTGGTCAATCCCCATTGCAACGTCTGGGTTGCCTTTGCATCAGCCTCGATCTTCTTCTTCAACGAGGCGTCCCATTCAGAATAGTGTTGTGTCACTCCTTCTGCATTCTTGGGAATCTCCAGGCCAGATTGGATGATTATCCATATGTCCACCTGAGTTTTCAGGTGGACTTCCATCCTGCATTTCCAGTAGGAGAAATCTTCCCCACTGAAAAGAGGTGGTATGGCTATGCTAAATCCTTCTTGCATGGCCATTAATATTTTCTGAAAAATTAAATGCAAAGAAAACTTATTCCAAGACTTAGTCTTGGATTAGTTGTGCGGAAGAAATTAATAGCAACGAAAAACGATCGAGTGGTGTTGCACCAACCTCGATTAACAAAAAAGAAAAAAAATAAAATAATATCCTAAATCCGAAAAAAAACTCTCAAATTGGTGGTTGCACCAAGTTTGAACCACCCGCTTTGATACCACTTGTTGGATCGGAGAAAATCGATAGAGGGGGGGTGAATATCAATATCAAATTTTTCGGAGAACTAGAGCAATTACGCAGTGGAAATTAAATAAAACAATCGCGAACACAAGTTGGTTTTACTTGGTTCGGAGTCACGGTCGGCTCCTACTCCAAGACCCACGGTCCTTGACCGTTTACGTTGGGCAATTCTATAGTCGTCAAAAAGTCTTTTACAAATCGAATACAACTATAGAACTGAAAATTGAATTTGCAACATTTTTCGTAAATTAAATTTACCGACGCCCGAGGTGGATCGAAGTTCAGAGCAGAGGGTCGTTGTCGGCGCTGGAATCTCAAAGTCGGAGCTTGTCGGAGCGTAGCGCTTGAACGAAAGTGCTTGGAGCGTTGTGAGCGAAGTTGTTTGAAGCCTTGGTGAACCCCCTTTTATAGCACTCATAGGGGCGCCTGTGTTGATGGGGGCGCCTACACGTGGTCTCTCCTGCGCGAACTCTTATCCGCAGGCTTGGTCATCGCTTATCCCCTTCACTGGAGTGCCTGGGCTGATGGGGGCGCCTGTGTTACAACGGGCGCCTGAGCTGATTGGTCCAGAGGCTTCGTGGCAGCTTGCTTCGTTGGTTCTATTTTGGCCTTGACCTGGGGCACCCGTATCCATCCGGGCGCCTAGCACCAATGAGGCGCCTCAGCTGCAGAAACACATCCCTTCGTTCCCTGTATCCAAGGTTAGTTCCAAAACACAAGAAGCAAAATATGTTAGCCATTATTTACAGACTAAGCTGTCTTGGTTCTGACTTTGGGTTTCTCAAATGGAACCCTAGGTCGAACCGACGCCTACTGTTTCCTCGCACGGGGTACGCGTCCCTACTCCTCTCAGGAGAGTTTATCTTTTGCCAATCGGCTCCTCCGGTTGGACTTTTGCCGAATCCACCCGATCAGGTCTTCGTGCCCAGTCCGCGACCAGGACTTCTTGCCCAACTTCCGGTCAGGTCTTCGGTGCCCAGCCCTTTTCCAGGACTTCTTGCCCAGTCCTCGACCAGGACTTCTTTGCCCAACTTCCGGTCAGGTCTTCTTGCCCAGTCCTTGACCAGGACTTCTTTGCCCAGCCCTTTGCCAGAACTTCTTGCCTAGTATACCTAGGACTTTCTTCCTGCACACTTAGTAAACTTGTTAGATCACAACAACACCTTAACTTCTGAACCCTTTGCCATTATCAAAACTCAGGTTTGACTTAGGTGCTTCCTGCACCAACAGGTGGGTGTCCTGCACGCCCTACCGTACAACGCTTCAAACGGTGCCAACTGTATCTCTGAATGAAAGCCGTTGTTGTAGGCAAACTCCACCAAGTGCAAATGGTCCTCCCAACTGCCCCCAATGTCCATCACACACGAGCGCAGCAAGTCCTCGAAAGTCTGGATAGTACGCTCTGACTGTCCGTCTATCTGGGAATAAAAAGCTGTGTTGAGACGGAGCTCTATGCCCATAGCCCTCTGCAAACTCTGCCAAAACTGAGATGTAAAGCGCGGATCTCTATCAGAAATAATACTCAAAGAGACTTCGTGCAATCTGACCATCTCCCGGCAGCACAACTCCGTCAATCTATCAAGAGAATCTGTCCTCTGGATAGCTAAGAAGTGAGCAGATTTGGTTAGTCGGTCCACGACTACCCAAATCGCTTCATGACCTCTTCTAGTCCTTGGCAAACCCACACGAAATCCATGGTGATATGTTCCTACTTCCACTCGGGAATGGGAATCCTCTGGAGGAGTCCAGTAGATCTCTGGTGCTCCGCCTTAACCTGATGACAGACGAGACATCTAGCAACAAAATTCGCGATGTCCCTCTTCATGTCGTTCCACCAATAGGAAACATCTCCACTCACGATACATACGAGTGCTACCAGGATGAATAGCAAAGCGTGATCGGTGGCCTCCTGTAGCAACTCCTCCAAGACAGGGTGCGCCTCTGGTACACACACCCTCCCTCGGAAGTACAGAACACCCTCCTCATCACGTGTAAAATCCGGTTGTTCTCCTGAAATGGCCAAACTGCCCAGAAACTGAATGTGCTGGTCACTGGCCTGAGCCTCCCTAATCCTCGTCCCAATCTCTAGCGGAGCCATCAAAGTCACTAGCAATCCTCTCTCTGTCCGAGATTGCTCCTCTAACCCCAGCTCAGAGAAACTCCGAATCAAATCCGTGACCATCACTCTGTGGCATGCTAAAATAGCTCTGAACTTCCGACTGAAGGCGTCAGCAACTACATTAGCTTTCCCAGGATGGTAGCTAATGATGCAGTCATAATCGTTTAGAAACTCCATTCACCTCCTCTGACGGAGATTCAGCTCTCGCTGAGTGAAAAGATACTGAAGACTCCTGTGGTCCGTGAAGATCTCGAAGGTGATCCCGTAAAGATGATGCCTCCAGGTCTTCAACGCACAAATGATAGCGACCAACTCTAAGTCGTGAACGGGGTAATTCCTCTCATGCTCCTTCAACTGTCGAGAAGCATAAGCAACCACCCGTCCATGCTACATGAGTACCGCACCCAGTCCCAGGAGAGATGCATCAGTATACAAAGTGAAACCATCCTCTCCAGAAGACATCACTAGAACTGGCACATATACAAGCCTCCACTTCAGCTCTTGAAAATTGGTCTCACAGGCCTCAGTCCATACAAACTTCACGCCTTTTCTGGTCAGGCGTGTAAGTGGTGATGCAATGCTGAAGAACTCTCAACCAAGCATCGGTAATAGCCAGCCAAACCCAGGGAACTGCGCAAATTGGGTCAGTCAATCAACGATCACCCAATTCACTTCAAACCCTCCCCGAGTCCTAAGTAAATCCCCGACAGGGTCCTTAATACATGTTCCCATTTCCAACCATAAATTGGGATCGTCTAATATAACCGAGTCTCTAAGATTCAACCTTCATCTACTGACATACCAACATCTACCCACAACATCCGCGATATCTTTCCCAATATCAGTCCACCAACGGAAACGCCTCAAGTCTCTGTATCTTCGGTATTACCTGCAAAACACACAAACCAAGGACGGTGAGCCTCACTTGCATCTTTGGTGAGATAATCAAGGAAGCTCCTCCGTAAATAGGTCAAAATAATTTTCAAACCATTGAAAACGCTAGAACACTCCTTCGAACATACGTCCAAAAATTCTCGAACTACGGAAACGTCCGAGAGCTAAGGCTACCACTGTCATCAATACAACCCAGTGACAATAGAAACCCTAACGTCCACGTGCTAGAACCTCTAGCCCTGAGACGAGGAGATAACTGCAACCTCGTCGTCTCTGGTGCCAATGAACAACCATATGGACTGGTTTGAAGGTCAACTCGTAACCACTCTTACTTGACAATCCACGGTCTACCCCTCGGAGACCGTCTTCTATAACAATACACCAGTTACAGTCAAATTTCACCGGTGTCACGCTGCTAACACCTATTCCTCCGCATCCCAGCGGATCTTGTTTCTCGATGTGCTATCGAGAATATCTAACACGTACGACCTGTCTATGAGTCATAAAACCTCATAGACTAGAATAGCGTAAGACGAGTCGACTAACCATCTTCTCGTAACCCAATATTTCTCCGATTCTCCACTCAAGGTTCAGAAACCTCAGAGTTCCAACTCCATAACATAGCGACACGTTGTCTTAAGAGTATCTCTACATAATCACGAAGTGATTCTTCGTTCCTTGACAGTTTCCTCAACATCTCCCACCCAAAGGCAGTCTAACCTCGTAAGTGATTCGCCTCAGCGCAAATCATAAGTACGTAGGTACTTCCTTGGTTCACCAAACCAAGTACCAACAGTAAACCGTAAGTGGAAAGCAACTAGCTTCACACCTTTCCAGATCGATGCAAGTCACATCTAACTGTACTTTTTGGTTATCTAACCAAACATAATGAATCTAAGATCAAAAGTCCCACGGAAATAGGATATTTCTGTCCTCTATCAACCGAGATGATAAACAACTAATACTATCTCTGCTGCATCACAGCAGACCATGTCCTCCAGACATGTCATCTAGGATACAATCATCAACATGATACGTAAGGGATAAACACGCACCATAGACGTAACTAAAGCGGATTGACTACATGTCATCTAGCTAAACTATATTCACAAGTACCTACCAGCCAAGTATATAAGTCGATATATAATCTCATTAAAATAATGAAATGTCTAACCCTACACTAGACAGTAGATACAAAAGAGGTAAATGAGACATGTCATATACCTCGTGTCGTCTGGAGGAGTCCCGTCACCGCCATGTCCCAATCGCGTCCATCTAGAAAACGACTCCGACATAAAATCCGAAAACACCCACAAGACCACAAGGTACCTCGAGAACTTGGCTCTGATACGAAATAAATTATCATGATACGAAAACACCCACCGGACTGCCACTTCCTCGACCCGGCGGGCAATTTGAAACCCTAACCTCTACAATCACCTCGGTTGATTGTACCACAGCCTATAGGGCTGGAACAACCGTCTGTAGTAAACGAAAACGCCAACGAAGACAAAAGTTGCGTACCGATAAGACTTACGATAAAGCACAATACACAAAAGGCCACCATAGCTCACAAAAGTACAACCATATCGAAAATACCACAGCGGAACAACAAATGAAAGTACAACGGAATGACAAATAAAAAGGTACCAAGGGGTACCACCGGCATATACAGGACAACAAGAATCGTCTCGACACACGTAGAGGGACAGGCTGCAGGGCACTCCAATCGATCATCCTAAAATAAAAACAAGAAGCTAACGGAATAAGTCATAAAACTCAGCAGATATCTCATCATATATACAGGATAGTCTAAGCTAGCAACAGTGTAACAGACTATCGAAATAACACGTGTACAGACAGTAGTAAGTACAACTGACAGAGGTAATAGGAAATACCATACCAATGAAGCAGAGTCGCCAAAACCAGACATAAGGGTCTCCTGTATGTGCATGTCAATCATATACAACATCCAAGTATAGCAAGCACAAGCAAGTGCAAAATATGCGTATGCACAAGGTGCAATGACATGGTCACCCCTCCGACGTAGGGCTGTGACTGCCGTCCATACTCTGTCATTACTACTCCTGAGCAATCAAGTAGACGGAATACTACCGGTGTAACACCCATACTCCATGCCCTATCCGAGGGACATCTCTGTCTACCCCAGGCCATCTCTGGAGGACATCTCTGTCTGAGTGTTACCCCTACCCCATAAATATAAATGGGGGAGACCTCTCCCTCTCATCTCCTGGTATATAGACTACTCAAGGAGGGACCTCTGTTTGCTATCACGCTCCGATTCACTAACCCATGAGTGCACGAGCGAAGCAACACAGAGCACACTACCCATACTCCGTCAACCACTAACCCATGAGTGGTCATATGGGTAGGTCAATATGACTGTCGACCTGACTCATCCACAAAGGGGGCCCCTGATCGATAGTGATGCATAATGCACGATGCATAACACCAGTCAAACAACATCCACTATCTAGTCCACCTATATCAACATGATATGCAAAGGTCGTAGATAATGAACCATAACCTAAGTCCTAAAAGTATAGGTATCACATGTCAGGTCTAACATAAACAGTATCAGCAAGACAAATAGAAGAGTTATATCACAATCTATTACTCTATTGCCAAACAAAGCATATCAAGCATATATCAATGACTACTCTAAAAGAAGAGTCAGAGATACCCGTCTCCAATGTCGGTGCTCGAAATGAAGAGAGCTCTCCATCTAAAATAATATCCGCGAGCGAAAGCCAAGTAAATCAATGTCCTGCACCAAATACAATACCCTCAGCTATTTACATAAAAGTAACCAGCTAATATCAACTACTACTCATGTTAGGGCTAATCCCAAACTCCTTAATCATTTAATTAATCTTAATTAAATGATTAATTCCAAATTACCCCACCTAACCAGAATCAGGTTCAGCTTAGACCTAACCAAAGACCTAACCCCTACTAAACCTATTTGCACCAAGATCTAAATCATAAATCCAATCATGAATCATATCCAAAACCTAGTAAAACTATACAAACAGCTAGACCAAGTGAACAACTTCAAAACCTAGATCCATGAACATACAAATCCAAGCTGAACAAGAAATTCCCATAGGAGCAAAACTAATCTTCTGATGCAAATTGATCCACATTACCAAAATCCAAAACTATACAGTCCAACATAGGTACTTTGTTGCCCCAAACACACCACAATTAAATACATCAAAATCCACAAGAAACCCAACCTAAGCATCTGATCACAACCCACACATCTCACGGCAGAGATGGAAACATCCCAAGAACAGAATATTTCTAACCCAATCAAATCATGTTTTTATCAGCTATCCTCCAAACAATGGCAAGAATCAACCAGAAAAGCTGAAAACAGATACATATTCAACCAAGAATCATCCACAACTCAAGATCAGCAACCCTAAACAAGGAAATTCAAAATTTGATCCCATCACAGAACAGATCACAAGCTTCATCCAACTCACACCATAGGGATCGAGAACCCAAAAATTAAGATCAAAGCAAGAACATAAATAGGAATCCAAATCCCAAATCCAATTCATCCAAGAAAGAATTATATCACTGATCCATACCTTAGTTGCACCATCTCCGATCCCTTGCTCTAGATCCGACTAGATCAGCATCAAATCGAAGATCACAGTGAAGACCCTTCTCCCCTTCTCCGACGAGCTCCTTTCCCCACCGCGATCCGGTTTAGGAACAGATCCGCTTTGGATTGGTAAAAGCTCCAAGATTCCTAGGAGAAATTATACCATAAAATCCCAAAGGGTTGAGGGCTAGGGAAAAGGGAAGCACTCACCTAACCCTACTCGCCTTGCCTGGCCGTCGTGAGGTGAGCTAGGCAAATCGCCGGCTGCCGGCGGTCAACTAGTGCTTGGAAGTGGCGGAGAGAACGGAGAAACAAGGGATGAGGGGAGAACGATTCGGGCGTGGCTTCATCTGCGGCTAGGACACGCGATGCAGGGGGAGAGGAGAAGAAGAAGAGGAAGAAACGGAGCGTGGGATTCGGGACTGTGTGCTAGGGCAAATGAAGAGATGAACCGATACATCAATATAAACAGACATTTTGCAACCAAGCCCCTCATTTCTTACCCATCCCATATCAACCCTTAACTTATGCCTTTTACCTTTTAGCCCTCTAAGTTTCCGTATTTTAACATTCTCCCTCACTAATAAAAATTTGGTCCCCAAATTTCGTTGTCACCTATGCTAGGTACGATCAAACAGTACAAAACACTGAACGAATCCCTCACACGTTCCTCAATCAAACAAGTGGGGGTAGCGAGCTTGGATAATATCCTCAAGCTCCCAGATCGTCTCGGCATCTGAATGGTGCTGCCAACTGACTTTATCTAATCGGATTGTCTTGTTCCGCCACCGACGCTCTTGGAAACCCAAAAGTCATACAGATACCTCCTCATAAGTACTGTTAGACTGGAGCGGAACAAGCACCTTAGATAATATGAGTGTGGAATCTGACACATATGGAAAACATGCATCACGTCATGGACGTCGGTCAAAGACGGTAGATGTGCTAGGCGATAAGCTGCAGCTCCAATCCTTTCCAGAATCTGGAACGAACCAATATACTGTGGAGCTAGCTCACCTCTGAGACCAAAATGTTTCACCCCGTTCGTGGGTGAAACACTATGGAAAACATGATCACCCACGGCAAACTCTATGGGTCTGTGCCTCCGGTCAGCATAGCTTTTCTGGCGATCCCGTACTGCTAATAATCTCCATCTGACAGTCCGTAATAACTCTGTCTCGTGCTTAATCTCTGGGGTCCCAGCAGCTGAGTCTCACCGACCTCATCCCAATGGGTGGTGTTGGATCGGAGAAAATCGATAGAGGGGGGGTGAATATCGATATCAAAATTTTCGGAGAACTAGAGCAATTACGCAGCGGAAATTAAATAAAACAATTGCGAACACAAGTTGGTTTTACTTGGTTCGGAGTCGCGCTTGGCTCCTACTCCAAGGCCCACGTTCTTGACCGTTTACGTTGGGCAATTCTATAGTCGTCAAAAAGTCTTTTACAAATCGAATACAACTATAGAACTGAAAATTAAATTTGCAACACTTTTCATAAATTAAATTTACTGATGCTCGAGGTGGATCGAAGTTCGGAGCAGGGGGTCATCGTCGGCACCGGAATCTCGAAGTCGGAGCTTGTCGGAGCGTAGCGCGTGAATGAAAGTTCTTGGAGCATTGTGAGCGAAGTTGTTTGAAGCCTTGGGGGTGAACCCCCTTTTATAGCACTCATAGGGGTGCCTGTGTCAATGGGGGCGCCTACAAATGGCCTCTCCTACGCGAACTCTTATCCGTAGGCTCAGTCAGCGCTTATCCCCTTTACTGGGGTGCCTGGGCTGATGGGGGCCGCCTATGTTACCATGGGCGCTTGAGCTGACTTGGTCCAGAGGCTTCGTGGCAGCTTGCTTTGTTGGTTCTGTTTTGGCCTTGACCTGGGGCGCCCGTATCCATCCGGGCGCCTAGCACCAGTGAGGCACCTCAGTTGCAGAAACACATCCCTTCGTTCCTTGCAACCAAGGTTAGTTCCAAAACACAAGAAGGAAAATATGTTAGCCATTATTTACAGCCTAAGTTGTCTTGGTTCTGACTTTGGGTTTCCCAAATGGAACCCTAGGTCGAACCGACGCCTACTATTCCCTCGCACGGGGAACGCGTCCTCACCTACTCCTCTCAGGAGAGTTTACCTTTTGCCAACCGGCTCCTCCGGTTAGACTTTTGCCCAATCCACCCGATCAGGTCTTCGTGCCCAATCCGCAACCAGGACTTCTTGCCCAACTTCCGGTCAGGTCTTCTTGCCCAGTCCTTGACCAGGACTTCTTTGCCCAGCCCTTTGTCAAGACTTCTTGCCTAGTGTACCTAGGACTTTCCTGCACACTTAGTAAACTTGTTAGATCACAACAACACCTTAACTTCTGAACCCTTTGCCATTATCAACACTCAGGTTTGACTTAGGTGCTTCCTGCACCAACAATCTCCCCCTTTTTGATTTATGGCAACACGGTTCAAAAAGTTAAGTTAAAAGAAATTACAAGCAACAAATTAAAAAAATATTCAGTTTTCTCCCCCTGAAACAAATATTCTCCCCCTGAGTTTTTCAAAGATATGTGGGGTTTTGTAAACTTTCTAAGTGTTTTAGATTTGACTTAGTGCTTAAAAAAATTTCCTTCACACTTAGAAAATTTTCAACCATTTTCCATACTTAGAAAAATTTTAAAACAGTTTTTCCATACTTGAAAAAAGTTTTTCCATATTTAGAAAATTTCAAAAAGTTTTTCCATACTTAGACAAAATTTTCCAAAAGTTTTTCCATACTTCAACAAAATTTTCCAAAAGTTTTTCAATACTTCGAAAAATTTTCTTATTTTGAAATGCTTTAATTTGAAAAACATTTTTAAGCATTTTTGTTATTTACTTTACTTTTTGAAAAGGAGATAAAAGTTTTGAAAAATAAAATTTTGAAAAAATTTCTTTTCTCCTTTCCTTTTTCTCCCCCTTTGCCATATATAAAAAAAACTAATTATAGCAGGTAAATTAGACCAAAAAAAATGAAGTTCTATATTGAACCAACTCTAATAAGCATAAACTGGACCAAACCAAATTAAATCGTTCTTGTTCGGGTCCTGTCTAACCCAGTTAGCTACTTACTAACTGTCATAAACAGTAGCTTTCGTTAGGGTTAGTCAAGTTAAGTGATCTGATCAAGTTAGATTTTCTAAGCTTGACACTTAATCTGATTGCTATTCAATTTGTATTTATTGTCCCAATTACTGCAGATGCACTGACTTAAAGCATCTTGAATCAAGGCATAAACCTAAGCATCTCAACCCAGTCAGGTTATCAATCAAAAGTACCATAAGGTGCTTGTGAGATGCTGTCTTTTAGATTTATAGGTGCATGCAGTTCTACGGTTAGGGTCTAAGCTAAGTCCATTTGCGAAAAAAAACCCTAGTTTTGAAGGGGGTAAGTTTTTTTTTAAAAAAACTAAGTCGGAAAATCATTTTAAATTTCAAGACTTTAAAAAAAAATGATTTTTCAAAACATATTAATTATAAGAAATAAAATAATTTTTGAAAAACATGTAGAGCAATCCTATTCTACTAAGCATAACCCTAACTGCCTTCTTAGTGAGCTAAACTCAGATTCAGGTAAGGGTTTGATAACGATATCAGCTAAGTTTGACTTTGAGTCCATATGTTTAAGGACTATTTCACCCCTGGCCACGTGATCCCTTTCAAAATGATGTTTAACTTCTATATGCTTGGTTCTTGAGTGTTGAATTGGGTTTTTTGTCAGCTTGATTGAGCTTATGTTATCAATGTAGACTTGGGTTTGGCTGTAGTCAAGCTGGAAGTCCTTAAGAGTGTGCATCATCCATAAGAGTTGTGCCACACACTCTCCTAAGGCAACATATTCTGCTTCGGTTGTAGATAGGGCTACGTAGTGTTGCTTTCTACTACAACAGCTGACTAGACTATATCCTAAAAGTTGACAACTCCCACTTGTACTTTTTCTATCTAATTTGCATCCCAGCATAGTCAGAATCAGAATATCCTGACAGTTCAAAGGTGGAAGTCCTAGGATACCAAATCCCTACATTTAGGGTGCCCTTAATGTACCTAAGTACTCTTTTTAGGGCTGCTAAGTGGGATTCCTTTGCACAAGTTTGGTACCTAGCACACATTTCTACAGAGAATAGGATATCAGGTCTGCTAGCTGTAAGATAAAGTAGACTTCCAATCATACTTCTATATAGCTTAAGATCCACAATTTTACCTTTAGGGTCACTATCAATTTTGACATTTGTGGCCATAGGGGTACTTATGCTCTTGGAGTTATCCATTTTAAATTTCTTTATTAACTCCTTAGCATATTTGGATTGGTGAACATAATTATCATCCCTAGTTTGCTTAATTTGCAGTCTTAAGAAGAAATTGAGCTCACCAACTAAGCTCATTTCAAATTCATTTTCCATTATTTTTACAAATTCCTTTAAAAAGTTTGAGTTGGTGGATTCGAAAATTATGTCGTCAACATAGATTTGGGCGATGAAAATGTCTTTTTCTAAGGTTTTAACAAAAAGGGTGGAGTCAATTTATCCTTGGTTAAATTCCTTAGAAATAAGGTAAGTTGATAGACATTCATACCATGCCCTAGGTGCTTGTTTTAACCCATAAAGTACCTTTTTAAGTTTGAAAAGGTAGTCCAATTTTTCTAGGTCCTCAAATCTTGGGGGTTGCCCTACATAGACTTCTTCTTTGATGAACCCATTTAAAAAGGCTGACTTAACGTCCATTTGGTATAGCTTGAACCCTCTATGGGCTGCAAATGCTAACTGTAGGACCGGTGTCGTCGATAGAGGGGGGGGGGTGAATATCGACCGTTAAAATCTTTTCGGTAACTTCGTAGAAAACTTTCGTTTGTTCTGGACACAGAGTTAGTAGCAGCGGAAAAGCAGTATAACGAACAAAACAAAAGACAGTTTACACGCGGGGTTTATTTACTTGGTTCCCGACCCCCAGGGTCAGTACGTCCAAGGCCTATGTACTCGGCGTGAGTCCACTATTGGTCTCCTTTCTGAAATTTTCGGAGGCGGAGAAACCCGTCTTACAGTACAGTAATTGCAGTCACAAATATAGAAAACTAATTGCAGTATAATTAAAGCAAACCGAACAGAACAAGTTTGAAGCTCGGCCGATCTGGACCTCCGAAGTGCCGTGCACTTCCTCCTGGAGCCTCCCAGTCGTAGAGCCTCATCTTTAGCGCGTTGTCGTCGGTTAGAATGATCAGAATGGCTTGTAGCAGTTGTGTCTGAAGCAGATGGGTCGAAGCCCCTTATATAGGCTTCATACGGGCGCCCTGGACGCTGGGGGCGCCCCGATAAACCCGGTCAAACCTTATCCCTGCGCTGACCTCGCCGCAGCTGATAACACCTTTGACCAGGGCACCCTGGACCTCCCGGGCGCCCTCATGAAGGCTTATCTGTGTTTCGGACTCGAAACAGCAAGTACAGGTTTGAACCCGGGCGCCCCGCTTGACACTTATTCTGCCTTTAACACTTTACTGCCTTTTTCCTTCTTTGTTTTGGGCCCCCCATCATTGGGGGCGCCCTGGATGCATGGGGGCGCCCCCACTGATGGGGGCGCCCTGCTTCAGGGCTTCCAGCAGCTTGCTTTGTCTTCCAATCTTGGTACCTGCAAGATACATAAACACAAAGCATATATACATATAATATTAGCCTTAAGGACTTGGTTCGGACTTCGGATTTCCATGAAACCCTAGGTCGAACCGGCGCAAGTTCCCACCCCCGAGAACGTGCCTTTCACCTACTCCTTTCAGGAGACGGTTACCACCCAGTCCTTCGGGTGGACTTTTACTTAGCTTCCGATACCTCTGGACCTCGAGACGCCCAAACCCTCCCTGTCCTTAGTCATCGCTCAGCTAAGTTGCTCAGTCCCTCGGACCAAGACTCCGTGCCCAAACCCTAGGTCCAGGACTTAGGTGCCCAACCCTCGGCCAGGTCTTCATGCCCAATTCCCCGAACCAGGTTTTCGGTGCCCAACCCTCGGCCAGGTCTTCATGCCCAGTCCCCGACCAGGACTTAGTGCTCACCTTCCGAGCAAGTCTTCGGTGCCCAGCCCTTGCCAGGACTTAGTGCCCAATCCTCGATCAGGACTTAGTGCCCACCTTCCGAGCAGGTCTTAATGCCCAGCTTCACTCACCAGGTCTTAGTGCCTAGGTTAACTAGGACTTTTCTTCAACTTAGGTTACTTCTCCTTTGCTCCCTTTTGTCTGTTCATTGTATCACTGACTTAAGGCTACGTTTGGTAGGGGGTAATGTAATCCGGTCTGTAATGTAATCAAGTTTGTAATGTAATGTAATGTAATCTTGATTACATTGTTATGTTTGGTAATGAGTTGTATGTAATCTTTGATAACCATTACAAGTTGGATTCTTTTGTTTGGTGAGGGGCAATCCATCCTGTAATGTAATCAAGATTGACGACCGTCGTCGGGAGGCCGGTGACCATTGACCGGCCGGCGAACTCCGGAGACAGCCGCCGAGTGGCGACGGCGGCCGGCGGCGGTCGCCGGCGGCCGGCCGGCGACGGCGGTCGTCGGCGGCCAGCCGGCGGCGACCAACGACTGTCACCGCCCGACCGACGACTGTCGCCGCCCGACCGACGACTTTACAAGCTGTAATGTAATCCAGATTACGGAGGTTTTGGTTTGTAATCCAGATTACAAATCATCAACCTCTTTTGTAATCGAGATTACATTACATTACAATCTTAAAGTGATTCCAAACAAAGGAATCCAACTTGTAATGTAATCTCGATTACATTACAGGGTGGATTACACCCTACCAAACGCAGCCTAAGTGTATTGTCAAACATTAAAACACTTAAAGGAGAACATCATTGATGCAACTTGCACCAACAATCTCCCCCTTTTTTATGTTTGACAATAACTTAAGTTAGATTGGTTAAAGGGGCTAACTTATGATCTTAGTTTTGAGAATATATGTTTGATCCTCTGGGAAAAATAAAAAAAAATTCTAACTTAAGCACACCTCTCCCCCTTTGTCATACAGCAAAAAAAATCACCAGAAATAGTTGCACCAACAATGAAAACCTTTGGTTCTTTTTGAAAATACTTAGTGCACAACTTTTGAAAGCATTGTATTTGGAATGATATATTGCATTTTTTTTGAAAAATGCATATTTTGAAACAGATGTTATGCGCTTTGAAAAGTCCAAATACTTTGAAAAAAAATGTAATTACTTTTGAAAGATTATGTAATTTTTGAAAAAGATAAGTACCTTTGAAAAATATATTGAATTTTTGAAAAATTAAGTACTTTTGGAAAATGCATAATTTTTGAAAGATTGCTATTTTGGAAAATATAAATATTATGCATATTTTGCAAGTGCTAACTATTTTTGAAAAAGATGAGACTTTGAAAAATATAAATAATTTTTGAAACATAATATTTTACTTGACTAGGTTTCTTTTCCAGTCTGACACAATCCTAGGAAACCTTGTTAACTATAAGGACATTTTCCTAAGTGTCCTGGAAAATTTTCAAGCTCAAGTAAATATTAACAGAATTTTGCAAAAAAAATGATAGTACTTTTGAAAATATATGCTAGTGCATTTTGAAAAATGTGTGAACTTTTGAAGACCCAATATTTTACTTGACTTGGTTTATCTTCCAGTCTGACACCATCCTGGGAAGCCTTGTTAACTACAAGGACATTTCCTAAGTGTCCTGGAAATTCTCCAACCCAAGTAAATATTATTTCAAAAATAATTTCATAGGTCACACAAATTCTGACAAATAGAATAATAGTATTTTGAAAGACTTAGATTTTTTGCAAGATTTTGAAAACATGTTATAATTCTTTTAATTTGACCTCCCCCTAAACTTGACTCAGTCCTGGGAAGCTTGTTGACCACAAGTACTCTTCCTCTGAGTCTTAAGGTTTGATTCAAATTAAAAAGAAATATTTAACAAAAAATGAATAATTACCAAAAAAACTTTTCTGAAATTCTTCTTTTGACTCAGACTCCCCCTAAATTTGACACATCCTAGGAGTCCTTGAAGATCATGAAGTGGACCTTTCCTCTGTGTCTTTAGGGTTTATCAAGGTCAAAGAAACAGGTAAATTTTTAAACATATAATTTTTTTTACAACATAAACCCTTTTTGAAAACACAAGTAATAATGATTTAAAGCACAGTTTTCGAAAAGTATTTTCAAATAATAGTAATGTTTAAAAGTGCAGTTTTTAAAAATCATTTCAAAAAAAATGAAAAGCACTCCCCCTGTACCCGATACCGTTTGACTCTATCTAAGTGCCTTAAGGAACTTTAGTGTTGTCCTAAGAGGCTTGTGTCTAATTGTGAGTCAAACAATTTTCAAAAGAATATAATTTTTGAAAGCATATACTATATTGGCAATCAAACAAGCATGAAATCCATACAAACATTATTATGTTGAAGCACTATTATGAAAATATTTTTAGAAAAATATTCTAGCAATTTTGAAAGACAATTTTGAAACATGCTTATCAATTCATTAGTCCTTAACATCTCACCCATTTTAGATGTATCAATACAGCAAGCATGGTTGCCTTATAGGTGTATTGTGAGATGCTTGAATCATTTTTCTTAATTTATTATTAACTCTAAGATTTAATTGAAGCTTGTGTTAGATTTGAATTTGACAAGAAGTAACTTGAATTTCAAAAATTGGCTTCCAGGTCTTGGTGAGGCACTAGGTCTTCTTTGGCCGTAGCCTTATTGGATCATCAACCCTTTCTTTGACAAAGCCTTTTAATAAAATTTCATTTTCAAAATTACTTTTTGAAAAATTCTGGTCAAACTAGTTTGGATCTTGGATCGGTAGCTTCGGCTAGTTTCACTAGTCTAAAGAGACCAAGTAGTGTACACTTGACCTTATTAGAAGAGGCTTCCCTAACATACTATCATCTCACCGCCACCCAATACTAGGTTGATCAAGTTTCAATTATTCTTTTTCCTATAGCCGTTCTAATATATGCATAAAATTTAAATATGAATGACATGTCATATAAAAAGAAGTAGCAAATGCATGGCATGACAATTATGCATGAGTCAAACAATTCAAATCATTTTATTTAACATTTCTAAAGATGTATCAAATTCCCGATTTGATACATGTCGTGTGAACCCGCGAATATGTCAACCCACTTTGACATATTTAATTTTATTAAATTAATTGTTGTGGTTTGGGTAAGGTTTTAGTTTAGTTCGAGTTTAAGTTATTTAAGATTTAGTTGGATTTAAGTTAATTAAGAATTAATTGAAGTTTAAATTAATTAAAATTTACTTTAATTTAATTTGAATTTAATTTAATTTAATTTAAGTTAATTCGAATTTGATTTGTATTCAATTTGAATTTAATTTAATTTAATTTAAGTTAATTTGAATTTGATTTAAATTAATTTGAATTAATTAGAATTTTAATTTAAATTTAATTAAAATTTAATTAAGATTTAATTTGAATTTAATTAAGATTTAATTTGAATTTAATTTGAATTTAATTAATGTTTAATTTGAATTTAATTAAGATTTAATTTGAATTTAATTTAAATTTAATTAAGATTTAATTTGAATTAATTGAATTAATTGAATTATTAATAATTGTTGAATTAATTTAATTTATTTGAGTTAATTTGTTTTATTAATAGTTGTGGATTTAAGTTCATCATTTTCATTATTTCAAAAATTTCTGCTTCATCTTTATCTATCTTTTCAAATTTTTCTACCAATTCAGATTTATTTGAACCTTTGTAATTTTTATTAATTATGGCCTCGATCTTAGATAGTTCCATATCCTCCTCATCCTCAAGATTATATCTTTTAGTGTCCTCAAAATAGGAGGAGTAATTTGGGCCAGTAATTAATGTTTTGTAATAATCTTCAAGATTATCTATAATTAAGTTATTATTTAGGAGAATTTTATCTTCAATATTATTCTCAGAATTATCCTCAGAATTATCCTTAAGGTTTTCAAATTTGAATTCAGAATTATCCTTAGGATTTTAGAATTTGAATTCCGAATTATACTTAAGATTTTCGAAATTGAATTCAAATTTATCCTTAGGTTTAATTTTATCTGAATTAAAATTATCAGAATTAAGTTTATGAGAATTAAAATTATCAGAATTGACTTTATCAGAATTAAAATTATCAGAATTAATTTTATCAGAATTAAAATTATCAGAATTAAAATTATGATAATTTATTTTAGAAATTACTGAATTGATATTCTGAATTAAACAATTAATTTCTGATATTTTAGTCATATCTATATTTTCTAATTTGACATGCAAGATTTTAATTCTATTGTGTAGTAAATCTAATTTATCAGGGAAATTAACTAAATTATCACAAGACAGTGCAGGAATTTGTAAAATTTTTGGAACATAAATTTTTCGTACCTTCGCCGGACATTTGTTTTTGTAGTGTCCGTATTTTCCGCACTTGAAGCATTGTACGTGATCCTTGTTTTTTCGGACTCTTGGCGCTGGTACCCACTTTGCTGCCGGTGATGTAGACCGAATCTTACGAGTAGGGCACTGATTTTTATAGTTCCCTCTCTCCCTGCATGTGAAGCATATAATATGGAATTTAAAATTTGACATTTAAAATTAAAATGTACCTGATTCACCCCTGGGCTTCCCCTCAACTCCTGGCGTCGTTGCTCCATCGGCGGTTAGTCCGGTGAAGAGCGGCTCGGCTCTGATACCAATTGTAGGACCGGTGCCGTCGATAGAGGGGGGGGTGAATATCGACCGTTAAAATCTTTTCGGTAACTTCGTAGAAAACTTTCGTTCGTTCTGGACACAGAGTTAGTGTTGGATCGAGAAGAACAATAGAGGGGGGGGGTGAATATCATAAAACGTTCGGATTTGTAAAAGAGAATTAGTAGCGGAAATAAATAAAGTAAAACACACGCGAACACCACGATTTTACTTGGTTCAGAGTCGCGGTCGGCTCCTACTCTAAGGCCCATGGTCGTTGACCGTTTACTGCGGGCAATTCTATATGTGCGCAAAAACAGTTTACAAAATGTATTACAAGAATAGTACAGTAAACTTAAAAGCAGCTCTTCGTTACCGACGTCCGGTGTAGATTATATTTTCGGAGCAGAGGGACGTCGTCGGCGCTTGTATCTCGAGTCGGGAGGTTTCCGGAGCAGAGCGCGGGAGTAGAAGAGCGTGAATGCATTGGAAGAAATTGACTACCAGAAGCCTTGGTGTTAGGTGCTATTTATAGCACTTAGGGGCGCCCTGAACGTTGGGGGCGCCCCCCCACGTGTCAACCGATCCGGAATTACCTCGGTCAGCCCTTATCCCACTCGAATAGGGCTGAGGATTGACTCTGGGGGCGCCCGGGACGCTGGGGGCGCCCTGGTTAACCTTTTCAGCGAGCTTCTCGGCTGGATAAGAGTTATCCGCTTCGGTGGCTTGAGTGCGGGGCGCCCTAGGCATTGGGGGCGCCCCACCCAGTGAGCTTCCGAAGCGTACTTTGCTCTTCTTGTTTTGTATTCACCTTGGGGGCGCCCGGGACACTGCGGGCGCCCAACTCAACTTCTGCCTCACTCCTTTGAGGCTTTCTGAGCTGCAGACACTCATTCCTTCAGTCCTGCATGGTTAGTCCAAAACAACACAGAGCAATAATGTATTAGTTTTATACAGCCTTAGTTGTCTTGGTTCTTACTTTGAGTCTCTAAAATGGAGCCCTAGGTCGAACCGACACCTACTGTTCCCTCGACGGGGAACGCGTCCTCACCTACTCCTCTTAGGAGAATTTACCTATTGCCAACTGGCTCCTCCTGTTGGACTTTTGCCTAGCGGTCCTTTGCCAAGTCTTAGATACCAGGCTGTCCTTCGCCCGGTGCCTAGCAGTCCTTCGCCAGGTCTTCAGATCCTGGCAGTCCTTCGCCAGGTGCCTAGCAGTCCTTCGCTAGGTTTTGGATCCCAGGCTGTCCTTCGCCCGGTGCCTTGCAGTCCTTTGCTAGGTCTTCGTATCCTAGCAGCCCTTCGCTAGGTGCCCAGCTGTCCTTCGTCAGGACTTAGGGTTTCAGTGCCTAGCATTCCTTCGCTAGATGCCTAGCATTCCTTTGCTAAGACTTCAATCTGCACACTCAAGCAGCATGTTAGATAACAAATAAGACTTAACTTTTGAACCCTTTGCCATTTATCAAAACACAGGTTCGACTTGGGTGCTGACTGCACCATCAATCTCCCCCTTTTTGATTTATGACAACCCGATTCAAAGAGTTAAGTTAATCAGAGTAGAAGATAAACTAGTTTAGTTCCCTCCCCCTGGAAGGAATCTCCCCCTAGGTTTTTCAAAGTTTCGTGGAGTTTGAAAATTTTCTAAGTCAAAATAATGGAATTAATTTTTCAAAACTTAGAAGATTTTTCAAGAGGAAAATTAAAAAAATTTTATACTTAGAAAAAGTTTCTAAAACATCTTTTGAGTTTTTGAAAGTACTTTTAAAAGGTTTTTGATCTCTTTAGTACTTCGAAACTTTTCTAGGGAAGTTTAAGCACTTAGTGATATTTTGAACATAGCTTAAGTCTAGAGAATGCTTTCTTTTGAAAACAATTTAGACTAAGTACCTTTGAAAACAGCTTTCTTTTGAAAACAATTTAGACTACATACTTTTGAAAATAGTTTTGGAAGAAATAGAGTATGTACTTTTGAAAGCAGTACTTTTGAAAGCAGTTTTGAATAGACTAAGTACTTTTGAAAGAGTTTTGAAAAGAATTAGACTAAGTACTTTTAAAGGATGAAAATAGAGTAAGTTGAAATAGACTAAGTACTTTTTTTTGAAGAAAGGATAAAATTTTGAGAAAAAATTTTAAAGCTTCTCTCCTTTCCTATCTCTCCCCCTTTGCCATATATCAAAAAACCAACCAATATAGCAAAATAACAAATATCTTGCATAATGATATAACCGAATAATGTGCTGTGCTGTACTGAACCAATGCAAGATAAACTAAATCAAACCAATTTAAATTTTCTCTGTAGGGACCTGTCTAACCCAATTAGCTATTTACTAACTGTTATAAACAGTAGTTTTCGCTAGGGTTAGTCGAGTTAAGTGTTCTGTTCAAGTTAGATTGTCTAAGCTTGACACTTAACTTGATTACTGTTAAGTTGTATTTAGTGCCCCAATTACTACAGATGCACTGACTTAAAGCATCTTGAATTAAGGCAAAGACCTAAGCATCTCAACCCATTCTAGGTTATCAATCAATAGTATCCTAAGGTGTTTGGGAGATGCTGGCTTCTAAATTTATAGGTGCATGCAGTTCTAGGGTTAGGGCCTAGGCTAAGTCCATTTGTGAAAAAAAAACCTAGTTTTGAAGGGGGTAGTTTTTTAAGAAAAACTAAGTTAAAAAAAACAAAAAAATTGTTTTAAAAAACTGATTTTGAAATTCAGTAAAGCAGTTTTAAAACTATTTTTAAAAGCTGATTTTTCAAATCAAAAGAAACCAAAAATAGAGTAAACTTATTCTACTAAGCATAATCCTAACTGCCTTCTTAGTGAGCTGAACTCAGACTCAGGTAGGGGTTTTGTGAATATGTCAGCTAAGTTAGATTTAGAGTCTATATGCTTAAGGACTATTTCACCCCTGGCTACATGATCTCTTACAAAGTGGTGTTTAACTTCTATGTGTTTAGTGAATGTTGGATTGAGTTTTTAGTTAGGTTGATTGAGCTAATATTGTCAATGTAGACCTGAGTTTGAGTGTAGTTAAGCTGGAAGTCTTTGAGAGTGTGCATCATCCATAAGAGTTGTGCTACACACTCTCCTAAAGCTACATACTCAGCTTCAGTTGTGGATAGAGCTACACAGTGTTGTTTTCTGCTGCACCAACTTACTAGACTATTTCCTAACAGTTGGCAGCTTCCACTTGTGCTCTTTCTATCTAATTTACAACCCGCGTAGTCAGAGTCCGAGTATCCCGACATTTTGAAGGTTGAGGTCCTAGGATACCAAATCCCTACATTTAGGCTGCCCTTGACATATCTCAGTATTCTTTTTAGGGCTGCTAAGTGCATTTCCTTAGCACAGGTTTGGTATCTAGCACACATTCCTACAGCAAAAAGGATATCAGGTCTGCTTGCTGTAAGGTACAGTAGACTTCCAATCATACTTCTATAAGGTCGACTGGTTTGCCATCAGGGTCACTATCTATTTTTATATTAGTGGTCATGGGGGTACTTATGCTTTTAGAGTTTTCCATTTTAAATTTCTTTATTAGCTCTTTAGCATATTTAGATTGATGGACATAGTTTCCATCTCTAGTTTGTTTAATTTGTAACCCTAGGAAAAAGTTGAGCTCACCAACTAGGCTCATTTCAAACTCGTTTTCCATTATTTTCACGAATTCTTTTAAAAAATTAGAGTTGGTGGACCCAAAGATTATGTCATCGACATATATTTGGGCAATAAAGATTTCTTTTCCTAAGGTTTTAATAAATAAGGTTGAGTCAATTTGACCTTGTTTAAATTCTTTAGAAGTTAGGTAGGTTGATAGACGTTCATACCATGCCCTAGGAGCTTGTTTTAGTCCATAGAGTGCTTTAGTAAGTTTGTAAACATAGTCAGGTCTTTCTAAGTCCTCAAAACCAGGGGGTTGTCCTACATAGACTTCTTCCTTAATGAATCCATTTAGAAAGGCTGACTTTACATCCATTTGGTATAGTTTGAATCCTTTATGGGATGCAAAGGCTAATAACATCCTAATGGACTCAAGTCTAGCTACTGGGGCATAGGTTTCGTCATAATCTAACCCTTCTACTTGACTGAATCCTTTTGCTACTAAGCGGGTTTTATTTCTGACTATTTCTCCTTGATCATTTAACTTATTCCTAAAAACCCACTTAGTGTTAATGACGGATTTGCCCTCAGGTTTAGGTACTAATTCCCAGACTTGGTTTCTTTCGAATTGGGCTAACTCTTCTTGCATAGTTATGATTCAATCAGGATCAGGTAGGGCTTCCTATATAGTCATAGGTTCAATTTTTGAAATCATGGCTATCTGACTAAGATTTCTATAGGAAGACCTAGTTCTGACTCCTAAAGTTGGATCACCCACAATTTGATTAGTTGGGTGACTAAGTCTGGGTTTCTTGGTTTTTCTTGAACTTGGTTCAGCCTCAGGTCCGACTGGTTGATTTGGTTCAATGTTTGGTTCAACATTTGGTTCAATTGACTCAGAAGTTGGTTCAATATTTAGTTCATTCAAGGGTCAATTAAGGGTTCAACAGTTGGTTCATTATCTTCTTGATCAACATTTGATGAAGTTAGGTCTGGATTATCAGATTTTGTGTTGATTTCTTCATCAAATATTAAGTTTGTTGTTTCTTCAATTTTCTTAGTTTGTTTGTTGTAAACCCTATAGGCTCTAGTTGTGGTTGAATATCCTAGGAAGATGCCTGGGATTGACTTAGACTGGAATTTCCCTAGATAATCCTTGGTGTTTAGAATATGGACTTTGCATCCAAAGACCCTTAGGTAGCATAGATTTGGAAGTCTATGGTTGTATAATTCATAGGGTGTTTTGTTGTGTCGCTTGTTAATTAGTACCCTATTTTGGATGTAGCAAGCCGTACTAATTGCTTCTGCCCAATATTGGTTAGCTAAGTTAAATTCATTGAGCATAGCCCTAGCGGCTTCCTGTAGGGTTCTATTTTTCCTTTCGACTATGCCATTTTGCTGGGGGTTCTAGGACACGAAAATTCATGTATGTACCCATTTACCTTACAGAATTCCTCGAACCGTTGATTTTCAAACTCTCCCCTGTGGTCACTCCTAAGTCTTTTAATTTTAGTATCATTTTGATTTTCAATTAACTTACAAAATTCATTGAATAGGTTTAGGGTTTCATCTTTGGTCTTTAGAAACCTAACCCAGGTAAACCTGGAGTAATCATCAACTATTACTAAGTAGTACCGGTTTCCGCTTAGTGACTTGGCTCCATGTGAATCAAATAAGTCAAGGTGCATGAGCTCAAGTGTGGTTCGAGTTTGATCAGATTGGATTAGTTTGTGACTAGACCTGGTTTGTTTACCTTGATTACATGATTCACATATTAAGTTTTCATGATTTTTAGTTTTAGGGATACCTTTAATTAGGCCGAGTTGGGTGATTTTTGAAATAATTCTCAGATTAGTGTGACCTAATCTCCTATGCCAGAGGTTTGATTGTTCTAACTGAGTTAACATACATTTAGGTACTAAGGGTAGGTTTATAGTGTAAACATTATTTTTCCTAGTGCCCTTAAGCATGGTTTCTGAGTCTTGCAGGTTTCTAATCAGGCAGTTAGAATTGTTGAAGGTAACTACATAACCAGAATCACACAACTGACTTATGCTAAGCAAGTTAAAATTAAAATTTTCAACCAAAAGTACTTTCTTAATAACAAAGTCAGATTTAAGTTCAATATTACCTGGCCCAATTACCTTGAGTGTAGCATTGTTGCCAAATGCCACTGAGCCTAGGTTTTTGAACTTGAGTTTGGTGAATTTCAATTTATCTCCAGTCATGTGTTTGGAGCAACCACTATCCAACATCCATTGGTCCAAATCTTTATGTTCCTACACATAAAGAGTTTTGTTGATTTGGATCCAATTAGAATTAGGAATAGCCTAAATTGATTTTCACAGCCTAGTCTGTCTCACCCAATCTAGGATTATCAATCACGTTAGCCTTATAATTTTTGTGAGACAGGTTTTGGTAGTTAGAATTAATTTGAAAAAAAAATTATGATTTATTTTGAAAAACTTAATTTAATTTTGAAAATAGTTGATTTTGAGTTTGTTTTAAAAAAAATGTTTGAATCTACAATCAACTAAAAATTTGTGTTAGATTCGAATTTGACAAAGAATAGTTTGAATTTGAATTTCAAAAATTGGCTTCCAGGTCTTGGCGAGGCACTAGGCCTTCTTTGGTCGTAGCCTTATTGGATCATCAACCCATTTTCTTGACAAAGCCTTTTAATGAAATTTCATTTTCAAAACTATTTCTTGAAAAAATTCTGGTCTAACTAGCTTGGGTCTTGGATCGGTAGCTTAGGCTAGTTTCACCAGTCTAAAGAGACCATGTAGAGTATACTTGACCTTATTAGAATTGGCTTCCCGAACGTACTATCATCTCACCTCCACCCAATACTATATTGTTCAAATTTCAGTTAAGTTGGTTCAGTCCTTAAACTAATCAGTCCTAAATCTAAGCATGGTAAATTGTAGAAAATAAATAAGCAAGCATGCAATTTGAAAACAAAAATTGAATTTTATCTAAGAATAAATATAGTTTTTAATTTGGCTCCCCCTGGACTAAAGC
Organism: Boesenbergia rotunda; assembly: GCA_024364735.1. Taxonomy (NCBI): domain Eukaryota; kingdom Viridiplantae; phylum Streptophyta; class Magnoliopsida; order Zingiberales; family Zingiberaceae; genus Boesenbergia; species Boesenbergia rotunda. The sequence goes on from JAGFNQ010004651.1 coordinate 120,730, forward strand.
CACGATAATGGTTAGGCAAAATATGAATCTTGTCCTTGGGGATCCAATACTGATTTGATCCAGTTTGTTTGTTCAGGCATAGTTTGGGTACCCATGCCTAAGCTTTAGTTCTGGACTGGTTCAGTACAGCGTAGTAGGATTGGTTCTGTATCCTAGTCCGGATCGATTTAGAACCGACTTCTGTTTTCCAAGAATCATATCAAGATCCTTGGAACCAGAAGTGAATCGTTCTAAAGTTGATCTAAGGTCCTTAACTTGAGTTTTCAAGGAGGAGTTTTCTTTTTCAAGTTTTTTGACTTGAATAGAGGTTCCTTCTTGAACCTTCTCAGTTAAAGGTCTAGAGTCAGCTCTCTCTTTCAGGAGTTTTACTTCCTGTCGGAGAGATTCGACTCGGAGTTTAGTTTTCGCCAAATCTCGAGAAAGATATGAAATTAACTCATTTAATTGAATTCTTGTAAAACCACTTACAGTTATTTTGCCGTCCTCTGAGAATGTGAGTTTGCCGTCCTCCGGCTCCGACTCTGACTCTGTCTCTATTTCTTCTGAAGCGGTTAGTGCGAGCAGGTTCGACTGTGGGACCTCTTCTTCTTCTTCAGAGGAGGACTCATCCCACGTTGCCTGAAGTGTCTTCTTCTTTCTTGTCTTCTTTGTTTCCTTCAGGTTGGGGCATTCAGTCTTGTAGTGTCCCTTTTTCTTGCACTCGTAGCAAGTTACATTGGGTTTGTTCTTTTCAGTTGAGGGTTCAGTTGATTCTTCCTTTCTTCGGCTGGCTTTTCTTCTGTTAGTCTGGTTTTTTAGCTCTTTGTAGTAGTCGCGGGCTAGCCGAACCAACTTAGGCCGATTTCCCTCGCTATCTCTGAGTCTGAATCTGAGTCAGACTCGGGTGCAGGTTTGAGGCTTCTTCTTGGTTATCCTTCCAACTTTACCTGCAACAAAGGCAATACCTTTCTCGGCCAAATTGCAGTTAGTCTGTTCATGTAATTCAAGTTCAGAAAAAAGTTCATCTAACTTAATTTTGGAAAGGTCCCTAGAAACTTTGTAAGCATCTACCATAGATGCCCACAAGGTGTTTCTTGGGAAGGCATTAAGAGCATACCTTATTAGGTCACGATTTTCTACCTTGTGACCAATGGTGTGTAGACCGTTCATCAATTCCTGAATTCTGGCGTGGAGCTGAGCTGCTGATTCGCCTTCGTTCATCTTGATGGTGTATAGCTTATTTTGCAGAAGGTCCCTTTTGCTGATTCGGGTATCGGAGGTTCCCTCATGTAGTTCGATCAGCTTGCCCCACAGCTCCTTGGCACTATTGAACGGACCCACCCGGTTCAGCTCCTCTTTTATTAGACCGCATTGGAGGGTCTGGGTTGCTTTCGCATCAGCTTCAATTCTTCTTTTCAGAGCTGTATCCCACTCAGTGTACGGCTGTGGTACTCCTTCAGCATTCTTTGGAATCTCTAGTCCAGACTGGATGATTACACACATGTCCACCTGAGTTTTCAGGTGGACCTCCATTCGACTTTTCCAGTAGGAAAAGTCTTCTCCACTGAAAAGTGGAGGTCTGGCTGTGCTGAATCCTTTTTGCATGGTCATTAAGGATTTTATCTGTAAAAGAGAGAAAAGAAAGAAAAAAATCTGTCCCAAGACTTGGTCTTAGAATAGTAGTGCGGGATAAAGAAAATTAAGTATCGAGGGGTGTTGCACCGGTCTCGATTAACGATAAGAATTCGAAGAAAAAAAATGAAATAATTTGACAAAAATCCGAAAAATTCTCAAACTGGTGGTTGCACCAAATTTGAGCTTCCCCGCTCTGATACCACTTGTTGGATCGAGAAGAACGATAGAGGGGGGGTGAATATCGTAAAACGTTCGGATTTGTAAAAGAGAATTAGCAGCGGAAATAAATAAAGTAAAACACACGCGAACACCACGATTTTACTTGGTTCGGAGTCGCGATTGGCTCCTACTCCAAGGCCCACGGTCGTTGACTGCTTACTACGGGCAATTCTATATGTGCGCAAAAACAGTTTACAAAATGTATTACAAGAATAGTACAGTAAACTTAAAAGCAGCTCTTCGTTACCGACGTTCGATGTAGATTGTATTTTCGGAGTAGAGGGACGTCGTCGGCGCTTGTATCTCGAGTCGGGAGGTTTTCGGAGCAGAGCGCGGGAGTAGAAGAGCGTGAATGCGTTGGAAGAAATTGACTACCAGAAGCCTTGGTGTTGGGTGCTATTTATAGCACTTCGGGGTGCCCTGAACGTTGGGGCGCCCCCCCACGTGTCAACCGATCCGGAATTACCTCGGTCAGCCCTTATCCCACTCGAATAGAGCTGAGGATTGACTCTGGGGGCGCCCGGGACGCTGGGGGCGCCCTGGTTGACCTTTTCAGCGAGCTTCTCGGCTGGATAAGAGTTATCCGCTTCGGTGGCATGAGTGCGGGGTGCCCTGGGCACTGGGGCCGCCCAGGAGCACGGGGGCGCCCGGGAGCACGGGGGCGCCCGGGAGCATGGGGGCGCCCCGCCCAGTGAGGTTCTGAAGCATACTTTGCTCTTCTTGTTTTGTATTCACCTTGGGGGCGCCCGGGACACTGCGGGTGCCCTACTTAGCTTCTACCTCACTCCTTTGAGGCTTTCTGAGCTGCAGACACTCGTTCCTTCAGTCCTGCATCCAGGGTTAGTCCAAAACAACATAGAGCAATAATGTATTAGTTTTATACAGCCTTAGCTATCTTGGTTCTGACTTTGGGTCTCCAAAATGGAGCCCTAGGTCGAACCGACGCCTACTGTTCCCTCGACGGGGAACGCATCCTCACCTACTCCTCTCAGGAGAATTTACCTGTTGCCAACCGGCTCCTCCGGTTGGACTTTTGCCTAGCGGTCCTTTGCCAGGTCTTGGATGTAGGGTATTTCGGGCCGCGAAAATCGCTTTTTCGCGTCGCGGAAACCCCGAAAGCCCCAATAGAAAGGATCCGAGCGAAGAAAACCATTTCAAAAATTTACGAGTGCTCGTTTACATACTTCAAAACCGATCTACAACCTAGATCTATTAGAGAAGAGAAAACTACCTTCGATGCGTGCCCCGCAATTCCCGCTCGCTCCTCGGTTGGTGTCGGATCTCAAGGATGCAAAGTAGCAACCCTCTAGAAGTATCCACACAAGCAAGAGAGTGGAGAGGAGAGCCCAAAAGTGTGCTAGCACTACTTGGGGTCTCGGCAAGATGAGAGGAGAGGGAGAGCCAAACAAAACAAAACCAAGTAAGGAGAAGAATGAATCACACACCCACAAAAAACTCCTTTTGTGTGTTTTAGTGGCCGGCCATTTAATGGCCATTATTGGCCATTAAGTGGCCGGCCACCATCTTTGGTAACCCCCTATTTGAATTCAAAATTCAAATGGGGAGGTTACTTAGCCTTGATGATGATGCCAAGTCATCACTTGGTCAAGTCAAGGTGATGTGGCTTGAGTCAAGTTAAACTTGCCTCTTATGGACTTTCCATATTTAGCCAAAGTCAAACTTTGACTTCATTACTCTCCCATGATTAGATTCATCCAACACTTGGATCAAACTCGAGTCCAACTCAAGTTGTCTAATTTGAGTCAAGTCAAACTTGCCTTTTATGGACTTTCCATATTTAGCCAAAGTCAAACTTTGACTTCATTACTCTCGGTCCATCATATGGACTTATTCTCCATCTATTGCTCTATGTGTGTGACCCTATAGGTTCTTGTAACATTGGCAATGCCCTTAAACCTATTTAAGGACATAAGCAATGAGAGGTATCTAGCAACACATTATTGCTACCCAAGTTACAAGAATGTCGAGATCCAACATCACCATTGTGACTAATAATTGTGACCATCACAATATGTGACAACGTCCTTCTATCCTCGATATCTAGATTGATCTTTCATGAGGCATAGACCGTGTCATCCTCAAATCAATCTATATGTCTTGATCTCCAAGTAGACTCACTCTAATCAAATAAGCTCAATATCTAATATTGCCTTATTTGGGCATGGCCATGCACTTAGTGGTCTTACTCTATCAAGAATGAAGATATCACTCCCGTCATATAGGAGGGATAGATCTCATCTACGTTACTCACATCCCTCCGCATAATTTGTTACAAACCCAGTAATCGCCTTTATAGTCCACCCAGTTACGGGTGACGTTTGACGAAGCCAAAGTTCGTAACTCCTTATGTAGGGAACTATGGTAACTTCAGGTCTAGGACTATAGTCATACTAATAGTCACATGAGAAAGTATATGACACTCATATAACGATCCATGATACTTTCTCATGGCGGGCCATTCAGTATACATTCTCTCTAATGTATACCCATGTGTCAACTTGATATCTCATATCCATGACTTGTGAGATCAAGTCATCATGTTGACCTATATGCTAGTCTCTATGCATTAACATTGTCCTTGAATGTTAATACTTGACTAGGAATAATTAAGAGTAGTGTTCTCTATATCATCTCACTATCGAGTCAACTAATCGATTGATATAGATAAGAACCTTCTACTCAAGGACGTTATTATACTAAGTTATTTGGCACCAATACACATAAGTACAATAACAATAAGAAATGCCTTTATATATAAGAAATATATATAGAAGAATATGATACAATGAGTCCAAAAAAGTAATCATCATATGATTGGCTCTAGGGCTCTCACTAACAATCTCCCACTAGCACTAGTGTCAATCGCTGTAGTATCTAATACCTAATGACCTAGTGTGACCATCATGCTTCATCTGTGCCAAAGCCTTGGTCAAGGGATCTGCGACGTTAGCCTCTGTGGGTACTCTGCAAATCTTCACATCTCCTCGATCGATGATCTCTCGAATGAGATGGAATCGTCGTATTATGTGTTTGGTCCGCTGGTGTGAGCGAGGTTCCTTAGCCTGTGCAATAGCTCCATTGTTGTCACAATAGAGCTCTACGGGATCAGATATGCTAGGAACCACCCCAAGCTCAGTGATGAACTTGCGGATCCAAACTGCCTCCTTTGCTGCCTCTGATGCAGCAATATACTCAGCTTCTGTTGTAGAATCTGCAACTGTGTCCTGCTTCGAACTCTTCCAGCTCACAGCTCCGCCATTCAAGCAAAACACGAACCCTGACTGCGATCTGTAATCATCCTGGTCGGTTTGGAAGCTGGCATCAGTGTAACCCTTTACAACTAGATGCTCATCGCCTCCAAATATCAAAAAATATTCCTTAGTCCTTCTCAAGTACTTAAGAATATTCTTGACCGCTATCCAGTGACGTTCACCTGGATCTGACTGGTACCTGCTCGTCATGCTCAAAGCATACGAGACATCAGGACGAGTACATAACATGGCGTACATGATGGATCCTATGGCAGAAGCATAAGGGATCTTATCCATGCGGTCTCTCTCCTCTCTAGAAGAGGGACTCTGAGTCTTCGAAAGACTCACACCATGTGACATTGGCAGAATTCCTCTCTTGGAATTCTGCATGGCAAAACGGTGAAATACCGTATCGATGTATGTACTCTGACTTAGGCCAAGCAATCTCTTAGATCTATCTCTATAGATCTTAATGCCTAGAATGCAGGCTGCTTCACCTAAGTCCTTCATTGCGAAACAAGTCCCCAACCAAGTCTTCACAGACTGTAGCGAAGGGATGTTGTTCCCAATGAGTAGTATGTCATCCACATACAAGACTAGGAAGACTACTGTGCTCCCACTAACCATCTTGTAGACACAAGGTTCATCTTCGTTCTTGATGAAACCAAACTGTTTGATCGCATCATCGAATCGAAGATTCCAGCTCCGAGAAGCTTGCTTTAGACCATAAATGGCCCTATGCAGCTTGCATACTCTGCCAGTATGCTGTGGATCTACAAAACCCTTAGGCTGTGTCATGTACACATCCTCGAGGAGGTTTCCATTCAGAAACGCTGTCTTGACATCCATCTGCCAGATCTCATAATCATGGTAGGCTGCAATAGCAAGCATGATCCTAATGGACTTAAACATCGCTACTGGAGAAAAAGTTTCATCATAGTCAATACCATGAATTTGCTTGAAACCTTTAGCTACCAGTCTACCCTTATAGGTATGAGTAAGTGTAACGCCCCAAAATTTCCATTTTAAGTCCTTAAAGTCCTTGAAATTAGTTAAAAATACTTTAGAGATATTCTTTGGATTTTTAGAAATTTTTAGAGTATTTTTACGGATTTTTCTGAGTCCGTTTAGTATTTTTACTAAAAGAAATAGAGTTTTCGGCAAAAAGTTGCCTGGGCGAGTTTTGAACCCGAGACCTCTCATGGGATCAACGACTTAAGTCGGTTGAGTTAACCAGGAGCCCCAACAGGGGTGTGCTGAAAGAAAATAGAGAGATATTAAGTTAAGTTATAAGTTGGACTTAAATACCCTAAGTATAAATAGATAATTAAAGAGAGAAATTTTATTTTCTCAACCTAAACCCTCTCTCCCTCGCCCAAGCCTCACGCCGCCCCTCCCCTCTCTTCCCTTGGGCGAAAACACACCAAGGCTTCCTCTCCTCTTCTAAGGGGGCGCCGGCCAAGGAAGAAGCAAGGAGGGCGTAGCGTTTCGTTCGTCTCGACGAGAGGAACGCGTAGGCGCGAACGGTTCATCGAGATCTCAAGTTTCTCCCGAGCCCTAGACGTCAATTTTGGTTGTAAGTCCAAGATATCAAGGTAAGTACTGCTCACCTGCAGTAAGAGGCGGTTTTCCGCAAGTTTTTCCCGTTAGAAAGTTAAAAGTGCAAGTTTTCTTTAGTTTATGATTTTGCATGTAACTCTAGTTTAATCCATGCTTGTATAAGTTTGATTAAGCACCCTATATGAGGTTAGGGGCTAAGAAAAGTTATGAGAAAAGAAAAGAGAAGATAAAGATAAGAAAAGAAAAGGCCAAGGCCTTAAGAAATCCCCAAAAGTCAAGACTTAGGGATTTGGGCACACAAGGTGCTCGTTAAAATGCCAAGGCATTCAAGATAAGAAAAAGTAAGTATTTTATTTTCTAAGGCCAGTACCCGGCGTCCAAGGGCATCGTTAAAGAAATCCAGGTGTCCAATTCCAAGGTCTTGGCCCTGATATACCAAGGTCTGCTCTATTAGGATTGGTGGCTCGCTACCCCAACCTTTTAGGGAACGCGCATAAGATGGTACTTACGTCTTAAGTGGATCCAAGTGAGTTATTATTTTCAAGTATATGCTTTAGCAAAGTTTTTCTAAAGTTTAAAGAAGTTTTCTAAAAGTGAAAGAAAGATTTAAAGTTAAAGAATTGCTAAAGTTTCAAGTTAAGCCAAGAACAAGTAAGTTAAGACTTATTAGTGCTTGAGTATGCATGTCTTGAGTTATACATGTTTAGTGTTTTCCTTTAAGCATAAAAGTATCTCATGTGATTTCACATTGTTTAAAAAGCATGTTTGCACATTTCGAGATTTTGTGAGCTAGATAGTACTTACTAAGCTTTATGCTTATTAGTTGCATTTCCTCTTGCTGCAGGTAAAGGTAAAGACAAGCAAGTCTGAAGGAAGGCGACAAGGCGGCGCTGAGTAACGTGTGTGTGGTGGCTGACCTTGGAGAGGTCCTTGGGACAAGATGAATAAAAGACTCAAAATACATTTATTATAAAGTCTTAGTTTAAGTTAGATCATATAACATTTATCCAAGTATTTGCGTTTTAGATATTTTGCATGTCTTAAAGCCATGAGTAAAGATTCCATGTCATTTTATTTAGCATACATATCCTTATGATTGCATGGGATGAGTATGAGTGTGAGTAGTTTTGAATATTGATACTTGATGGAGCTATTTGATGCATGTGCCAAGATATTGTGAGTTTCCCTTGAATCAAGTTTTTATTGCTTTAAATATGCTTAGAAAAGTTGCATTCACCTTCCAAAATGCTTTAGTGAGGTGTAGAACATGTGTTTTGGTGTTATGAATGCATAGGAGTTAAGTTTGGTACAAAACTCTAGTTTAAAGTTCATATAGATTTTCATAACTTATTTACTTCCGCAAAAGTTCTAATTTCGAGTTTATGAAGTTGTTTTGATTGGCTAAAATGTTTAGGAAACTAGTATAGAGTATAGAAATGGTGTTGAGTCTTTGTATGGCTTGAAACTATAAGATTTGTGGACTTTTGAAACAAGGTTTCGAATCTGAATTTCAGGTTTTCAGGCGTGCCAGTCGACTGGTTCAGTATCAGTCGACTGCCCTATCGAACAGTAGCTTCTGTTCGATGCATCAGTCGACTGCCAAGAGGCCAGTCGACTGGTGCCGCGCCCAGAAACTTTCTGTGGCCGATACCAATCGACTGGTTAGATCGCAGTCGACTGGTACCATTGCAGAGAAGTTCTATAGATGAAAAGAAGTGTGCCATTATATCATGCATGACTATTAGAGTTAGAATATCATCCCTAGATGGATTTAAAAGAAAAAAAAAGAAGTTCCGCATTCTTAGTCGTACAGTAGAGTCATGAAGTAGATAAAGTAACGATCCGTCTAAGGTAGAGAAGGCGGGTCGCTACAGGTGGTATCAGAGCAGTTCCCATTCTCCAGCATCACACACACATCAGCATCAACCTTGCCGTCTTCAAGTAAGAAAGCTTTAAGTTTCAGTTTTTCTATTGCTCCTTTATTTAATTGCAGTATAGAGAAATGCTTAAGTACTTACTCATATGTGCGTAGAACAAGGAAGCATGTTTAATACCTTAGTATCACGTAATCATGTTTAATCCCTAGAATGGATATTAGGTTACTAAGTAAGAAGACAAGTTTATACCTAGAGAAGTAGTAGTGATTTCTTGTTCCCTTATGCATTATTAGATGGCAAGAAGAGGCCGAGCTCCTAATGCAAGGGACAGAACTCCAGTTCAAGATAACAATGAGCCTGGCACAGAACAGCCAAACCTGATGGCAGTCATTGCTCAAATGCAAGCTCAGATTACAGAACAACAGAAGACCATCGCCACACTGATGGCAAATCAGCACCCAGTGCCCCCTACACCACCCACAGCAGGAGTGGGAACTCCAGTGGTGGCTGAAGTTCCACCAGTCACACAGGAGACCTCTGCCGTGAACCGAAGACAAGAAGCATACCTCGTCCAGTGGCAGAGGCTGAAACCTGAAAACTTCTCAGGCACGACTGAGCCCTGGGATGCCCAGGCCTGGTTCAAGACTTTAGAGAGCACAATGGAGCTTCTTGACTGGCCAGAAGTCGAGAAGGTCAAATGTGTTGGTGCAAATTGCACCCAAGTCAAACCTGTGTTTTGATATTGGCAAAAGGGTTCAAAAGTTAAGGGTTAGTTGTTGTCTAACAAGTTTCTTGAGTGACAGGAAAAGCCCTAGCAAAGGACTGCTAGGCTCTGGCGAAGGACTGCCAGAATGGACAAGTCCTAGCGAAGGAATGCTAGGCACTGGCGAAGGGCTGCCAGAAGAAAAGACCTAGCGAAGGGCTGCTAGGCACCAAGCGAAGGGTAGCTTGGCAACTCAAGACCTGGCGAAGGACTGCCGGGCAAAAGTCCAACTGGAGGAGCCGGTTGGCACCAGGTAAATTCTCCCGAGAGGAGTAGGTGAGGACGCGTTCCCCTTGAGGGAACATTAGGCGTCGGTTCGACCTAGGGCTCCATTTTGGAGACCAAAGTCAGAACCAAGACAGCCAAGGCTGTATAATTCATTATGTTATTGGTTTATTGTGTTTTGGACTAACCCTGGATGCAGGACCAAAGGAACGTGTGTCTGCAGCTCAGAATGCCTCAAAGGAAAGAGGCGATCGCTGACCAGGGCGCTCGGAGTGTCCCGGGCGCCCCCAAGGTGAACACAAAACACAACACAACCAGAAGAACCTCGACAGTACATTCTGAGGGCGCCCCCGCTGTCCCGGGCGCCCCCATTGCAAACCAACTCTGCCGCGTCTGCGCTACACGCCCAGGGCGCCCCCGTTGTCCCGGGCGCCCCCAGCCAGACTTGCCGAGGAGACCTCAGCGCTGCGGATAAGAGCTGGCTGAGTCAACCAGGGCACCCCCAGCGTCCAGGGCGCCCCCGTCAAAGGGTTATCCCGAGTTCTTAGGGATAAACCCTTGACCGCGCCTTTTGGGGATCAAGCGCCACGTGGGGGGGCGCCCCCGTCGACAAGGGCGCCCCCAGGCCCTATATAAAGGGCCCTCGACCTCCTTCTTCAGAGCATCAATTGCTTCGACACTTCTGCGCTCTTCTGCTTCCGCCACACGCTCCAGAAATCTTCCAACTCGAGCTGACGACGTCCCGCTGCTCCGAAACTTCGATCTACACCGGACGTCGGTAACGAAGAGCTGTATTTAAAGTTTACTAAACTGTTCTTGTTATAATCTTTCTTGTAAACTTTTACAAACTTATAGAATTGCCCGCAGAAAACGGTCAACGACCGTGGGCCTTGGAGTAGGAGTCGACCCAGGCTCCGAACCAAGTAAACCGACTGTGTTTGCATTGTTCTGTTTTCCTTTTATTTCCGCTGCGCACCCGCTCTTTTTAAATCCGAACGATTTGCGACATTCACCCCCCCTCTATCGCATCTCTCGATCCAACAAGTGGTATCAGAGCAGGGAATTCAAACTTGGTGCAA
>JAGFNQ010004652.1:0-20844 GCA_024364735.1 Boesenbergia rotunda
GCATTCCTTTATTCTATGCTATATGCCACGAGATATGATATGCCACTGCAAGAACTAGATTGCAAGTTTCTGACTACATTGCCCTCGGGAGAGGTGATGCCCTCTACCCAAATGCTGCGGGCCGCACCGATCAGCATCGCAGATAGGGAACTCTACTGCAATCTGATAGTACTTGATATGGCCGATTATGATATGATATTGGGCATAGATTTCTTAAATAAATACGGCCCTTCTATCGAGTGCTGTAAACGAAGGGTTATCTTCCGACCCGAGACGGGAATTCTCTTTGAATTTATCGGCGAGCCGAAGAAGAAGACTGGCAAATTCTTATCGGCTCTGAAAGCAAGGAAAATGTTAGAGAATGGATGTTCTGGATTTCTAGCTCATGTAGTTGATACTCGTCCTACAGAGGACCCGAAGCTAGAAGACGTCGAAGTCGTATGCAACTATCCAGAGGTATTTCCTGACGACTTACCTGGGTTAGCACCTGAAAGGGATGTTGAATTTGCTATTGATTTGATTCCTGGTACTAACCCCATCTCGAAAGCACCATACCGAATGGCGCCGACTGAATTGAAAGAATTGCAAGGACAGCTACAAGAGCTACTCGACAAGGGACTTATCCGCCCTAGTCATTCCCCCTGGGGAGCTCCCGTACTATTCATCAAAAAGAAGGACGGGTCGATGCGTATGTGTATCGACTATCGGACATTAAACAATGTGACCATAAAGAACAGGTATCCTCTACCCAGGATAGATGACCTGTTCGATCAGTTAAAGGGAGCTACGATTTTCTCTAAGATCGATCTGAGGTCTGGTTATCACCAAGTCCGGGTGAAAAATGAGGATATACCCAAAACTGCTTTCCGGACGAGATACGGACATTATGAGTTCGTAGTGATGCCGTTTGGACTTACTAATGCTCCGGTAATATTCATGGACCTTATGAATCGGATTTTCTCGGCATTTCTCGACAGATTGTGATCGTCTTTATCGACGACATCCTTATTTATTCGAGAACTTCCGAAGAGCATGCGGAGCACCTGAGTATAGTATTACAGATTCTTCAGAAGGAACAACTGTATGCTAAATTTTCGAAATGTGAGTTCTGGCTGAACCAAGTATCGTTCCTGGGACATGTTATCTCCAAGGAAGGAGTAATGGTGGACCCGACTAAAATTGAAGCTGTGAGTAACTGGACCAGACCCAAGAATGCCAGTGAAATTCGAAGTTTCCTCGGGCTAGCAGGCTATTACAGAAAATTCGTAGAGAACTTCTCTCGGATTGCAGCTCCTATGACAGCTCTTACGAAGAAAGACAAGAAATATATATGGACCGACGAATGTGAGAAGAGCTTCTCTGAACTGAAAAGGAGGCTGACTAGCGCTCCTATATTGACTCTTCCCGAAAGTGATACGGGTTTCGATATGTACAGCGACGCATCCAAACTGGGACTCGGAGCTGTACTTATGCAAAATGGGAAGGTAATTGCCTATGCCTCTAGGCAACTGAAGGAACATGAAAGGAACTACCCTACCCATGACTTAGAATTAGCTGCGGTGGTCTTTGCGCTAAAAGTATGGAGGCATTATCTATATGGCACTCAGTGCAAGGTCTTTACTGATCACCAAAGTCTGCGGTATTTCTTCACCCAGAAAGATCTGAATATGAGACAGCGCAGATGGCTCGAATTGGTCAAGGATTATGATTGTGAGATCGTGTACCATCTGGGAAAAGCCAACAAGGTAGCCGATGCTCTTAGTAGAAAATCATGTGCTACTTTAATATCTTTATCAGCTTTGTCACGACCCTTAGGGGAAGAGATTATGGATTTCGGAATCGAGATTATATCGGGACGGCTTTCTACCCTACAGATTGCGCCGACATTAATTGATGGTATTCTGGAGAAGTAGAATTTTGATCCGAGTCTTCGGAGAATCAGGCAAGAGGTTCTTGAAGGCAAGGACGAGGGATTCCGGATTTCCGATAGCGGAGTCTTATATCTCCGGGATCGATTATGCGTTCCCGACGACTCCGACTTACGGACGAGGATACTCGAGGAAGCTCACGGCACACCTTATGCGATGCATCCTGGGTCTACCAAGATGTATCAAGATCTGAAGGGCAAATTTTGGTGGTCTGGCATGAAGAAAGATGTAGCCCATTATATCAGCATGTGTTTGACCTGCCAGAGGGTCAAAGCAGAATACCAGAGACCTGGGGGAGTTCTGCAGCCTCTACCTATTCCCGAGTGGAAATGGGAGGACATCTCTATGGATTTCATATCAGGGCTGCCTCGGACTACGAATGGATATGATAGTATATGGGTTATTGTGGACCGACTGACCAAGTCCGCACATTTTCTGGCTATCCGGATGACTTACTCAGTTGAGCAGCTGGCTCAACTGTACGTCAAGGAAATTATCCGACTGCACGGGGTTCCCAAGACCATTATCTCTGATAGGGATGGTCGATTCACTTCAGATTTTTGGGGACACGTACAGAAAACTCTCGGTACGAAACTGAAATTCAGCACTGCCTTTCACCCCCAGACTGACGGGCAGACTGAAAGAGTAAACCAGATATTAGAGGATATGTTACGAGCTTGTGCCTTGGATTTTAAGGGAATCTGGTGTCGATACCTGAGCCTGGCAGAGTTTGCTTATAACAACAGTTATCAGGCTACTATCGGGATGGCACCGTACGAGGCACTATACGGCAGAAAATGCAGATCTCCTTTATGCTGGCATGAGAGTGGTGAAAAGTGGGAGATGGGACTCCAGACCGATATTATTGATGAGACCACTCAGGCTATAAAGAATATCCGCCAGAGGATAGAGACTGCTCAGAGTCGGCAGAAGAGCTACGCTGATAAACGACGTCGACCACTCGAGTTCGAGGTTGGGGATTCGGTATTCCTGAAGGTAGCCCCTGTGAAAGGGGTGATGAGATTCGGAAAGAAGGGGAAGCTGAGTCCGCGATACGTGGGACCCTATCAGATTTTGAGACGAGTAGGCAAGGTGGCCTACGAGCTGGAGCTACCGCCAGAAATGGCGGCTATCCACAACGTCTTCCATGTGTCGATGCTCAAGAAGTGTACCCCTGATGCGAGTCAAATGATAGAACCCCCACCAGTGCAAGAACAGGAGAGCCTCAGTTCCGAACGCCGCCCGATACAAATCTTAGATCGGGAAGTTAAAAAGCTAAGGAACAGGGAAGTACCCTTAGTAAAGGTTCTGTGGCGGAATGAACAATTCGAAGAAGCCACCTGGGAATGAGAAGAGGCAATACGATTAAAGTATCCGGAACTGTTTTAAAGTTCGGGACGGACTTTTTATAAGGTGCGTAGGATTGTAACACCCCAATTTTTACAATTTGAGTACTTGGGAATTGTTTAAAGTTCGGGACGAACTTTTTATAAGATGTGTAGGATTGTAACGCCCCAAAATTTTCCCATATAGAATGTTATGGAATATCATGAAATTCATGAAATATTATTATGGAAAATCATGAAATATTATCATGAAATATTATGGAATCATGAATATGAAATATTATGGAATTCATGAAATAGTATCATGAAATATTATAGATTCATGAATATGAAATATTAAAAATATTATGAAATAATATTTATGGGATATTATGAAATATTATGAATCCATGAAATATTATTAATATTATGAAATTTCATGATGGGCTTGGTTTAATGGGCTTTGATATGGATTTGTGCAAAATGTGATAAAAAGGAGGAAGCAAGGATTGAACCTTGAACCTCCTAGTTGCACTCACCATGTCATAACCAATAAACCAAGCAATGTTTCTTGTAGAGAGAATAAGAAACATGCTTGTTAAAGCTAGGGAAGGGAAGAGACATGTCTCTTCATGAGAAGAGTATAAATAAGAGAGGGGGAAAGGAAGTTACACTTTCTCTCTTCTTCTTCCTCACTAACTCCCACCGAAATCTCTTCCCCTCTCCCTTGCATTTTCGAAAAAAAAAGAACAACACACCCTAGGGTTCTAACCCTAGAGAATTTGGAAGGAAGAAGACCCTCCAAGATCTTGGCTTCTACTATGTGCAAGGAGCCCTAGAGAAAGTTTGAAGAAGAGGATTTTCACTTGCCCTTCAAGTCTAGGGTACCCTACGGTTTAAAGAGAAGGTGAAATTCCAGCGCAAGGATGTAAGTGTTCTCTCGCCTGCAACATAAGTGCTATTGAATGTTTGTTGTCACATTAACTTGGAAAAATCACAAGGGTTTCCCTTGATGAAGGTTTCGGCCAACTCTTGTAAGGGGTCCAAGAGAAGGGTTTTTTTTTATCAAACCTTGATGCATGCTAGTACCCTAGGGATTTTATATACATATGTGTTGTTTCCAAATTTTTGGAAGAACAAAAATTAGGGTTTAGCCCCCCCTACAACATTCAGCCAAGAGGAGAAAAGGCTAGGGCTTTTGGGTTGTTTGCTATCCTATTATGTTCCCATGATTAGTAGTGTAGATAAAATGTTTGTGTGAAGGTTGGATGTCAAAAACCTAGCCTAGCCATCTTACATCATTCGGCCACCCCTTGTAATTTAGGGTTAGTGGAAGCTAGCCCCACTTTGAGGTTTAAACGATGTTTTAATTGTTAACATGAAGTACACTTGAGGTGTTTGTAGAAATACATGAATGAATGCTTGAATGAAAAACCCAAAAGAACTCCCCACCCTTGACTTTCAGCCAATCATGGTTCTAGGGTTGGGAAGTACTTAATGAAACCATGAAGCATGCTACCACTTATATGATATGTGTATAATTTATGTGACCTATCTTGTTAGGTATAAAAGCATGCCTTATAGCCCATGGGGCACCTTGATGATATGAAAATGATGTGTTTGATAATATGCTTGAAAAAGGATACTCTATTGAAATTGGGATCAAGAGCACCCCTAAATGTGTGGTGTGTCCCTAGGGGATCATGAGCACCCTTGATGAGTGGTGTGTCCCTTTAAGATGTTATTAAGAGTACCTTTAAGCATATACATATATGTGTAATTGCATATTAAGATACTTTACTTTGAGAGTTGTGTACCCGACTCGGAAGGGGGTCGTTAAACTAAATCCAATGTACATGTTAACTGAAGGTCATGACATTGGTAGGACGGAAGGGTCCTGCCCTAAATGGATTGGTGGCTCGCTACCCCAACTCATTAGGGAACGCGCTTGATGTGGTACTACAACTGGGCCCTAGATGATGCTATATTTTTAAGTAATTACCTTTATGGAACCTTTTGAAAAACATTTTCTCATTATGTGATGATCTTGTTCTGTAAAGCACTTAGAAATATTTGATGTGATGCTTATGATGCAAGCACTTAGAAATATTTGATGTGATGCTTATGATGCTTATAATTCTATCTTGATTACTGTGTACATGATATGATGTATCGATATGGATTTTGCGAGTAGGCCCGGATTCTTACTAAGCATGTTTTGCTTACTAGTTTCATGTTGTTTTCTTATGCTGTAGATAGCGGTAAGAAATACTTGAACTAAAGGAAGAGGCAGAGGGAAAGCTAAAAGATGTGTGTGGTGATGGCTCGGGAAGGAAAGAAGGATTCTTATCTACCATTTTTGTTTAGAATCTAAATTGCTTCCACTAAAGGATTACAAGTTGTATTACTATACTTTGATTGTGTGATGACTATGACTACTCTACTGTTGGTCAAGTTAGAGATATGGAACCTATGTTATGTTAGATAACTCATGCTACATCCCTACTTGAGATTCCATGCTATAGTGTATTTATTGATGCCTTGCTACAGTGTTTAATTGGATCACTTGCAGTAGGTTATGTTTAGATTATGCCATGCTCTATCTTGCTCAAACCATGTTTAGATCAGTAAATTACGAAGTTAAATGATCTCCTATTATGTTGTAAATGCATGTTGATAAATGATAGGTTTTTGCTCAAGCATGCTTACTACTCTTCTTGCATTGTAATTTGTTCTACTTGATATACATGCTTAACATGATAAATGATATGAATGTATGGACCCGTAACCCCGCCTTTAGGGTAGATATAAGGGCGGGCGTTACAAGACTGCGCAGGTCATCTGAGAGGGTAGTGACCCTCTCTGACAATAGACGCTCCCGGTGGCGAGAATTGTGCAGGGCAAATTCAAAGGCTAGCAGGGAGTCCATGTAGTACTCCACTTTATCCCTAAGGGCCCTGCTGACCTCTGCCTGCTAGGGCCTGTTCGTTGGTCTGCTCCCATTTGAGGAGTCGGTTCATCGCCCGGGATAGCATGATATCCTCTGCAGTACAAAAGCAACAAGACATCAGTCAGAATTAACGAGCATCTATAAAACTATTAGCTTACCGAGGTGGTGACTTATGCTGGTGGCATTAGAGTTGAGTCCAACCCGGTACATGAGTTCGTCACTCTACACAAGGTCGGGGCCACTAATCTCCATGCTGGGTAGGATGCTCCTAGCCCGTTGGTAACCCAGATCCTGCTGGAAGTCGCCTAGCTCTGGGACGGCTGGTAGACTTTCTCTCCAACGAATGGGGCTGAAGGGGCTCTGAGGAAGTTGAATGAAGAAAAAATGTTCCTTCCATCCCTTATGGGTGGAAGGAAGACTCCCTATGAACCAATGGCTAGGGCGAGCCATGAAACTAAAAGCCCCCCTGGACGCTTAGGTCGGCAGGAAAATGAAATGGAAAAAGCATGGGGTCAAGGGAATGCTGAAAAGTTTGAAAAGAATGAACGCCCCACCCATCTAGACGAAGGCGTTGGGAGCCATCTGATGAAGAGGGATATCAAAATATGAGGAGATGCTCATGAAAAAAGGTGGAAGGGGAAAGCGAAGTCCTAATTCTACCTGTCCTAGGAAGAAGGTAAAAAACCCTAGGGGAGGTTCTAAGGGGACTGGTCTACCCTAGGGACTTCTACCTCAAGTCTCGCCGGAATGTCGTACACTTCGTAGGCGGCTCGGAGGGTCTCTAACTTAACCCTAGAGGAAGTGGCTTCGTATCACTCCGGTTGGTAAGTGGTAAGTACTATTTTGTTGATTATTTCAGGCTCTAAAATCCATGTTTGACCCATATTTTACATGCTTAATCTTGAATTTACTCTAGGTTTTATGAATTAATTTTATTTTAGGCTTTATTGGAAATCTTTATACATTTGAAATATTTTGGCACTAAGTTGTTAATCTACTTTTATAGGCTTGGAAGGATCATGGACCTAGGTCATGCTGGGTCAAACTTGAGTCAGAATTGGATCCGGATCGAGTGATCAAACATCAGACTAATATGGGCCGTCCGATTCAAAAATGGCTAGATCTGAGCCATCTGAGAACTTTTGATGCAATCTGAGCTAGGGTTAAACCTAATCAACCACTCAGGTCAAGATATGAAGGTTTCATCCAAATCAGAGATCATTCAGCCATTGGATCAAGCTCAAGAGGATCTATACCATCCATTCAAAGATCAGGTAGATCTGAGCCATCCGTTGCAAATCTGTAAGATCCGAGTTACTGAGAGGCAAATCCTGACCCTTGATCAAGATCTGGAAGGTTTGATTCAGATCGGATGAGATTCAACCGTTGGATGAGTCCAAGACAATCTGGGCCGTCCATTGCTAAGTATTTAAACTTAGCTCTTCTCCCCCGATCAAATTGTCGCGTCTTCGCCGCAGCTTTGAGTTCTTGGCGTTCTTCACTGTTTTCTTCAATTCCTTCTCATCAGATCGCGTGACCGCATTGATTCCAAACTTGGTTAGAGTTCTAGATCGTCGGGACTACTTCTCCGTGAGGTTTGCGGCTCAAATTCGTCATTGAACAAAGCTAAGTGGGGGTTTCACCAGCTCTGCCATTCGACTGATCGGGTCTCTGTTGTGTTCCATTCTTCGTCCACCTGAGCAAGTCGGAGGGTTCTTCGAGTGGCTCTGACCGTTCCTAAGTCACCACCACAATCCCACACAGCGAGAACGAGGAGATCGGATGGATGTTTCAGCCGGAAGCAATTTTGAGCTGAATTGATTGTGGAGTCGGAATTTCTAGCGATTTGTCAAGCTAGGGGGTTCGTGGCTAACTCTTGTGCGACAATAAGAAGGACTTGTACTAAGGGAAGTGATCGATGCTTAGTTTCTTTGTGAATTTTCGTTTCTGAGCAGTAGTTTCAATTCTGCGTATCATTTACAGTTTCTGAATTTTGTATCAGTGAAACTTAGTTTTTCTGAATTGATTCTAAACATTAGTTTTTCTTCTGAACTTACGTTGCAGCTTGCTTCATTTACATTGCATTTGATATCAATTTCTGTGTATAAGCTTGCTTCATTTACATTAGTTTTTTTCCGTGTCCTAATTTTTACAGTTTAGCAGAGTTTTGTATCATTTCTGCATTCTTCCGTTTTCATTTCTGCATTCATGATCTCAGCTCATCAGAGAGGTTGCCTGTTTAGTGAGCTATTGCAATGATCTCAGCTTGCTTTGTTTGTTTCTACATTCGGTTTGTGCATTTCTGCATTCATTTCATCACTCGATTGTTTCTGAATTGATCAGCTTAATTTCTGCGTATCAGTTTAGTGTTTTTGAATTTTGTATCAAGTGAACATTAGTTATCTGAATCTTTTCCGAACATTAGTTTTATGCACTTGTTCTCAGCTTGCTTTGTGTGTTTCTGTATTCGGTTGTTTCCAAATTTCAATCTTCGATTTCTGAATTTCATTCATTCCTGCATACCACTTCACTGATAGCTTTTCATTCATTTCTGAATTGATTAGTTACATTGGTGCGTATCAGTTTCTGAATTTTGTATCAAGAGAACATTAGTTTTGCTGAATCTTTCCTGAATATCAGATTTGTGAACTTTACAGCTTGCTTGCATTCGATTTGCATTGGTTAGATTTAATTTCCTCATTGGTTGAGCCATAAATTGCAACTACCTAGTTTAAGTTCGCCTAGCTAAGTTTCCTTTCCTTTACACTGTGTTTTCATTTCTAATTGCAAACAAAACCCAATTCTTACTTGAAACCCAAAAATATTTGACGACACATTAATTCGAGCTTGAACCAAACATCCTGAACTAGCCCTAGGAAAAATATGACCTGTGGCTCATTTACTACATTTTTATCTTTGATTAGCAAAAAGGGTTTTCAGTTTTATAAATATCTAAATTTGAGACCCACATTCGTGACATCTATTTCGGGGATCATCAAATTTTTGTCGCCGTTGCCGGGGAACAACTAGTTGAGTGTGTTTGATTTTTGCTTGCGTGTTTACTGCCATATCTTGTGATCTATTTTATCTGTTTTATTTTTCCATACACATTTGTTGCAATTTGTTTATTTTATGACCAGGTCAGCAGGTGATGATCTCGAGGAATTTGACCCTGAAATTGAGAGAACTTTCAGAGCAAGGAGGAACCAAGGCATAATTTCCGAGGCTATTGACATTCCTCCTCTTCAGACTATTCCTACTCATTCAGGCATTATCATGGCAGACCACCAGAAGACCATGAATGAACTTGCAATACCAGATGACACCTTGTAGTATTCCAGCATTGCTTATCCAGAGCTGACTGGCGATTTTGAGCTTAGATCAGGATTCATCCACTTGTTGCCTAAATTTCAAGGATTATCTGGAGAAGATCCAAACAGACATCTGCATGAATTTCACATAGTCTGCTCCACCATGAAGCCTCAGGGGATTTCAGAAGAAGATATTAAGCTGAGGGCATTCTCATTTTCCCTGACTGGAGCAGCAAAGGATTGGTTCTACTATTTACCTACTGGGTACGTGTCTAGCTGGATTTCTATGAAGAAGGCATTTCTAGAGAAATACTTCCCAGCCTCCAGAACTGCAATCATCAGAAAGAGCATATGTGACATACAACAAGTGGTGGGGGAGACTCTTTATGAATACTGGGAGAGATTTAACAAGCTATGCTCTAGTTGCCCACAGCACCAGATCAGTGAGCAGCTCCTCATTCAGTATTTACACGAGGGTTTATTGCAGATAGATAGGATCATGATAGATGTTGCAGCTGGAGGAGCCCTGGTTAACAGAATACCAGATCAAGCTAGGGAGCTGATTTCGAACATGGCAGAGAACTCACAACAGTTTGGAAGCTGAACATTGTCCACCAGAGGAGTGAATGAGGTCCAGGTGGCTTCTAATGAACAAAGGGAAATTAGGAATTCTCTGGTAGAGCTCACATCATTGGTGAAGCAAATGGCTCTTAATAATGCAAGCCAAAATCTCAATTTTTCGGTGCCTCCATAATCAAGCCAAGTGATGAGGGTATGTGGTATTTGCTCTAGCCAAGAATATAATTCAGATTCATATCCCAACCTCCAACAAGATGAGACAATAGTGGCGTTGGTTAGGGGACAATATCAAGCCAGGAATAACCCCTAGTCCTCTACTTATAACCCTGGTTGGAGGGATCATCCAAATCTGAAGTATGGAAATTCTTTCTACCAACAAAACCCATCACAACATCCCTACAATCAGCCTCAACCGAATTTTCAGCAAAATCAGCAAGGGCAGCCCCAACTTCAGCAATTTCAGCCAAAATTCCAACAATTCCAGCAGCCTTTTCAAGGGAATCAACAAGGTTTTCAAGGAAATTTGAATTTTCAGCAACAATATCAACCCTTACAGCAACCATTCCAACAATCACAGCTCAGCCTTTGAATCAAAACTTTCAGCCACAAAATCAAGGTTTTCAGCCTCCTCAGTTTCAATATTCACCACAACCATTTCCATTTCAAAATCAGAATTTTCAGGGCTATAATTCTCAGCAAGTTCAGCTATCATTCCATCCCAATTATCAGTCATTTCAGCCCTACAATCAACCCCAACAGCCCCAATTCCAATAATCACAGCAGGGTAATACTTTTCAGCAGCCTACCACATCATTTCAAGGTCAATCAAAGCCCTATGCTAACCAAGGGGGCTATGGAGGTTCTAGTGGGGGAAATGTGCAACAACAAAGGATAGAAGAGATGTTTCAACAACTTTTACAACAACAAAGAAATGATCCCGCCATACAAAACACCGAAAGGCAAATTGGACAATTGGCTAGTGGGATGAATCAAATTCAAGCTCAAGGATCAAGCCAACTACCTTCTCAAGCTACTCCCAATCCAAAGGGAAACGTTAGTGCTATTACTTTGAGGAGTGGGAAGGTTACTTCAACTTAAAATGGTCCAAGAGCTGATTTTTCTGAAAACAGGGCAGCACCTACATTTCCAGCACCAATCAGCCCTGAAAAGATCTCAAAATCAGTTGGTTCCACCCCTAGTCCGTGCTCAACTCCTTCCTCGAGTAATCCTGTGATTTTGGTGGAAAATGAGGGAGAAATCAGAGGCGAAACTGACCTTACAGCAGCTACATCAAGTGGGACAACAACTCAAAATTTAGTCCCTCCAATTTCAGTTCAAGAGAAAGAAATGAGAGTTCCCTTGCCTTTTCCTCAGCGGAAACCTCAAGCCAAAAGGCAAATGGAGGAGGAGAAAGCTAAAGAATACAATGAGCTGGTAAAGTTGTTTAGCAAAGTAAAGATTAATGTACCCCTGTTGACCATGATTAAACAGATTCCTAAGTATGCAAAATTCCTGAAAGATTTATGTGTCACAAGAAGAAGCTTAAGGAGAATGAGTTGGTTAGCTTGGGGAAAAATGTTTCGGCACTCATCCATGCCATACCCCAAAAGTGTGAAAACCCTGGAGTTTTTACTGTATCATGTGAGATAGGGAGGACTATGTTTCATGACACTATGCTAGACTTGGGAGCCTCCATCAATGTAATGTTGGATCGAGAAGCCCGATAGAGGGGGGGGGGTGAATATCGGAAAACTTTCATTTTTGAGTAAGAGTAGGTACGCAGCGGAAATTAAAGAAAAGACACAGAGACGCAATCGATTTACTTGGTTCGGAGCCTGTGTCGACTCCTACTCCAAGGCCCACGGTCGTTGACCATTTACTTTGGGCAATTCTATATTTGGCGCAAATAAGTTACACAATTTGATTTACAAGATTAAATGCAATAAAAAATTAAATAAAAAATACGCTCTTCTTTTTACCGACGTCCGGAGTAGGTCGACTCTTTCGGGGCAGCAGGACGTCGTCAGCTCGAGGTGAAGCATTTCCGGAGCAAGGCGCGAGCGTAGAAGAACTTTGAGACGTTGGAAGAAGTGATGCTAGAAGCCTGGGGTCGAGGGCCCTTTATATAGGGCTAGGGGGCGCCCGGGACGTCGGGGGCGCCCGGGACGTCGGGGGCGCCCCCCACGTGGCTTTTGATCCGCACAAACCTCGGTCGCGTCTGATCCTCTGGGTCCGCTTTGACCGGGGTGCCCGGGTCGTTCGGGGCGCCCGGATTGACCGGGTCAAGCCTTATCTCATGGCTTCGAAGGCTTCTGGTTCGATGTACGAGCCTGGGGGCGCCCGCAGCGCAGGGGGCGCCCGGGAGCAGAGGGGGCGCCCGGAAGCACGGGGGCGCCCGCATCTTGTACTGTCGAAGCGCACTTTTTGATTGTGTGTTTGGTGTTCACCTTGGGGGCGCCCGGGACACTCCGGGTGCCCTGGTCAGCAGTTGCCTTACTCCTTTGAGGCACTCTGAGCTGCAGACTCACGTTCCTTCGGTCCTGCATCCAGGGTTAGTCCAAAACACAATGACATAATAAATTATTAGATTTATACAGCCTTAGCTGTCTTGGTTCTGACTTTGGTCTCCAAAATGGAGCCCTAGGTCGAACCGACGCCTACTGTTCCCTCGACGGGGAACGCGTCCTCACCTACTCCTCTCGGGAGAATTTACCTGATGCCAACCGCTCCTCTGGTTGGACTTTTGCCTGACGGTCCTTTGTCAGGTCTTGGATGCTGGCAGTCCTTCGCCAGTTGCCTAGCAGTCCTTCGCTAGGGCTTTTAATACTGGCAGTCCTTCGCCAGTTGCCTAGCAGTCCTTCGCTAGGGCTTTAATACTGGCAGTCCTTCGCCAGTTGCCTAGCAGTCCTTCGCTAGGGCTTGGATACTGCACACTAGTATAACTTGTTAGAAAACAAGTAAGACTTAACTTTTGACCTATCTTGCCATTATCAAAACACAAGTTAGACTTTGGTGCCTTCTGCACCAACAATCTCCCCCTTTTTGATTTATGACAACCCTAGTTCAAAAAGTTAAGTTTAATCAAGCATGAAAAAGTTAATGTTTTGTTCCCTCCCCCTGGAAGGGATCTCCTCCTAGATATTTCAAAAATTTATGGGGTAAAAAACTTGCACTTTTGAAAACCTAAGTTTTAGGTACTTTTAAAAAGTATATAGGAAATTTTTGAAACATGATTTTTGAGTACTTAAAAAGTTTGAGGCTTTTAAGTTTCAAGGTACTCAAAGGTTTTGAAAGTGTTAGCTTTAAAAACTTAAGTACTTAGTCAACTTTGAAAGCTTAAGTAGATATTTTGAAAGACTTAAATACTTAGCAAAATTTTGAAAACTTAAGTAGAAGTTTTGAAAGCTTAAGAATTTTTTAAAAGGTTAAACTTTTGAAGACTTTTTGAAAACTTAAGTAGAAGTTTTGAAAGCTTAAGAATTTAAAGTTAAACTTTTGAATACTTTTTGAATAAAGGATAGAGTTAAGAAAATTTTGCAAAGAAAATTTTACTCTCTCCTTTCCTATCTCTCCCCCTTTGCCATATATCAAAACAAATAAATACAGCATATATAAAGGAAATAAGTGAATCAATTCTCAAAACAAATAAATACAGCATAAATAAAGGAAATAAGTGAATTGCTGTACTGAATCAATTCATAATTAAATTTACACTAAATCAATCAATTCTCTCTGTAGGGGCCTGTCTAACCCAATTAGCTACTTACTAACTATTATAAACAGTAGTTTTTGCTAGGGTTAGTCAAGTTTAAGTGTTTTTGTTCAAGTTAGATTTTCTAAACTTGACACTTAACTTGATTGCTATGTAAGTTGTATTTAGTGCCCCAATTTCTGCAGATGCACTGACTTAAAGCATCTTGAATTGAGGCAAAGACCTAAGCATCTCACCCTTTTCTAGGTTATCAATCAAAAGTACCCTAAGGTGCTTGTGAGATGCTGACTTCTAAGTCTATCGGTGCATGCAGTTCTAGGGTTAAAGCCTAGGCTAAGTCCATTTTCGAAAAAGCCCTAGTTTTGAAAGGGGTAGTTTTAAAATAAATATAAAACTAAGTCGAAAAGATTTTAAAATTGATTTTTGAAATAAAGCTAAGTTGAAACTGAAAACTGATTTTGAAATTTAAATAAAACAGTTTTTTTTTCAAAATTCTAATTTTAGAAAACTTATTTTTGAAATCAAGTAGAGTAAAAACAATTGAGTTAAACTATTCTACAGAACACAATCCTAACTGCCTTCTTAGTGAACTGAACTCAGATTCAGGTAAGGGTTTTGTGAATATATCAGCTAGGTTGGATTTAGAGTCAATATGCTTAAGTGCTATTTCACCCCTGGCTATATGGTCTCTTACAAAATGATGTTTGACTTCTATATGTTTGATTCTGGAGTGTTGAATTGGGTTCTTAGTTAAATTAATTGAACTTATATTGTCAATAAATACTTGAGTTTGGGTGTAGTTGAGCTGGAAATCTTTAAGTGTGTGCATCATCCATAAAAGTTGTGCAACACATTCTCCTAATGCCACATACTCAGCTTCAGTTGTGGATAGAGCCACACAGTGTTGTTTTCTGCTGCACCAACTAACTAGACTTTGCCCTAATAGTTGGCAGCTACCACTTGTGCTCTTTCTATCTAATTTACAGCCTGCATAGTCAGAATCTGTGTATCCTGTTAAATCAAAAGTTGAGGTCCTAGGATACCAAATCCCTACATTTAGGGTGCCCTTTACATATCTTAGTATTCGTTTTAGGGCTGCTAAGTGCGTTTCCTTAGCACAGGTTTGGTATCTAGCACACATCCCTACAGCAAAAAGAATATCAGGTCTGCTGGCTGTAAGGTACAATAGGCTACCTATCATACTCCTATAAAGCTTAAGGTCCACAGGTTTACCATCAGGGTCACTATCTATTTTTACATTAGTGGCCATGGGGGTACTTATGCTTTTAGAGTTGTCCATTTTAAATTTCTTTATTAATTCTTTAGCATATTTGAATTGATGAACATAGTTACCATCCCTAGTTTGTTTGATTTGTAGTCCTAGGAAGAATGTAAGCTCACCAACTAAGCTCATTTCAAATTCATCTTCCATTATCTTGACAAATTCTTTTAGAAAGTTAGTGTTGGTGGATCCAAAGATTATGTCATCTACGTAAATTTGGGCAATAAATATATCTTTTCCTAGGATTTTAATAAATAATGTTGAGTCAATTTGGCCTTGTTTAAAATCTTTAGAAGTTAAATAGGTTGATAATCGTTCATACCAGGCCCTAGGTGCTTGTTTTAGCCCATATAGGGCTTTAGTTAGTTTGTAGACGTGGTTAGGTTTGTCTAAGTCCTCAAACCCGGGGGGTTACCCTACATAAACTTCTTCTTTAATAAATTCATTTAAAAAGGCTGACTTTACATCCATTTGATATAATTTGAATCGTTTATGGGATGCAAAGGCCAATAACATTCTAATGGACTCAAGTTGTAGCGACCCGCCTTCTTCTACCGTAGACGGATCGTTACTTTTCTCTACTTCTCGACTTCTGATGCATGACTAAAAATGCGGAAATCCTTTTTTTTTTTAAATTCATCTAACAATGATATTCTAACTTAAGTAGTCATGCATGATACCATATCACACTTTCCTTCTCAAAAGCTCGCAAGATGATACTCATTGAAGCTTGCCTCGCCCAACTCATCTTTCGGGTATCAGTCGACTGATACTGTATCAGTCGACTGATAGGCCTGAAATCTGAAATTCAGGTTTCGACACTTGCTTCAAAGGTCCACCAATCATGTATTTTCGAGTCATATAAAACTATGATACCATTTCTATACTCTATGCCAGTTTTCTAAACAATTTAGCCAAACAAAATCAATCCATAAACTTGAAATTAGGACTTTTGCGGAAGAAAATAAACTATTCAAGTTATATGAACTTTAACACTAAAGTTTGTACCAATCTTGACTCCTATGCATTCCTAACACCAAATACATGTTTTATAACCTTGCTAAAGCATTATGAAATGTGAATGCAACTTTTCTAAACATATTTAAGAAGTAAAAACTTGATTCAAGGAGAAATTGATACTATCATGGCACATGCATCTATTTCTCTAACAAAGTATCAATATCTCCAATTACTCACATTTCTACTCATCCAATGCAATCATAAGAATATGTAGGCTAAAAGAAATAACATGGAATCTATACTCTAAGAAATTGAGTATGTAAAACTATGCCAAAACTTATATGTTCGCTAACTCCATAAAACAAGAACTTGAAATCTGAATAAACTATAACATTGTAATTTAAATAGTTAAATTGTCTCGTCTCAAAGATCTCTCCAAAATCAGCCACCACACACACTTTTCTCAGCACCGCCTCGTCGCCTTCCTTCAGAATTGCTTGCCTTTACCTTTATCTGCAATAAGAGGAAATGCATCTAGTAAGCAAAAAGCTTAGTAAGTACTATCTAGCTCACAAAATCTCGAAATGTGCAAACATGCTTCTAGAACAATATGAAAATCATATGAGATACTAATATGCTTGAAAGAAAACTAAGAACATGTATAACTCAAAACATGCATACTCAAGCAATAATAAATCTCAATTTACTTTTCTTGGCTCAACTTGAAACTTTAGCTATTCTTTAACTTTTGAAAACTTTCTTAAACTTTCGAAACTTTGCTAAAGCATATACTTGAAAATAATAATCACTTGGATCCACTGAAGACGTAAGTACCATCTCATATGCGCGTTCCCTAAAAGGTTGGGGTAGCGAGCCACCAATCCTAATAGAGCAGACCTTGGTCTACCAGGGCCAAGACCTTGGAATTGGACACCTGGATTTCTTTAACGACGCCCTTGGACGCCGGGTACTGGCCTTAGAAAATAAAATAGCTTTTCTTTCTTTTCTTTCTTATCTGTAAATGCCTTGGCATTTTCTCGAGCACCTTGCGTGCTAAAATCCCTAAGTCTTGACTTTTGGGGATTTCTTAAGGCCTTGGCCTTTTCTTTTCTTATCTTTATCTTCTCTTTTCTTTTCTCATAG
This sequence comes from Boesenbergia rotunda, assembly GCA_024364735.1. Taxonomy (NCBI): domain Eukaryota; kingdom Viridiplantae; phylum Streptophyta; class Magnoliopsida; order Zingiberales; family Zingiberaceae; genus Boesenbergia; species Boesenbergia rotunda. Next base: position 17,191 of record JAGFNQ010004652.1, read on the forward strand.
CTTTTCTTAGCCCTAATCTCATATAGGGTGCTTAATCAACTTATACAAACATATAATGAACTAATATCACATGCAAAAATCATAAACTAAAGAAACTATCTCTTTTAAAACTTTTAAAGGAAATTCTCGCGGAAAAACCGCCTCTTACTGCAGGTGAGCAGTACTTACCTTGATATCTTGGACTTACAACCAAGAACGCGTCGAGGTTCGGGAGAAACTTGAGATCTCGGAGAATTCTTCGCGCCTACGCGTTCCTCTCGTCGCGGGGATCCCGAATATAGGAATATCTCTCGGAGGAGAGCCTTGGCCGGCCCTCTTGGCCTTGGTGTTGTTTCGCCCAAGAGAGGAGAGGGGAAGGGTCGCGCGGCTAGGGTGAGGAAGAGAGAAAACCAAAAAAAATCCAATTTCCTCTCTTAACTTATCTATTTATATTCATGGGGCGGATTGACCTAACCACAACTTAAATATATGTCTCTCCACCCTTTGCTGTGCTTGATACCCTAGCCTGGCTGGTCGCGCGCTTGCCTGGTTTCGTGCTGGTCGCGGGTTCGAACCCCCTGCTGCCCTTAACGATTTTTTTCTCCCTTTCTTTTTTTTCTTCCTTTTTAAAATACTAAACGAACTCGGAAAATTCCATAAAAATATTCTAAAAATCCCTAAAAATATCTAGAATATTTCTAAACCATTTTTAAATAATTCTAAGGACTTTAAGAACTAAAAATGGGAATTTTGGGGCGTTACAATCCCCCATACCTTATGAAAAGTTCGTCCTCGAACTTAGAATAATTCTGGATATCTCTCTCTCATGCTGTCCTCACGTTCCCAAGTAGCCTCTTCATGCTTTTGATTCTGCCAGATGACCTTCACTAGGGGCACTTCTTTGTTTCTTAATCTTCTAACTGCTTTGTCCACTATCTGTGTCGGTCTGCTCTCATAGCTAAGATCCTCTTGGATCTGTACTGACTGGGGCTGAATCACTTGGCTAGGGTCGTGAATACACTTCTTTAGCATAGAGACATGAAATGTACTGTGGATAGCTGACATATCCTCTGGTAAGTCCAGCTCATAGGCTACCTTCCCAACTCTCTTTATATATTATAGGGTCCTATGTAGCGAGGACTCAGCTTGCCCTTCTTGCCAAATCTCATCACTCCCTTCATAGGAGCGACCTTGAGAAATACTGAATCTCCAACTTGGAATTCAAGTGGCCTACGGCGTGTGTCAGCATAACTTTTCTGTCTACTCTGGGCAGTCTCAATCCTCTGGCGGATCGTCTGGATAGCCTGAGTGGTCTCATCTATAAGCTCAGTCTGGCTGCCTAGTTCTGACTCCATCTCCTTCCTCTCACCAGCTTCTTGCCAACATATGGGTGATCTACATTTCCTGCCATATAATGCCTCATAAGGCGCCATCCTGATGGTGGCCTGATAGCTATTGTTGTAGGCAAACTCAGCTAAGCACAGAAATTTGCACCAACTACCCTTAAAGTCCAACGCACAAGCCCTGAGCATGTCTTCTAAAATCTGATTTACTCTCTCTGTTTGTCCATCTGTCTGGGGATGGAAGGCTGTGCTGAACTGAAGTTTGGTGCCTAGGGCGTCCTGAACACACCTCCAAAAATGGGAGATGAATCGCCCATCTCTGTCAGAAACGATCGACTTCGGGACTCCGTGAAGCCTGATTACTTCTTTCACGTACAGCTGTGCTAATTGCTCTACCGAATGCGATAACTTGATGGCTAGGAAGTGGGCAGACTTGGTCAATCTGTCCACTATCACCCAAATTGCATCGTGTCCATGGGTGGTTCTTGGAAGACCTGTGATAAAGTCCATGGATATTTCTTCCCACTTCCACTCTGGAATGGGAAGAGGCTGCAGAACTCCTCCTGGTCTCTGGTGCTCGGCTTTGACCCTCTGGCAGGTCAAGCAGGTACTGATATATCTGGCCACGTCTCGCTTGAGTCCAGACCACCAGAACCTTTGCTTTAAATCTTGGTACATCTTGGTAGAACCAGGATGCATAGAGTACGGGGTACTGTGGGCTTCTTCTAAAATATTCTTTCTTAGTTCCTCATCATTGGGGACGCAAAGGCGGTCTCCAAGATAGAGGATGTCACTATCTGATACTCGAAACTCTGAATTTTCTGCCTCTTGGATCCCCTGCTTGATCTTCTGGATCTCTGGGTCTTGATCTTGCTTTCCTTGTATATCTATAAGCAGGGTTGACTCTAGAGTCAATGCAGAAAGTTGCCCGATTATTACCTCGACTCCAAAATTCTTTATTTCTTTCTGAAGTGGTAGAGACAGTGATGATAAGGACATCAGTGCCGCACAGGATTTTCTGCTCAGTGCATCTGCCACTTTATTAGCTTTACCTGGGTGGTAGAGGATTTCACAGTCATAATCTTTGACCAACTCTAGCCACCTGCGCTGCCTCATATTCAGATCTTTCTGAGTGAAGAAGTACTTCAAACTCTGATGGTCTGTGAAGATTCTGCACTGCACTCCATACAGGTAATGTCTCCAGAGCTTCAGTGCAAAAACCACAGCTGCTAGCTCAAGGTCGTGGGTAGGGTAATTCTTCTCATAGTCCTTGAGCTGTCTGGAGGCATATGCTATCACTTTACCGTCTTGCATGAGGACAGCTCCAAGGCCCATCTTGGATGCATCACTATAGATGTCAAAGGCCTTGTCACTCTCTGGAACAGTCAGGATGGGAGCACTAGTCAATCTCTTCTTCAGCTCTAGAAAACTGTGCTCGCATTTATCTGACCATTCAAACTTCTTGTTCTTTCTGGTCAAAGCTGTGAGTGGAGAGGCTATCCTGGAAAAGTCCTCCACAAATTTTCTGTAATATCCTGCCAGGCCTAAGAAGCTTCTGATCTCACTGGCACTCTTGGGTCTACACCAGTTGCTGACTGCTTCTATCTTGGCTGGATCAACTTGAATGCCTTCTTTGGATACAATGTGACCAGGAAGGTCACCTGATCTAGCCAAAACTCACACTTTGAGAATTTTGCATAGAGCTTCTCCTGCTGAAGGATCTGCAGCACTATCCTCAAGTGTGTAGCATGGTCCTCTGGAGTCTGTGAGTATATGAGAATATCATCAATAAATACAATGACGAATTTATCGAGATACTCCCTGAAGATGTGGTTCATCAGCTCCATGAAGACTGCTGGAGCATTGGTTACTCCAAAAGGCATTACTACAAATTCATAGTGGCCGTATCTTGTCCTGAAAGCCGTCCTGGGGATGTCACTTTCTTTAACCTTCAGCTGATGATACCCAGAACGCAGATCTATCTTCGAGAACACCATAGCCCTTTGAGTTGATCAAATAAATCATCTATTCTAGGAAGGGGGTACTGTTCTTGATGGTTACCTTGTTCAGAGCTCTGTAGTCTATGCACAGACGCATAGACCCATCCTTCTTCTTCACGAAAAGTACAGGAGCTCCCCAGGGTGAATGACTCGGCCGAATGAAGCCCTTGTCTAGTAGCTCCTGGAGTTGCTCTTGTAATTCCTTCAACTCTGCTGGAGACATACGATATGGGGCCTTCGAGACCGGACCGGTACCGGGCACTAGCTCGATCTTGAATTCCACTTCTCTGTTGGGAGGTAGTCCAGGTAATTCTTCTGGGAAACACTTCTGG